>CM052892.1:38633709-38663341 GCA_028534135.1 Potos flavus | reverse complement strand
TCATCCAATTTTATTCTTTCACATGTAACCAGCCAGCTTTCCCAGCAACATTTATCAAATACACTATTTTTTCTACATTTGTGGAATATTTACTTTTAAATTATATCTAAAATTAAATGAGTTGGTGAGAAGTTATACAGATCAGGGGAATTAAATGGAGGAAGAGAGCTTTGTGCGCATCAACTAGAAAGACTCAGTTACAGTGAATCATGACCACCTGCCCATGCCACTATTCCATTCTCTCTCTCAGTGTAACATTTTTTCATCTTGTCCTCCCAGTTAATCTGAACCAGAACTTGAAAAGAAATCTAAAAGAAAAAAAGCTAATTGATTTTTTTTTAAGATTTTATTTATTTAGTGGACGGAGAGAGAGATCACAAGTGGGCAGAGAGGCAGGCAGAGAGAGAGGGGGAAGCAGGCTCCCCACTGAGCAGAGAGCCCAATGCAGGGGCTCCATCCCAGGACCCTGAGATCATGACCTGAGCCGAAGGCAGAGGCTTTAACCCACTGAGCCACCCAGGTGCCCCTAAGTTGATTTTTTTAAAAAGATATTTATCTTCCTTCATTTCTTTGTAAGCTTTCCAAGGTAGTGACCACATTCTGTTTGGATGTCAACTAGCACTTAGCACAGGGCCTGTCACAGAGCAGGCACTCAACATATATTTCACAGGCGAATGTTAGTTTTGTTAATAAAATAATGAATCATTTTTTTAAATCTCTCACCTCTTATGTATTTTCATGGAGATCTGAGCTCCAGAATACTAGAGTGAAAACCATTAGGGTGAATTATGTTCTTTCCTTCTCTACCTAAGGTAACAAGGGGAACATATCAATGTTCGAAAATTATGTGTCAACTGGCTTTATGCTCTATCAATATCCATGTCACCCAACAGAGCAAATAATTCTCATCATGAAGGACTTGCTTTCAAGTGGCACAAAAAATGATAAGAAAAATAGTTCATGTAAACATTGCATAATAGAAGCAGTAAGATATAGAAGGCTGGTGGAGTTAGAAGTAATTGAATTCAGGTTTCTTAGGTGACTGTTGAATACATAGAATGAAACAGCATATCCACAAATTTTATAACATGTAACACTTAGGGTATTCTTCTAATCTCCTATGACAAACATTTTAGATTAATTGTTTTGATCATTTTGAGACAGAACCAGTTATTTTAAAGCAATATATAAGGCTTATTCCTTGTATCATTTAAAAATCAATTTTAATAAAAGTTATCTTGAATATTGTTGCCTTTGGCTTCAGCAAAGCCTTTTCATTTGTATGGGGTTTCAGATTTTCAATGCACTTTCATGTACACTCATCTCATTTGATTTTCTCAACAATTCTAGGAGTTGATGTTCCTATGCTGTAAGTAAAGATATCGAGTCCAATTGATTTTTCTGACTACAGGTCAAAGAAAAGAAATCCTGAGAGGTTGCCATAAAAATCCAGTCTGCCTTTCTTGGATAAATGTACCTTTACCCCATTCTTTTTGCCTTTATCAACATCTCTCCCTGACCAGCATCTTGGAGATAGCAATAGTTTGCTGTCTCTACACAAAGGACCCAGGGACTTTTTCTAATCAACTTCTATTGATCCTGTTGTCAAGACTGGTAAGCAAACAGAGGACACCATTTTCTTTAATTTCTTAATAATATTTTGTATTTCTTTTCCCAACACCAATCCTGGTTGCAAAGTCTCTCCACTGTCCCTCCCTTCCACACCACACACACGTTACCAAGACCCTAAGATTATAAAATTTTTAACTCTGCCCCTGCATGATCTATATTAATTCTACTTATTATAACAAGATTAATTCAAGATATAAAACAAATAGAAAGAAATGATCAGAATTGACTTACCAATAAGACTGCTTAGTAAAATCTTTAGATTTAAAACTTTAGAAATAAAAAAGTTCTCTTGTGCATCTTTCAGTTATTTCTTGCATGCATTTCTTCCTCCTGGCCAACATAATTTCTAGCGGTTCCTTGATATCCAGATTCGCAGAACCACTGTCAGAGCTCTCAGAACCCCTCAGCCATTCTTTGGTTCATCCCTCAACGGACTATATTTTAAATATCTTTCATCAGTGTTTAAAACTTTACTTTTAGAAGAGAAAATCAGCTAACTCGATTCAACAGATGATTTTACCGTTTCATGGAAAAGACCTGACCTCACTCAATCTATCCCTCTCCAACCTAATTCTTTCTCTTTATCATCACCTATACATTTCTCCTTATCTCTTTAAAAAAAATTAATCTTCTCCTTTACCAGACTGTTCTAATCATGCATGCATTTGAGCTCACCCATTCTTGAGAATGCGTTACCTCAATTATATCTTCTTTCATTGGTCTGTTCATCTCACTTTCCATTAGATTTTTCTTATCTCCCTAAAACATGGTCAAATCCATTCTATACACATGATAAAAATAATACCTTCAGCAACTTTTCCAATTCTGTTCTCTTAAAGAAGATATTTATTTAAAAATATCTACTGCCCAATTCCTGGTAACTCTCCAAAAATTTATAATCTAACAGCTTGCCTCTTACCATTCTTCTCTAAACTTGCTCCTGGAATGTTTCTCTCTGTATCAGCTAAATCTATTTATACACAATAAGCTACCCCTAAACCTAGTACCCTAAAATAACCAGTAAGTGTTGATCACAAGTTTACTTGTCAGTGGTTCTGCTGATTTGGGCCTGGTTGAGTTGAGCTGTAAAGAACTTGCTTAAATCCATGTGATCAGCTGACTGGTTGTTTTAGAACTGGCTGTGGAGGATAGTTGGCTGGCTGTTAGCTGTGGTTAGAGGGGTTCATATGGTAACAGTAGCATTCCAAGGAAGTATAGAAGCATGCCTGGTCTCTTGAGTCCTATACAGGGAAACCGCTATATTGTCATTTCTGTTGCATTCCATTAGCTAAAACAAGTAACAACAAGGCAGAGAAATAAATTCCATGTGTTTGCTGGTGGAATTGCAAAGTTATATTACAAAGATGAGAGCTACAGGGATGAACAAAGAATTGGACCATTTTTTATTTAGACCCTATCACATCTTGGTTAACTTCTTTCTTATATCAAATCAGTCTTCCCTGGGTCTTCAGGAATTACAATTTCCTAGATTTCTCCTAACATTTCTAGCCTACCCTTCCAATCTCCTTAGTTGGCCTTGTCAAGTCTTTGAATATATGCATTTCTTTAAGTTCATTCCTTGGTCTTTTTCTCTTTTAACTATCGATGTCTCTCCCATGACTATGTCATCTGAATTTACTGCCTTGTCACAGGCTCTGCTTTCAGAGTGAACAAATTAAGAAACATATTCTTTTCCAATAGTTTTTACCGTGTTAAAGCCTTATTACCTCTTAACTGAACCATGGCTCTAATTTCTTTCCTGCATTCCCACCTCCAGCTTCACCTGTCCTCTGATTATCTGCTGCTGGTGGAATCTATCTTAAGACTCTGATTATGACATGAGATACCCTATAATTCTAAATCAATCATCACTCAAAGAACTTTAATTTTTTCCAATGAAAGATTAAATTTTGTTTGGAATTTAGGGCCTTCCTCTATTTGACCCTAGTCTAGTTTATTCAAACTTAACCATAATTCTATAAACCTTCACTTCAGTCATATTACAGACTCTGTTCCTAGAACATTCCCTGTATATCCCTATTCATATTCCTTTCTCAGCTTCCCTGAGTCTTAAATTATCCCAGGAGACCCATCTACCTGATCCTCTACTTGTCTTTTAAGAATCAACTCAAATAACCCATCATGTGACTATTCTTCCTAGTTTGGAATCTTCTTCCTATTTTATATGATATATCTGCATCTCTCTATTGGATGTTAGTCATTTCAAAAGAAGAAATGATCTCATAGATTATAGAACCAATGGTCAGAGATTTTATGCCTAAGAGTTATTAAAATAATAAATATCTGTTGAAGAGTATTGAATCACTTGAGATAGAAATTAAAGGAAACCCTTTATTAAGAGGTAATATATACTTAGTACCTTTCTAATTGTCAAAACCAATTTGTATATGTGCATTTTCAGTTAAATCAAGAAAATATCAAACTAAATTAACTGAAGATCGAATTTTAAGATGATTTCCTTTGCTCAATGGAATCCTTCAAATGCATTAAATATAATAAAAACTAAAGCATACTGGGGTGCCTGGGTGGCTCAGTTGGTTAAGAGTCTTACTTTTGATCTCAGCTCAGGTCTTGATCTCAGGGTCATGAGATCAGGCCCCGCAAAAACCAAACCAAAACAAACAAACAAACAGTAACAAAAATTCCACCACCACCACCACAAAAAAACCCTGAACCTAAAACACATAATCAACATCAATATTAGTAGTCACTGTTTGTATATTGAATCAATCTGTGTCCCCACAGTGAAAGTGGGTAATAGTTTAATAAAATAGTTTAATAAAAGGCCATTTATGAAAACTTGGATATGGTTTAGGAGACAGAAGTACCCTGACGCTAGTAATACCTGCCATGGAGAACTTCACCACCCTTTGGCCAGAAGTGGTGAGGGGCTAGAGCCTTTATCAGAACCCGCAGACAGGGCAAACTTATAGGAGCTGTGACCTTTGTTAGAGGATGTAAGTAGCCCATAGAAAATTCAGAGCTAACACTACTTCCTCCTTCCAATCTCGTGCTTGTATTTCCCAATAGCAAAAATCCGACAGGAAGTCAACCTTACCCTGGAACCCAAGGACCAAGGGAGGCTAGTAATGTGATAGGGAGCAGGATGGAGAAAGATGGAGTGGACCTAGAAGACAAATGTTTGGACATTTTATTTTTATTTGATTTTCTTTTTATGCCGCTGAATCTCAGTTTCAGAAGTATAACTCATAGAACTTATTTCATTCAAATATAGTGGTTTAGTAAAATGGGGAAGGACTCTTTTTAGCTAAAAGGAGTCCTCAGATCCAATTATTTTGCATTTTTTGAAGAAACTCAACATCTGCATCAATAATATGGGGGAGAAACATTAAGGAAGGACAGTGGATCAGAAAAGTTTTTATTACATCTTTCTGCTTGAGTACATAATCCACTTCACAGTCAGATATTTTCATGTCTTAGAGTGCTTAGTAGTACTGATGTGCCTTATTATAAGCACAGAAGTGTTTTTATTCTTCTCAGAAAATGTTGGGAAGCACATACATTAATATAGCCTTAAGGATTTTCAGGTTAATTTGGTAGCTTTCTTATACTTGATAGATACAAACCTGCCCTGAGTTCTCCCTTGAAATATATCAAAGGCCGAAAAAAGATATATACACCCCAAAAATTCTGAGAAATTAATCCTCAACCTTAAGAATTAGTTGGGAAGATAACATGAGTCAAAAATCTAAAATAATTTTGATGACTATATTTTTATGTCCCAAAAGCCAAGGGACATGAAGAAATTATCATTCAGAAATAATAATTTTTTTTTTACTTTGGTTATATTTTAAAGCATAAAATCCAAGTTCAGATATAATATCTAATTGAAGTCTTATAACAAGTCTCACTATGATACATATTTGGATACATTTTATTACTCAATTATTATATTTGAAAAAATTATGTACCAATGAGATTAAGTAATAAAGAGATTAAGGTCCAAAGCTAATAAATGAGAAATCCTGCAACTGAGGTGATTCCTAGTGTAGTATGGGATCTGTAAAACATTTCTGAGTACATACAAAAATTTATGTATCACTTACTATACTAAGAACATTCTAGAACATACACAAAAAGAAAAATTTTAAAAGGATGAGATTAAAATAAATGTAAATTGAAAATCAGATTTTTTTTTAACTGTCTACCCTGTTTTAAAGATTATTAGTCAACAGTATATACATCAACGTATCCTCTGAACTAAAATAAATTTGCATTCTTCAATGCTCACCTTATAGAAAGTGAGACCCAAAGGTCCTCAGAAACAATAGGCTCAAAACTACAAACAAAATGGGAAAAAACAAAATTTTTGAGGCAAAAATTAAAGAATTTGACAACCATTTAGATATAAGGACCATTGGAGAAGAAGAAGATGTTCAGAATGATTTCTTTTTTTTTTTTTTTTTTTTTTGCTTTAGCCATTGGGCAAATGCTGAGTCAGTTATGTAATACAAGAGATAGTACACCAAAGTTTAGTTTAATATTACTGTTAATTTGAAAATCTTTCCATATATTTTTTGAGATATTTAGTTTTTCTCTAATAAAAAAGATGTATTAAATCTTTTGCCCTTTTCTGAACTGGGATGATTATTTTTTCTTGTTTAATTTATACAAGTCTAAATATAGATAGATAGATAGATAGATAATAGTTATTTTGTCCATCTTATGTTCTTTTGTCTTTGCCTTCTTTTCTTCAACATTGTGTTTGTGAGAAACCCAAATTTTAGTATGTCCCTGTAATGTTCATTCTTGTATAGGATTCCACTGTGACCTCTATTTTTTAAATGCCCCAACTCAAACTGTCTTAAACAATAAGAAAATATATTTTCACACATAACTGAAGGTCCAGATGTAGGACAGACCCCAGGAATGACAACCAGAGCAGCAATGATGATATCAAGAAAGAAGTTTTCTTCTCTCTGTACTGCCATTCTTATGGTCACATGACTGCTGTCAAAGGAAATGGGACTCTGTGCTTTCTTTCTTTGTCTAGCAAGTTAGAGGGAAAACCCCTCTTCTGACCAAGGAATATAAATCTTTCCCCTTTAGTCTCCTCGGACTGTGTATGTAAAGAGTTACATTTCCATCAAGTAAGTAGGCAAAATTTTCAAAGTATCTACCCTGCCCTCCCAAAATAATCTATCCATATATACCCAAGAATCCCATATGTAAAATTTACAAAAATTTAAAGGAACATGTAACTCCATTGCTACTTAAACTGTACTGCAACACAAACAACAAAATCTTCTTATGGAACAAGTATAACCATGGCCATGATAAAGAGTACAAAATTAGGGGCGCCTGGGTGGCTCAGTGGGTTGAGCGTCTGCCTTCTGCTCAGGTCATGATCTCAAGGTCCTGGGATCGAGCCCCGCATCGGGCTCTCTGCTCTGCAGGGAGCCTGCTTCTCCCTCTCCCTCTGCCTGCCCCTCCCCCTGCTTGTGCTCTTTCTCCCCCTCTCTGTCAGATAAATAAATAAAATTAAAAAAAAAAAAAAAGAATTAAATATATATATATATATATATATAAAAAATATATATATATATAAATATATATATATAAATATATATATATATAAAAAAAAAGTACAAAATTAGGGAACTACTGGACAATAATATTATGCTTAATACAGAAAGCCAGAATCGTTCTTATTAAAACCATTACAATAAGTTACTTGAATAAATAACTGGAATATAATGTATAGTGTGGTAGCTACAGTTAATAATACTATATTGTATATTTGAAAGTTCTTGAGAGTAGATCTGAAAAGTTCTCATCACAAGGGAAAAAAAATTGTAACTATGTGTGGTTGTAAATGTTAACTTATTGTTATTATTTTGTAATATATACACATATCAAATTATGTTTGTCCTGAAATTCAGTGTTATATATCAATTAAATTTTTTAAATAATTTTTTCTTTTTGACCTTGGAAAAGTTATTCATAGTCTTTGTTCATTAGTTTCCCTATTCATAAACAGGAGAGAATAATATCACCTAGGGATTGTGACGCACATATTCTAAGTTATGGAGTGCTATATGTGCCAGAGCTTGCTCAAGTTGTTAAACTGTTGGCAAAAGAGTCTGAAGGATGGTAGGCTGAAACTTTCCAAGGTTATCTTTCAGCTCTAAAAGTTGTAGAATACTATTACATAAGAAACAAGATGAACAGAAATATTTCCCCCTCAAGTTATAAACCTAGATTTACATATGAAATAACGTTTACCAAGTACAGGCTCTTAAAAGTGTGTTTTTTATGACACATACACTATTTAGGGATAGTTCATAATTTATAAGGATTTCCTATATAAAAGTAACAGCTATATTTCCCTGCTTATTTCAAACAATATCTTATGTTTTGTACTGTAAGTATGATAAAGAGGGGAATGAAAAAGTTGAACTTTTTTCAATCAATAAAGGAATCCCACAATATTTCTATTTTAAGTTAAGTTATATAGTTTCAAAAATGCTATACCAGGATATCTAAGTTCTTTAAAAAATTTAAGTACATGTCAGCCTCTTTTAAGGGGTTGTCCACTAAAACTTGTTCTCTCATAATAATGCAATTATAGCTGGGCAAAAGCTCTCCAGCTTGACTATATTTCTCAGCCTTCTTTGAAGTTAAATGTGTTGTATGATGAAGTTTTACCAATAGAATGTGCCTGGGGAATTTATGTCATTTTCAGATCTGTGCAAAGCTCTTCCAAGTTCTCTTTCTCTTGACTATATGTTGAAAGCTGGATCTGGAAGTAACCTATTTCTACCATGCACATGAAACAATGACCCAGTATAAAATAGAGGAACATTGTAACAGGTTCTGAGACCCTGAATGACCATGTGGAGCAAGGATTCGTGACATCCTGAAGCCCCAGAATCAGACATATGTAATAGAGAAAAAGGAATTTTCCACTGTTTTTTAATAGTCAATGCATTGTTGGATTTTTTGGTTCTTAGCAACAGTCTTCACCATAACTAAAGGCAGATCTATTAAGTTTAAAATACAATAGTATATATGTTAAAAATTCTAAAAACAAAAGGTGAGGAGACCTGGAAAAATAAAAGGCCAAGGAAAACTTATATCAGTCCCAAGTATGAAATAGGAGATAGATTGTTGTTCAAATTTCTCCTTCAAAGAGCTCAATTTTTGAGTAGAATGATTATTATTCAGATAAGAATCAAGCACCAACAAAATCACTGTTGTCCTTTCTCAAATTTTCTCTAAAGCATGACAGATGTCTGAGAGTTTGGGTATACAAAAGAACTTTCTTACTAATAAGTTATCATGAAATAAGCAAAGATTATACCAACAAGTAGATTCTGATCATGCATTTTATAAGCAAAATCTGCTATACACTAGACACAATGTAGTTTAATTCTGATCACTGAGAGATGAAAATCTTATTTAAGCTTAAAATTTGAAAATTTGAGCATGATTAATCCTTTTGAAGTCAGACATGGTTATTATCTAAGTTCTTCCTTGGTCCATTATTTCCTGTGCATAAATATATTCATATACTATCTATATCAAATGCATAAGATATATTTCAAAAAAGCAAGTTTGTAGTAGAAAAATGAGAATTTGTAATTGATTAATCACTAAATAGGAAGATTAATAAATTGTGTCATTCATTCATGAAGATTTTGTGACAAATTCTCAGTGAAAATCTGTTCCTTCTAGCAAAATAGTGAATGATATTTTGGCAGCGGAATCAAAATCATGCTAGTAATTATTTAGTATGTACTGATAATTCAATTTATTAAAAAATTTGGTATGAGTTTCATCATGACAATACTCCTAAACTGACTAACCTATGTCTAAGACGAAACAAGACAAAAATGTATTCCAGTATTCTTCAAATATGTTATAAATATTACAAATATGTTCAAAAAGTTTAGCAAGGATAGCTTGTTCTATGATCTACAGACGTAGTCATTCCAAATTGCTTTGACTTATATCCTAATTTTTTCTAGAGGAAAAGATAAAAAAAAAAAGTATGGTTTTGTGAATAGCAGCCATAAAAAATGGTGTTTAAATATGCCAATCCTTCTTACTAAATTTGTTTGCTAACATAGCATATTTTTGTTGCTCATTTCCTTAAATTATAAGCCCTCTTCATTGCACAACAACAAATTATGAAAATAAAATGTCAAGGTATGATAATCTAAAGTTTTAGTTTATTTTAGATCAAAATAGATCCTACATCAAACTTCGAAAATCAACTTTAGCCACTTCTTTAACAGGCATATACTTTGATATCGCAAACGTCTTTTATATTATTCATGATGCCTTATCAGTTATCAGCAGAGAATTTGAACAAAGTTGAAATATGTATTAGCCTTAACCCATCTTATGGGACATTCTGGCCTCAGAATTTTTTCCAGGAATTATGCTTAAAAGTTGTCCTCACTTTTGTGTATGTGTGCCTCATTCCTTTACAATTTTCGTTTATATACTTACATTGTACATGATTTTAAGACAAAAGGTGCTTAAAAGTTATGTAAACTAAGTGATTTGCTTGCTTGTTGAAGATTCCCAATTTTGCCACATGTGGCAAATATTTTTGAACACTTTGATGCATTATTCCCTTATTATACAGGGCTTTATCTCCCATATTTATTTATAAGGAGTGAAAAATGTAAACTCATTCAAAGAATATATTTCTTTGCTAATATAAAGTCATATATATAGGAGCAAAATAAAGAAGGAAAGGGTCAGTAAAATATGCATTTACGACTTTCATATTTTAGATTGTAATTCTTACTGACAGACCACTTACTTTGATACATAAACATCTCAATAAAATTTTTATATTTTGAGGTAGTGGTTGCGGTCATTCTAATGATGAGAAAGCTAAAGCTTGGAGAGATTAACTAATTTAAACCCAAAGTTACAGTTAAGTAGCAGTAGGGCTGATATGTTTTTTTCCTATTCTTCAATTCCTACGGCCTCCTAAAACTGTTTTATTTCTTTCACTATTAGAAAATGAAGTAAAGCTAGTAGAAATACTTTTCATACACGTAACTATCCTCACCAAGGTTTTTCTTTTATTTTTCGGTCAGAGGGGAAGATTTAAATATTTACAACTAAGTATCAACTACCTTTAAGCAAAATACACAAGATGTCTTCAAAATCCAGGAATAGAAAAGTCACAGAACTATTTTCCCTGGTACCTTCTTTGTAATATATGTAATATATTTGAAACTTTTGGAGTATGTCACAAATAAAACAAAAGGTCTAGTTTATGAGATAATTTCTAGCTCTAGCAAAAACTTGTATTTTTTTCTTCAACTGATATTTTCCATCACTTAAACATCGTATTATACCCATGATTTTTTTTGAGGTACAATGGTATCCTCTTTACCACTTAGTCCTCAAAAGTGCCTACTCAACAAAATGCAAAAAAGTGATTTTAGGACATTTGCTGTTGAACTCAACCACTCCCCCCCCCCCCCCAATGAAACCACAATGGAGAAATCACTCTGTTTGGAGACTTCTGATATACAAATAATTCATAATTTCTTAAAAATTATTAAACAAAATAAGGCAAAGTAGCTGTGCACTGACTATGCTCTAATGCCTAAAATATAATAAAAATAATGAAATAGTATTTAGACTATCTAACCTTTAATTATTTAAAACGATCACTTTCATTAAGCCAAAATGGTAGCTTACAAAGAATAACTAAAGTCAGATATTAAAACATGTAAATTTTATACATGTCATGTATACTTCTTAAACGTGTAAAACTGTAACACACTTCAAAGAATAGTCGTGGGATGTATCTAGGTTATTTTTAATGCATCAGATTTATTTACCAATTTAAAGGATCACTTGTAGGCAGATATTTTAAAAATTTCCTGGGGGTAAACAAATCAATATATATAAGATGTTTAAGGACTAGAGCAGGGGGCAGACATAAGAGTTGCCAAGTAATAAATATTACCTTTTTAATAAAAAGGTGGTACTTTATAGAATATCCAAGTAATACTGACTTGTAAAAGCAAATGTTGACCACATAAGGGATAATGGCTGGAGAGTTTAGGGGACTTAAGTATGAACAATAAATTCAACCAACTCAAAATGCATTATTCATTCCTCATAGAACCAAAACGGGGGGAAAAAAAACAGAAAAGGTCCTCACAACACCCTGCAAAGTTCAGGCATTAGGAAGTGTTGACTGGCACCCGTTTCTTGCTGTTGTCAAACCCGCCCCTCTGTTTCTAGGCCTCAACCCATGGAAACCAGCAGGGGCAAGAGGCAGGTGCTCTGCACTATGGGGTACCCAGTGGGCCCCGCAAGCTGTCAACCTCAGCCGACCGACGCCAAGGCCCCCTGCGAAGTGCCGGGCGGGAGGCGGAGGGCGCAGCGGTCCAGTCCTGCGGTGGAGGGCCCAGTGCCTTGCTAGGTGGGGGAGCCGCGAGCGGAGAAGGAGGGGCCGCGCGAGGCCCCGCCTCTCCCCGGCCGCGGCCTCGGGGGCTACAGCCAGGGCTCAGGGGGCTCTGGGTCCGGGGCGCGCAGGCCTGACTCGGGTGCACGCAAAGGCGGTTCATCCCTGTCGCCACACGGGCGCGGCCCCTGCTGCTCGAGGTGCAGCTGCAGCAGAGCCCGGCGGTACATGGCCTCCAGCTTCTCGAGCCGGGCCCTCAGGGCCCTGGGGCTGCCTGGCTCGTCCTCGAGGCCGCCACCTCTCGCCCTCCGGTTCGTGCTGGCCTCCTCGGGGCCCGGGACGGCCCTGGCCGCCTCTGCGGCCACCCCGTCGCCACCCTCGCCGGGAAGACGCAAAGCCTGACGGAAGAGACTGCGGTTCTCGCGCTTCAGCCTCCGGTTTTCAAGCCGCAGCCGGGCGTTCTCTTCGCGCAGCCGCGCGTTCTGCCGGTCCCGCTCGTCCCGCGCGCGGATGGCCTCCAGGTGGCTCGCAGCCAGGTCGGCGAAGCGCTCCTCCAGCTGCTGTCGGGCGCCGCCCGCACGGCCTCGCCAGCCCACGCCGCCGCCGATGCCGCCACCCCCACGAGCCCGGCCGGGGCGGCCCTGCCCGCGGCTGTCCCCACTGCCGTCCCCACCGCCGCAGCTCCCGCGCCTGGTGGCGCCACCACGCATGCGCCACATCGGTCCTGTCCCAACCGCGCCGCCAGCGCCGTGGGCCGAGGGGCCGGCGCCAAGGCGCGGGCGACTTCGGAGCCCGGCGGGGCGGCTGGGGCCACAGCGGAGGAGGAGAAGAGGTGGCGGGCGGCGGCTGCTGGCTTGGGGCCAGAGGGGGCCGGGAATTTGCCCGTTCTGAGGCGTGTCTTGTCTCCCGTGGTGGAGCTGCCCCCCTGGGCCTGCGATCTGCGGCCAGCTCACACACAATGCCCCCGGGGAGCGCTTTGCTGCTCAGCCCTCTGGCAGAGAGGGGGGGAAGAGCGTGTATCCTCAGCTGGCTTCTGCCGGGCGCTTCCGTGCAGGCCTGGGCACTGCAGGAACCAGCCGGCCTCGCCCTGCAATCCAGCGCAACCACCAGTGGTGATGGTTACCTTTCTCCTGACATAACAGTCTCAAAGCAAATAATAACAATAAAATAGTTAAGTTCTGAGACAGACATGCAAGCAAGTTGAAAAGCTGTAACAACTTCATTTAGAACCGTCCAGTTTAAACCCACCTCTAAGCTCAATAAAGTGTTAGAATTTAGTGAGTACCTGCCGTAAGGGCCTCAAGTGGGAACAGACGTCTCAAAACAATATAGGCAACTCCCAGTTTGCGCATAACCAGTACTCCACTCTGCAAATTGTTTGCAACTCTATAGAAACTGGGTTATAATTAGCTGTTTTGCTCAAGCGGGTCCACAAACCTATGAACCTCAAAATGTGTTCAAGCATTCAAGAAACTTTGACTACTAAGTTCCAAAATTTCTGGTGACATTGATACAACTTACTGAATGAATCACATTCCTTATTTTTAAGGGATTCACCTTATAAAATAACTGGATTATTGCAAAGTAAATTAAGGAAAAGATGCTGAATGCCAGAATCTCGTGGGGGAGAATGGTGGTAGCAAGAATATTTTTAACAAGGTCCCAGAAAAGAAAAAAGAGAGGAAAAGACAGAACAGGACAGGAAAGAGGGAGTTGGGGGAAATACATACATATATATGTGTATATATATCTATATATATCTATATATATATATATATATATATGTATGACCATGTAACCAAAAACTATCGATAATGGCCATGGAAGTTATCTGTGCATAGCAATGAACATTCGCCTTATGGTTAATGGAGAGTCCACTAATCTTTCAAATAGGAGGTAGAAACAATGGTTATAATTTCTAAGCTGAAAGAGGATTGGAAACAACAGAATTACTAAACTGATCACTGCAAAATTACTGATTTGTATTTAAATGTATTTAAATATACTTAAAATATGTCAAGAATTATATGCCATAAGATGAACATTACATTATTTCTAAATATAGCAGCACAAATTTAGTATAACTGCTCCTATCCATTATTTTTGTCAGTAGTCTGCATATGAAAATATTGCAAAAAATATAAACTCCAAAGGGTCATTTGCACACTGTGTTTAGGAAACTCTAACCTTCATTAAAGTTATGAAATTTAGAGTAAAAGAGTAGAAAAATGCAAGTAAGTCATTTAGAGTACTTGATTTTGCTATTTCCCTACAACTACTACTCCTACTTTTTCACTTCTTTTTTAAAGAGGATTTTGCTTATATAGCTTTTTGTTTCCTCCTCTATACTTTCAATGCCTACTCTCTGATTATTGAACAACTTTAATTTGAAAAAAGTATCCTCCCTCCTTCTTAGGTAAGAAAAAAGATGAACAGATGAGGTTATGATCACTGTGCTTCTTAATACAATGCTTTAAACCAACATTTTTGTAAATACTGTAGTTGAGAAAAGCCGGGTCAGCAAATTGGAGTGGCACTACTTTTTGCCTTATAAGTCATGCATCTATTTTAGTATTTCTCAAAACCAACTCTGATTGACAGCTGTTGAGTTAATTGCCTCCTTTCTCCCATCCTCCAAAAATTTTTTTCTTTCCATACATGGTCGCTTTTATACATTTCTACGTGCTTGCATGAGAAAAAGGTCCTATGATATATACATTTTATTTCCTGTATCTCTAGTTTTCTAAGATCTTTTATTGTCATACTGTACTCATTTGACTCTCATTTCTCCATTTTTGAGTCACGTTCCTTATAAAATGAGTCACACAGGTAATGTATGGCACATTTACATTTGTAAATAATAAATTACTATTATAAATAGTAAATAATAAATTACTATTATAAATTGTAAATAATTATTATTAATAAATAATAAACACAAAAATAAATTTGTGTAAAGGCACATTTACAAGTCATCCTATATCCAAAATCTCTCTGTTCCTTCTCTCCTTAAAACATCCTGTAGTATCTCACCAAATGAATTTTGGTTAAAAACTTCATCAAGTTCAATTATACAACAATGTTGAACTCCTTAGTCTGGAAGTTATGGCTAATCTGGATGTGCTGCATGTTTCTCTACTTACCTTCCATTTTTACCCTGCTGGTCTACTCACTCTCCCACCAAGAGTCACTGAGTACTTCTACCTTGGAGTTTTGTTATAATGTGCCTTCTGCAGACTGAACTGTGTCCTCCGAAAATTCCTATGCTGAAGCACTAATTACTAATGTGACAGTGTCTGTAATGAAACTTTAGGAGGTATTTTGGTTTAGAGGAGGTTATGGAGGTGAGGCTCTCCTGATGGGGGAAGTATCCACAGAAGAAAAGACGTTAGAAAACTTGATGTATTTTCCCTCTCTCTCTCTCTCTCTCTCTCTCTCTCTCTCTCTCTCTCTCTCTGCCATATGAGTACACAGCCAGAAGGTGGCCATCTGCAAGCCAGGAAGAGATCCCTCACTGGGGAACGGGATCAACCAGCACCTTGATCTTGGACTTCCCAGCCTCCAGAACCATGGAAAATAAATTCCTGTTGTTTATACAGTACCTTTTTTTCTTTCTCTCCTCACATATCTGGACTGTAAAGAATCCACCAAGACAGAGTTTATGCTATACCATTTATACATGAGTTTATATTCATACCATTTGTCTTAGATCCCCTGAATTCAAAGTATTTCCCCCCCCTTTTAAACATTTATAAAGTAATGCCTGTTCCAGTAATTTGATGCTGAGGTCCTTCCCTGTGTTAGCGTTTCTTGTGCAAGTGGATCTGCAAACAGGATGTGAGTTCTTAAATATATCTAGAGAGAGAGAGAGAGACAGACAGACAGACCGACTGATATAGAGAGAGAAAGAGGGAGAATGGGAGAGATAGGGAGAGAAAGAATGTGAGTGAGTGATACAAATATTTCTTGAATGACTAGAATGTTGAACAAATTTATGCCTTATTTTCTTATATAATCTTAAAGGAAGATTTTACCAAGTAAAACTGCTAACCATTTAATAGTCAACAAAGTTAACCTATATATCAAGCAGACTGAGCTAACAAAAAATCACAAAGAACGGTTTGTAGCATGCTGGAATTATTCAGACTGAAACAACAAGAAGCTTGGCACTGCCTTGTTAATGACTTGTCTTAATAAATCATGGGTCTTGGGGTGTTTGGGTGGTTCAGGTGGTGGAGCAACCAACTCTCAGTTTCAGCTCAGAACTGATCTCAGGGTTGTGAGATCAAGCCCTCTAATAGGCTCCTCGCTCAGCTTGAGATTCACTTCCTCGCCCTCTCTCTCTGCCCCTCCCCTGTGCTCTTGCTCTCTGTCTCTCTCTCTTTCGAATAAATCTTTTAAAAAATATATAAAAATATATAGTGGTCTTTATACATAGATATGTAATAAATAAGAGGTATGGGTTTTGAAGTAAGACATACCTGGATTTAATAAATACAGTAACTCTCCCGCCCCAAATTATTGGCCTTGGACAGCCTCCTAAGAACACAGTTTCCTCAAAGCCGCAGCTTCCTCATTTACACAATGAGAATAAAATAGGAGCTAACTCATGGGGTTCTTGTGAGGATCTCTGAATATTTTAAAATAGAGTGAGCCAGCAAGGAGTACTCATAACTGCTGATATTATTATCTTGTAGTTGTTTTATTTTATGAGATAGCCATTTATAGAATGAGTTCTCCTGAATAGCCAGTGCTATTTAAAAATTCTCATTTCGGTGATTTGCCAAAGGAGCCACCCTAAATATAATATGCAGCCCCTTTGCAGACATGATTCTTCTTTCTTGATAGTTCTCATTAAGTGTTTGGGTTTAAAAAATCCATATTTTGTAAGCCCCATGTGCTGAAGACTTTGGTTAATAATATTCTGAGCTTGGTGTTTTGCTAATATTCTCTCTAAAGCCCGAGCTGAACATGGTTTATTTTCTAGGAGCAGATTTATTAGGGCAATGAAGAACATGTATTGATGCTTGGTAGCATGAATATCTCTTTATTGGAATAATTACTACAGAGTTAGGAATTGGGGATATCGATTGCATTTATTTAGTCTTTTGATATGGACAAAAATATTAAAAGCCATCAAACACTAGCATTGCCCTTTGACAGCATCATTTAATTCTAGCTACAGGGAAAGTTGTGACATAAACAAAAGCTGCATGACTTATCTGTCTTAATTAGGATACCTTCTACAGTGGGGGAAACACCCTCCTTCCTTCAAATATTATAAAAGCACTAGCCAGATTGATAAAAGAGGGCAAAAACATTTTAGATTAACAGAAAGTAATGAAGAAAGTAACAGAAAATAAGAGCAAAAGGTATCAACACAGGATACTTGACCAAAATAAGAGTCCAAAATACTTTTTTTTAAAAAAATAGGCTTCATACCTGGTGTAGAGCCCAATGTGGGGCTCGAACTCATGACCCTGAGATCAAGATCCCCGCTGAGATCAAGAGTCAGACACTTAACTGAGCCACCCTGGCACCCCCAACATAAACCTTTTAAGGTGGAAATGGCTGGAAACTGTCTTTGTCAATTCTAAAATAGAGTCATTTCATGCTGTGTGTAGCTTAGTATAAGCCCTTAAAGAGTCTGGACCCATGCTGTCCACTAGCCACAGGTAGTTATTTAAGTTTAAATGAGTTAGAATTAAATAAAATGTAAAAATTCTTCCTCAGTTATACTAGTTACATTTCAAGTTCTCAGTGGTTACATCTACTTTAGTAGCTAGCATGACTAATGGAGCAGAAAAAGAACATTCTCAGGATCACAGAAAGGTCTATTGGGGCAATTAGTATATCCCACTTCTTACTCTAATTACTGGTGTCAACCTTCAGAAAGCAATATAGAAATTGATAATAGAAAAGAAAACCAAGAGACCTCTGGATATTTCCGGCATTTTCTATATGTTTGATTTCATGCCATCTTCAATCTCGTACATACAGGGCCATCTTATTCTCAAGCATTTGTAACCTAAGAACTGATTCTGTCTCAATCTAAGTTCTCCAGTTATGTACACATCATTGAAGGTAGTAATAGGAGTTTGGGAATAATTTCTAATTAGAATTAAGTTATTCCTGAGCTATTTTCAGAAGGGTGCAAAAGACAAGCGATTTAATTTTCTCCTACCCCTGCCCTGCAAAACCATTCTGTCAGCTATTCCTTCTATTCCCTGAGATAATATCTCAAGAAGAAACATTAATTTGCAATGACTTCCAAGTGTTAATGAACACTCCTCATTTTCAGGTATTAAAAGTCCATTGCAATATAACTGAAAACTTCCAATGCTCATCCAGTTCATAGCTTCTCATCTCCTCATAGAAGCATCTCTGCCCATGCCCCAGATCTGGGTTAACTAGTCTGCAATGGAAAAGGAGGGTGAAAACCATGTTTAGTTTCTTCCATGCTTCACCCACTTACCCTCCTCTAACTGCTATTTCTAGCTCCTTCAGGCCAGGAATGGAGACAAGTTAAAAGTGGGACTAGAGGAAAAGGAAGGAAAGTCACAGGTAGCTGGTGCTGCCATTTTCTGGCACTGGGTCCTCTGACGGCAGATGCCCGCATGCAAGCCTTTGCTCCCATAGGTCATATTTATGGATTCTTTGACCATTCCACATTGATCCTCTGGCACAAATCATTCCCTTTTCTTCACTTCACCTCTAGAGACTCCCTATTCCTTGCTCTGGTGGTATCCCACTGGTACTCCTTTTGAAGATGTCCTTTGGAGAAGGCTAAAGCATTCCTTGCTTCCCATTAATCCAAACTCAGGAAGTGTCAGTCATTCCCACTTGTCATTCTTCTCTACCATCAGTCATCCTCAGCTAACCTTTAACCTTCAGATATATCCAAGCAACAGTGTCCCATCAATATGAAGTCTCAAGGCGGTTTCATCACACTCCATCTTGTGGAAGTGTAAGAATATGAGTTTCTGCAGTTCAGAGTGCCTTCTGCTTCAGGCCAAATGCCAATTTCCATTCTGTGGATTACTCACACCATTTATCTGTAGTTCTTTTGAGGTACTTATACTTGGAATATGTAGGGAGCAAGGAATTTGGGAAAACACTGTCTGTTAGACTCTTCAAAGAAATTCATACTCCTCAATCTCTCCTCTCTGAGGATGCTGGCTTCTTACATAGTGGACAATGAACTAGTTTCCCAGCCACAATCCCTTGATGAATATTCTGGATATGGTTTAGCCTCTTTTAGACAGAGGCGCCTATACTCTATGCTTTAGTTTTGGCACTTCCGCTAAGATGAGGACATGCTCTACCACATTTCTAACAGAAAAAAATATTTGTCCTTGTGAAGGTGCACATTCATTCAATCAAGTAGTATTTATTGAAATTCTACAATGAACTAGTGTTTAAAATACTTATAATGTATAAAGTGTCTAGCACACTGTAGGAACTCGAACATACATTGCCATTATAATTATAAACTCTAAAATTACAAACTCTCAGATTATGCTGGATTCCTTCATCCTTTATTCTTCTCTATGTTTTCACTAAATATTTCATTCAGTCTAAGACCTTATTTTTTTCTATGCTAGTGATTTCCAAATTTGTATCTTAGCCCAAAAATTGTACTCTGCTTTCCAGCTTCATAGGTCAATTCTCACCTGACATATCTTGTTGACTATGTCACAAGTGTTTCAAACATTTTCAAAATAAAACTCTTAACATATTGCCCTCTCTCCTGTTTTTCTTCCATACTTCCCCATCTCAGTGATTAGTGATACTATCCATCTGGTGGGTTAAGCCAGCTGTCTTCTCTGATTCCTCCTTCTTCCTTTCCATTCCCACCCCTTGTGGTAGATCCATCTCAAGTTGTTCATTTCTTTCTCTAAAAATATCTTGATTTTTCTCAGCATCTCCTCTGACATCAGATTAATTCAAATTACTATCATCTGGCCCATGCCTCAACTGCTCTATTGGTATCAATATTTATCCTCTCAGATCAATGTTCCACAGAGCTGCCAGTGTAACTCTTTGCAAAAATAAATATGAACGTGTTGCTCCTCTGCTTAATCCCCCTCCCAATGGTTTCCCGTTGTACTTTGGATAAAATCCAAAATCCTCATCATGGCCTATAAATTCCTGAATAATCTGTGGTTCCTGCTTATTTCTTAAGACGTCTATTTTTATTGCCTCCATGTCTACTATACTCTAGCCATGCTGGGTTCCTTTAATTCTTAGAGCTTGTCAGATTGTTTCTTGCTTTGGAGATTTTGAACATTCATTTGCATTTAATTGGAACATATTCTTCCTCTGCTTTGTGTGGCTTGCCTTAAAAAAAAAATCCCTTAGAACATGACTTAAATATTCTTTCCATCAAAGTTTTCCTAGACGACAATCATCTTTGCTGTCTATACCCCTATATCCCTATCTATAATCCTTCACTCTATTCATTTACTTCAGAATGTTGGAAAATTAGTTACAATTATATTTTACTTTTTAATTTTCCACTAATCTGTACGTTCCATTTTAACACTGTATTTTATTTATCTATCCCACTAACCCGTAAGATACAAAGAAACAGAGACCACATCTGACTTATTTATCCCTTTATACAATCTAAGATAATATATTTATCCCTTTATACAATCTAAGATAACATAGGTTCTCAATAAATATTTATTGAATAATGAACGAATCCAGGGATGACCGATAGTATTTTTTTCAACTATTACTTTATAAAACTCCTTGATTATTAAAAATGAGGTTATCACTGAATTAATTTTTGCTGATCTTAATTTTTACAAATATTAGGAAAATAAAAAGACTTTGGAATTCAAATATTGATAAACCATGGCTTAATTTAATCCTATCTGCAGGAAATATCCAAATTTAGAAGAGATTTACCAAGAAGAGATAACAGTCCATCAATCAGTAGAATTTTGTTTAGAATAAAATGAGATTTGAGACACCTAGATTGACTCAGTCAGTTGAGTGACTGACTCTTGATTTCAGCTCAGGTCATTGATCTCACAGATGGAGCTCTTTGTCAGGCTCTGTAGTCAACACGGAATCTGCTTGAGACTCTTTCCCTCTCCCTCTGCCCCTCCCAATGCTCATGCACGTGTTCTCTAAAATAAATAAATACATAAAATCTTCAAAAAAACAAAGAAGACTTGGGAGAAATAGAGTTGGCTAAGCACTTTTAAAAACATTTGAGTTTAGGGAACTGATGCTACACGGTGTATTTCTAGTCCAAAAGCAACTGTACTCTTAAGACCAAAAAAACAAAAGAAAAAAAAAGAAACCCACGAGCAAACAAAACCACCGTGTGTGTGTGTGTGTGTGTGTGTGTGTGTGTGTGTGTATTTAAAGTTTTATTTTTTAAGTAATCTCTACCCTCAATGTGGGGCTTGAACTCACGATCCCAAAATCAAGAGTCGCATGCTCCACTGACTGTTCCCCCATCATGTATATATTTCTAATCATATCCTGTATAACTGGATTCTTCCCATGATGAAAACTGAGATAGCAGTTAAAAGAGAACTTTGGCCAACAGACAGTTGGTGAGGAAGCAGCTAGAGTATATTATAAAACCAAAAACAAAAAAACTACAGACTTAGAAATAGGCAAAAAATGTGGCAAATGCAGTAGGTGGAGTTAATTATCTAAGTGTCCCTGAGGACACTGGGCAGATGAAATAACCCAGTCAGTCACCACTTTACAATTACATGGAAACTATATCAAAGCGCTCACCGGGGATTATTTACACAGAGAGAAAATATTTTCATGAGATTGTGTAGACGCTAAGAGTAAGAAGTGGTAGAAGAGTGTGTTCCTCAAAAGAGAATAATAGCATGGGAAGAGGCTATCTAAAATGTGTGCTCCTGAATTGGGGCCACACAGGGGAGGAAGAAAATTAGAAGCTGGTACTACAAAATATTAGGCTGTAATTTCTCTTGAGGACATTTTGGCTAGGGCATAGATTCTGATTTCCTAGGATCCAGCCCAGAAGTTCACATGGGTGAAGTTATATAGGCTATTTTAAGAGATGGATAGAGGGCTGAATGATTAAAATGGATAAGCAGTGGGTGGGCAAATATGTGGCACAAGGACTGCCACTCCTTCCCTCTCCGATATCTGTGCAAATATCACTAGTCGTTTTCCCTGTTCTTTCCTGCTAAGATGGGATTTGCGCTCAGTATATAAAACTTTCTCAATACAATGCTCTAAGCCCTACTAATATGTGGGAGATCTAATTTCAATTTCTTTCACAAGCAGTTGAGAAAGAATAGAGTAGTGACTGGTCCTCACCTTTCAAGGGCAGCACTGTTTGCATACTTCTGAATTACGTGCTTGAGGGTTGTTACTAGGTATTTTTAGCTGTAGCTAGGTGAAAGTGATAATAAAACCTCTTTGTTTGTGCTGGGAATTCCAACTAACTTGGGATAAATCATTGACTATATTCCCCCAGATCCATAACCTCAAAAACTATCTGAAGACTCACGTGAGACATTTGATTAAGTTTTAGATCTCCTACTGTTTTTCAATGAATGAAATATCTATATACATATAGATGTATATGTGTGTGTGTACGAAATGCAAAGGCATTGATGTATGCATTTTCCTTATGCAAGTGAAAATAATTATTTCCGTATACTTTTATCTTTTCATGGCATGTGGTAATAATAGAAAGACATGTATTGGTTCAAGGTAATTTGAGTTACTTATAACAAGCACAGGATAAATTATTGGTCATTTGCTTCCCTTTATTTACTTGCTACTGAGAGAGACACCACAATTTGGCAAGCTCTGTGGTGTAACATTAGTGATGATCCAATGAGTGGGATGAGATAGGAGCATCCCCATGGCCAGTCCTACTCTCAAAGCAAGCTCTGAAACCTTCTGTTTGAAAGGCGAGAAATAATACTCTCCCCTTATTCCAGATATCAACAAACAACAAACAAAAGCCAAATCTTTTCTAAAATCCTCTTAAATGCCTCCGATCAGGGCTGTCAGCTGAGCCTATTGTTGCTTAGAGATTTAGAGGTTTCAGGGGAGAGTCCAAGAGAAGGAACACTATCTGCTTTAACAGCTCTGACTTGAAAAAAAATTTTTTTTTCTCAGGCACCTCACAAGCAAGAGGCATCTGTCTAGGGATGAGACAAAGGGGTGTCAGAACAGAGCTATCTATCAGAATATGACTTAAGGGAAAAGACTATTCCTATTCAGAAAAATAAAGTAATTGAAGTCCGTTGAAGGAAGATCAGGGCAGACACTATATATGCTAACAGGGATAAGTGGGCCCACTGGGGAGTTATCTGCAAGTGTGAAAGTGCTTCTCATTCCAGTCCCAGGGAATGTACTGTTGGATTGTTTGTTTGCTTATTTTTAAATTTAATTTATTTTGTGATAGCTCAGTAGTTATCATTTTAGTCTGTTGGTTTTTGGTTTTTTGGTTTTTTATTCTATTTTTGTACGTGGAGTGTTATTGCCCAAGAAAGTAGAAGGCATGTCCATGGCCTCTAGCAGGGCTGAGGGCCCTGTAGCAACCTCTTTGAGGCCCCCTGGCCAAAGCTGGGTCAGGGACTGAGTTTGCTAGGCCAAGTCAGAAAGCACTGGTCCCTGCTCACGTGGAATCTTACACTTCCAATAACCAGAACTCTAACTTCCTGCTCCAGATACTGCTTTATATTTTAGGGAAATGAACAGTAGTTTTGCTGCTAAAAAGGCTGGAGACTCCGGGCTTAGACCCTTCTTGCCAGAGAAACTTTAGCTCCAATCAGTGATGATGAACTGGGATTGACTATTTCCTTTAGAATCCATCTTGCAGAGGTTTGAGGAAAGTGAGTTAAGTGAGATGATATGAGTCCTGATAGATAAAGACATGATTAGAAAAATTACAGCCAAATTAAAATTCCCTGTTCTCATTTCCCACAAATGTGCCTCAGCTCAGGTCTCATAGGAGCTGTCCTCGTTTTCCCATCTTTTTTTTTTTTTAACATGATGGAATGTTTAATAGAATATTTAGAATGTTAATCCTTATTATGGTTTCAGAATATTCTTTATGTATGGCCTAATGGCAAATGATAAAAGCCAAATAAATATTTAATAATTTCTAATCGATTCCTGTGTTCAGGGTTCACCTATGTATGAACTTTTCAGAAGTTCATACATATTCAGAATAAGTGAAAAATTAGTTCTCTTTCTCTTTCTTTTAGCCTTTGATAGAGATAGGCTTCTATCTCTATCAAACTGAAACTTCAAGATTTTTTAATTTCTAAGTGAAAACTACAAAAAAATGTAAGCTTACGTACACAAAAAGAGAAATATATTTCAGAGCAACTGAAGAGGCATTAAACATACAAACATAGGTATGTTTCTTTTTAGCAAAAAAAGAAAAAAAACTGATCTTTATACCAAAAAAATCTATTTGAGCTTTATTACTCTGTATTCAAAGAAAATTCTTACATGCATTGGAAGTCTTCTGATTTGCTCCCAGCATAATCAGTATGACCTCTACTGGAACTTCTGCTGTTTCAAATAAGACAATTGTGAAAATTCCAGCAGCTTCTGATAGCATTAATTTATGAAAATGTCACTCTCTGACCTTGGCAAGTTGCAGTTCAATTTTTCAATGAACATCCAGTTCTTAGAACTTCAAATTCCATGTTGTCACTGAAGGCCCATCGACTTGCTTTTTTTTGTCCTGTGTTCTGGAACTGACATATGGCTGTATGTGTCAAGTTCAAGGAAAAGACAGGCAAAGAAGCCAAGTCTTTTTTCATCTAAATATATTCCTCTAGTCAATCCTTTAAAAAAAAAATCACTGCCTATTGAAAGAAAATTAGTAAATCCAGTCGAAATCCAAATTTTTTTGTGGTTTTTTTTTTCCTATACCAATTAAAATAAACTGATTTTGTCTTCAACGGAACTCACAGTCTTTAACCTCAGGATGTTTACAGCAAATAGTGGACATTGACATTTCAAATCTACCTGTAATGTAGTTAGCAAACATAGTATTGAATAGGATTCTGAACAGGTTGACTTTCTCTTATAACACTGTTATTCGTGCTTCCTTTTGATTTTTGTTCCAGGCATCAGTGCTAACTGGTCTTCTTACCTGGTTATCTGAAAGCAGAAACTAACTAGGTAGGATGTACTTATAAATGAAACTGTACAGAGTTTACTGAGTTCATGCTCATATTTCATTGGAGACTGAACTATATTCTTTTTCTTATGGATTCACAGGTCTTATTTAATACCTCCAAACTGATTGTTATTTAAATATAGTAGTAAGTAACACACATTATACAGTATGATCACCGTGAAAAATTCGTTTTATATAAAATCTCAGAATATATACAAAAATATGTATACAGACAGGAGTATATAAGTGAAACAAAAGTTTCACAAAGTAACACTTAACCTACTATATCCAATGCCTTGATATTTGCATGTATGTGTGTGCTTGTGTTCAGAAGAAACATTTTTCTTTTACAATCCACTAATATGTTGCAACTTACAGCTTTAAAAACACTGTAATAGATAGCTAAGGAGTTACACTATATTATATTACTAGTGGCAAAAAATGGCTCTAAAATCTAAAGCATAAAACATGTTTTAATAGAAAATGTTATTTAAAATTACATATTTTTGCTGCCTGTTATGGTCTCCTTTGATATAAGAATAGTTATTTTAATGAATACATTTTGAGCGTAAGAATGTTAATTTCAACTGAATTTTTTTCTTCAGATTAGTATTTCAATGGAACCCTTTAAGGAGATTCAAAAGAAGAGTTTGAAAGTTTCTTGCATTATTTTCAGAAAGGTATGGTAAAGTGGCCAGCACTTGAAGTAAGAAAGTAGGAAAATGAGAAAAATGATATTTTATCAATTTCAATGAATCTTTGCAAATGATTTATAATTTGCTGAGTGTTTTTGTTTCAATGTTGCCTGAAGTTTTAGGATTTTAGTTCTTAATTTGATGTAAATAGAAAAACATCTTATACAGACCACACATAGAAATGATAATGGTAGGAAAATTTTATATGGAAGGATCTCAAAATAATCATTATGTAGAAGAGGAAACTGAGGCCCAAGAAAGATTTAGTAATTGGGTCAAAAGCTGGTTAACAGAGAAATGGACCGGTATTTCATAATTCCTCATCCACAGTGTGTCATGTTTCCACTAACAGCAATTGCCATTCTTGCCCGATCTTAAAAACTATTTAGGACATTTATTAAAAATGAAAATTTCCAAACACTTGTTCCAGAAAGTTGTGAGTCACTGAATCTGGAATGCGACTCTGGAGTTTGCATTTTAATTAACATCCTAGGTGATTCTTACACTGAAGCGAGTTTGGGCATCATTACCTCTGATTATTTTAATGACTGAAGTATTTCTTCTTGCTACAACGCAGACCAATTGTTGCTGAATGTAAAAATGACAGTTTCAGTTAAAGTGCAACAAACTGCCCACTATCTCATATGTATGTGAAGAAAACTAAAAAATCTGCAATGTTTTGAATAAGCTGTTTGTTTTGCCCATTTAGAAATTAGTAAAGACATACTAAGCATAGAGATTTGAATTTAGCATAACAAAATGTATACTTCCTATATGTTAAAAAAAAAAAAAAAAAACATGTCCTAAGGAGCCCCTGCCTCACAGTCTTGCCTTCTATAATATAGCTAACCTGGTCTCAAAGGCCCTGGGGACAGTCCCTTTAACAGCCTTCTCTTAACATCCCTTGATCTCTTCTCTTTTGATAACTCCCACAACATCACCACTTGAGCTGTGGGTCCCCTAGGTCACATCTCGTACTCTGCAGTCATCCAGAGCTGCAATACATCTGAAAGCTTAAACTCTGTTCTTCCAATCTGTGACTACAAATCCCCATCCTTCCGGATGCCATCTACCCTTGTCATACAGTTTAGTCACTGAGAACTCCAATTTCTAACTCCCATTTTTTTGTTTTCTGCTTGTTGTTCCCTGTACGGCACTTGAGCTACACAGGTCTCCTTTCAGAGTTTTGAACATGATAAGCTCTTTTCTCCATGTGGAACATTCTTCTGCTAGCTTTCATGTGATTACCTCTTCAAATTTCAGGTCCTAGCGATATGTTCACATTTGAGGCATTTTTTGTGACTATCTACTTGCAGAAATTGACCACTCCCCTACTATTTGTCTTCTTATCATCCTACTGCTAGCCTTCACAGCTCTATCAACAACATGTTAAAATAAATATTTTATATTATTATTTATTTATTTATTTACTTGGACTATAATAATAGCTTATAAGTTCTATGAGGGTAAGGACTATGATTTTTTACTATTATAACAGTTTCAGTATCCAACATAAGGTCTAGGTTTTAGCAGTCAATATGTTCACCTGTACATACATTTTTTTCACACTAAAACTGCTTCTCCCATATTCTTTGTCTTAACAAAAGGAACATTTAGAAAGAAGATAGGGTATCTCAGAAACTACTTGGTAGAGCAAGTCAACATCTAATCTGTCTCGGATGAGGATTTCAAACAATGAGAAGCACAGAGGAAAAAGATGACCGTGAATACCTTGTTCATCAACTAGGCAAAGCTAACGTTAAAATGTCTCAGGATGTTTAACCCCTGCAATTTATTTTAAAATACTGTATTTATTTTAGTTGCTATTCCATTAGATGTTCAAATCATTTTCACCTATCCCAAACATATTGTGCAGTGACTCATCAGACATCTGTGACAAGTAAACATACACAGTGTATTTTTGGAGGAGCAAATATGGGTGTATGCATTTATAGTACAACCAAAATTAAACCTGATCTGACAAAAAAAAAAAAAAAAAAGTGAATTCTTTTTCAGCGCTGACCACCATTGTGCCATTTTCATCTTTAGAACATACATTTCCATGGTACAATTTTCAGATCGCCTCTCACCTTTAAATGCCAGAATTAATGGAAAATTATCCCTTTTTCTGTGTACTACTTTGCTAGGGAAGCCCTTCTGCAATGAATGTTGAGCGCTGTTAAGCCCTATTTATGGCTTTAACAGCTCTGCATTAATGAAAAAATCAGATACCCTTTATGTACCCACCTCAGGGGTTCATCTAGAAGATATTCTATTGATGTGAGAGAGAGTCAAATTGATTTCTGCCGAAGATGAGAAGGTACTAAAAGGCTCAAACTGCATGTGGATAATGAAATGACTTGTTTTATCACAAATATTCACTGCATATGTCTTCTGCTTATTTCTTCTAATGGCTTTCCCCTGCTTTTCATATAGCTCAAATTCTGATGTCTAAACTGTTATGTGTATCAACAGAAAGAGGAAATGAAGAGGATCTCCTAACATTTCAGTGAGAAGAGAGTTAAACATAGAGCTGTCATTCCTGCATTTTGATTTGTGTGTTCAGGTTATTTGGATAATTGGAAAGTATGCTTTTTCAGATGAGTTAGATTTCCTGGAACAATTAATCAGGGTCTTAATTGCTGTGTCTGTAAAAATGAGGTAAGATGTGGGAGGCTCAGAACTTTCTAGCATAAAAGTGTATTTTTTTTTCCCTCTCCCCTTTAAAGTATCAGGAATTTCCAAGCTATGAACATTTGCTGAATCTGGCCATGAACAGTTTTCAAAAATAGTCTATGTTTCATTTATTTTCAAAATACTTTCCATTTCAGTAGGTTTCCATGAAGTGAAAACATTTGCCATAATGGATGAATTTCATCAGGGAGCTGCTTTCACAGTGTTCTAAATGAATAGAGTAAAATCATCGCAAAGATACAATCACAAGAAGTAAGCCTCTTTTAAGAAAAAAATGTACTAAAATTTAAAGTCAAGCCGCGTTCTGCAAATTGGACAATATCCTAGGTATTTTGTTAAGAGTGAGTGAGTGCTGTATAGAAGTCACAGACAAACAAATTGAATCTGGAGTAGAGTCAGCCGTACTAGACCCAGCGAGACTAGGTCTAGTTGTAAAAGCAAGACCACCCTGGCATGGGAGCTTACAGTGAACCTGACACAAGCTAGGAGTCATGCTGTTGCCAAGGTCAAAGCAATATTGGTGAAAGGTGCCTGGGGCAAGACAGAGAATGGGAGAACCAGGCACTAATGACTCAGATTCAAATATGAGATCACAAGATGAAGCCAGAGCCAACTCAAGCGAGAAGTAACAGGAAGGAGCGCAGTGATAAGCCCCAGCCAGAGCCTTTGCACAGAGACAGTAGGATTTCCTGATCATGAAGCCAAGGAGGAGATAAAAATTCAGGCAGCAAGGCATGCAGCGTTTTATTTTGATTCAAATGTAAGTAGTCATCATAGTCAATGAATAAAATTAGTTATTCTCACCAGTTTGTATGTACAGACTCTTTTTTTTTTTTTTTAAAGATTTTATTTATTTATTTGACAGAGAGAGAGATCACAAGTAGGCAGAGAGACAGGCAGAGAGAGAGGAGGAAGCAGGCTCACTGCCGAGCAGAGAGCCCGATGCGGGACTCGATCCCAGGACTCTGAGATCATGACCTGAGCCGAAGGCAGAGGCTTTAACCCACTGAGCCACCCAGGTGC
>CM052892.1:38584064-38633209 GCA_028534135.1 Potos flavus | reverse complement strand
TTTTTTTTTTTTAAAGATTTTATTTATTTATTTGACAGAGAGAGAGATCACAAGTAGGCAGAGAGACAGGCAGAGAGAGAGGAGGAAGCAGGCTCACTGCCGAGCAGAGAGCCCGATGCGGGACTCGATCCCAGGACTCTGAGATCATGACCTGAGCCGAAGGCAGAGGCTTTAACCCACTGAGCCACCCAGGTGCCCCGTATGTACAAACTCTTAAGAATGTTGGATAGTCCAAAAACATCTGCAAGAGTGAATGAGGAAGATCTCTATGAACTGACATGGAGTAATTTTCAGGACATATTTTTTTTAAGTGCAAAAGAATATAGTATACAGCTTTGCATTAAAGAAAGAAAAGCAAATAAGAAAATATCAATATATTGCTCATTGGTGCAAAACATAATTCAGGTAATAAAATTCAGAAACAAATAAAATGAGTTACCTGCAGGGGTGGTGCAAACAGAGTGGCGAGGATGGTGAAGTTCTAAGAGAAAGGGAATTTCTCAGAGAAATTTCTCTGAATATACCTTAATGTATGTTTCTGTATCTCCAAATCATAGCAACATTTCATAAAAAGTACCAATAAATAATTAAACTCCAACTGGATACGGGAGAAGGACTGAAAATGGAATATAAAAATAAATGAAATAGGGGCGCCTGGGTAGCTCAGTGTGTTAAAGCCTCTGCCTTCGGCTCAGGTCATGATCTCAGGGTCCTGGGATTGAGCCCCGCATCGGGCTCTCTGCTCAGCGGGGAGCCTGCTTCCCCCTCTCTCTCTGCCTGCCTCTCTGCCTACTTGTGATCTCTCTCCCTCTGTCAAATAAATAAATAAAATCTTAAAAAAAAAAAAAAATGAACCTAAGCCTATTACAAGTGAATAACAACCTAACTAAAGGGGTCAGAGAAAAATAGACTAAGCAACTTCATTAAAAAATATTTGGAGGGGTGGCCCCTGGGTGGCTCAGTCAGTTAAGCGTCCAACTCTTGATTTTGGCTCAGGTCATGCTCTCAGAGTCTTGTGATCAAGCCCCACATTGAGGTCTGCACTGAGCACAGAGTCTGCTTGAGTTTTTCTGTCTCACTCTCACTCTGTCCCTCCTCCTGCTCACGCTTTCTCTCTCAAATAAATAAAATCTGAAATAAATAAATAAATATTTTGAAAGATACTATAAGGCTAAAGGAAAAAAAAAAGCACTGTACACAAATATTATGTTCTAGTTAGTAAATTTGATTTTCACTGGGGTACGAATTAGCACTTCTTAAGCTATTTTATATAAACATCTCTTATAGAAATAGATTGTGGGTAATGAGACCCAGGTTTCTTGCAATCGAAGAAAGGAGCTACAAATAAAGAAAAGGGAAAGCTAGAATGAACTCATGCTATTGCACTATAATTGGAAGTATCAGTTGGAACTCATGGATTTTATTATAAATAATGTGAATAGATAAGAAGTTGATGTAGATGTGTAGATACATGGCTTAGTAGTCATACAAATAGTTTCTAGCTATAATCACTCAGAAGGTGTAACAGCGATGACATCCCAGTAGTACTGAGAACATTATATGCCTAGATCTTAGTTTCTATAATTCTCAAAAAGAACAAAAAGCACTTGAAAAAGTGGTTGACTCTAGGGCTGGGAAATTATTGAGAAAGCACAAGATGGGTCTGGAGCAGCTCTGAGTGCTGGAAAGTAAGAAAGTGTTAAAACAGAATGGCTGGGGATCAGAGAAGCCAATTTGAAAAAGCTCCCAACAGCCAAAGCTGGGAACATTTGAGGAATACACTAAACAATGATAAGCAGTGGATATCAGCCCATCAAATAAATATTCACAAGTCTACATTGATATAAGTCAATAGCATTAACAAATAAATGGGGTAAGAGGGACATCTCTTCCTTACAGTAGAATTCCAATTAGTAAATATAGGAGGACAGACAGAAATTTGCCATTTGGTAAATATTTTGTAGTAAGTATTACAGACTGGAGTCATCACTGAATACTAAAATTAGCAGGTAAATGATAAACAAAATATTTGCATGGTCTCAAAGTATGTCCCTACAAAATAATTATTAATTTCAAAAGGAAAGGTAGAAATTTTACAATGGAAAAGCGTGGCAAAAATCAATAGTTAACCTCATCTGGAGTAAGACAGATCATCAATTACTGAATGTTTTCCTCAACTCTGTAGCCGTTTTAACTGAAAACTTTAACACAGAAACACCACTTCCATTGGAGTGATTTTCTCCCTCCTGACTTTCCCGGTACATTATTCCACAGAATGTATCCAGTGTACCCAAATAATGTTGTGGACTTGTTGGAATTTCAGTCTGATGACAAGAAAACTGGTTTAATGTCTGCATTTATCGGAAGATTCTGCCATAGGAGCTGTTACTTAGAGAGTTTTGACCAAATGATAGTCTCTTTCTTTTAAGGAAAAAGATTATGACAGAGATCATCTGCTCAACTGAATGGACCCTGCCTATCAAGGTGATAGATGTTGCACCTGTGTTTCTTAGAGCACTCACATCACAGCTTCAAGGCTAAGTGAGAAAACTTAACTTCCTACCTACAAGGATTTGCTGTACATCTTCCAGGAAGTTCCTATCAGCACAGCCACGAACCAAACAGACAGTGTGTCCCAGATGTAGTATCCACCTTCATTATACCATTGGTAAAACCACTGGCTATAACACAGAAATGTACCTCCCCAAAATTATTCTATAGAATACCTGTTTTAAGGGATGTTAACTAGTGTTCAATAAAAGTCGACGAGGAGAGCTCTCATTTGGAAATATACTCAGATAAAAATTAAAATACCCAGGTATTTGACTGATATTGTAAAAGCAAAGCCAAGCCAAATTAAATTGTTACCTCTAATACCGAATTCTTAATTGATACCTAAATTTAGATATATTTCTTGAATATTATATCTGATTGCATGAAACAAGGTATCAATTACGTTTAGGAAATACCAAGTTAAAATTTTACCTTTAACACATGATTTATCAAAGTTTTAATTGTCTTCAAATTGTATTACATATTTTCAAGAGGAAGGAAAGAGTGTGCAGCATTTTACAAATGTATTCTACTTTATCAACCAACTCCACCTGCCTTTTTTCCCAGAATCTCTTAAGGATTATCGAAAGAGCCCAAATGTTTATTGACTGATGAATGAATAAAGAAGAGGTAGTAAACACACACACACACACAGGAATATATACTCAGCCATAAAAAAGAATGAAATCTTTCCATTTGTAATGGTGTGGATGGAACGAGAGAGTAGTAGGCTAAGTGAAATAAGTCAGAGAAAGACCAATACCATATTATTTCACTCATATGTGGAATTTATGAAACAAAACAAATGATCAGAGCGGAAAGTAAAGAAAGCAGCAAACCAAGAAACAGGCTCTTAACTATACACAAACTGATGGTTACCAGAAGGGAGGTGGGTGGGGGGATGGGTTAAAAAGTGACAGGGATTAAGGAGTGCACTTGTTGTGATGAGCACTGAGTGTTGATATGTCGAATCACTAAATTATACATCTCAAATTAATATTATACTGCATGGTACCTAACTAGAATTTAAACAAAAACTTAAAAAAATAGATAGTCAATTGGTTAAAAAAAAGAAAAAAGATTAGCATTCTCTGGAACACATTTTGAGAAATAGTTTCTTCAGCAACAATAATCATCAAGCAATCTTCGACTGTAATAAATAACCATAGAAATATAAAGCTCTTATGCTTACAGTTACACTGGGAGATTAAGGATTACACTCAGATATTGATAAAGAATCATATAGTAAAATACTCAAATGGTTCAGACGATCATTTCCATAGAGAATATCAAGATGGATTAGAATCCAGAGAGGAGCAGAGACTGAAGCTGGACTTGGAGGTGTGAGTAGATTTTGCATCGGTAGAGAACAGAATCACACAGAATGCTCCACACACAGTAGGTGTTGATTAAGTGCTTGTTAATTAACCAACTAGCCTTAGCAGTATAGCTCTCAGAGGAAGCATGGCCTGGCTCAAACTGGAGAGAAGGCACTAGTAAACTTCCCATCTGGCAGTGATGCAGGGGCGGCGCCTTCCCAGGAAAATCATTAGCGCCTATGGGATGAGCTCTTGTTCCAGCCATCTGCTGGGAGACCATTCCGGCTGTTATGCTTATGCTGGAATTCTTCCTTGCGAGATGAAAACTTGGCTGAAATGTTGAAGGCTTGAGGGGGCAGTATATCACCTCCCTCTGTCTCAAAGAGTATACGTGAATATCTCCCTCCTGAGGAAGAACTCGACCGTTAAGTTATGACTCTGTCATCACTCCCTACACTCACTTTCCACTCAATCAAAAATACCAGCTAAGCAAGATCTAAAAGCAAAGCACCATGACGGATATTCTAATATGGCAGGTAGGAATACTTATATCAATTTATCTGGAATGAAGAAGGCCAATATATACTTTGTTAAAGCCTCCACAAGTGGATGATTCATATCGTGTCCATTTCTGTATTTCACACCACGCAGTGGACGCAGTGTATACACAATAAATAGCTTCACCTTTACTTCGCTAGGACATGGTTGAAGTAATATGTTCAGAACACAAGAGCAACAAATATACCCAATCATAACTGATTAAGTGGTTTGAAATAAAGTTTGGAAATTCTGGCAACATGACAGATCAAATAAGCACTGATAGGGACCTCTACTTCTGCAAACGTTAACAGCAACAATAAAAACACAAAAACTAGAAAACATCAGTAGGAAAGATAATGGTAAATTGAAGTGTAAAGTGTTAAAAGTGATTTTTATTTTGCAGGAGGAATTTAGAGACATAAAGTAGTTTTAGACTCTGTTAACTAATATATATGGTAAAAATATAAAGCAAAATTCACATACTCTATCCTTATACATTCTACAGCTGTGAAGGAAGAAAAATTGTGTAATGTATACTCAAGTCAATTCCTTTAAAAAGATCAAATGAAGGAAAGAAAATCAAATATAATAAACACTAAATAGAAAACATTTTTAAAAAAGGTAGTAGATATTGGTCAGCATCTATCAGTAATCACAATATAGAGAAGTGGGTTACTTTGCCTGTTAGACAAAGATGCTGAAATGAGTTGGATTAGATAATCTTTTAAAACACATAATACATCTAAATGTTGACACTGAAAGGTGGAAAACAAAGGGATTATGTTGACACATATGCACATACACATACACTCACACACTGCAGTAAAATACTTAACCAAAGAATGCTAGGGTAGCATTTTTGTCATACAAAATATACTTAAAGGAAAAAGGTGATCATTGATTTTAAGAGGGTTGTTACTTAATGATAAAGTAAAAAATTCACCAAGACATCGTAACAATCCCGATTCTGTTTGTACCTGCCAGCAAGGCTTTACAAATTCATAGCAAAAAAATACCAAAAAACCAAACTGATAAATTCCTAAAGTTATTAGGGAATTTTAACATTTCCATTTGAGGACTGACAGGCCAAGCATTAAATTTGTTTCTTAAAAACCCACACTACTCCTATTACTGTGGTCAGAAATGAAATCTGAGCTAGATCCTGAAGGCAATAGACAGAGGAGAGAAATTCTGTACAGCACATTTTTTGCAGTTTAAAGATCTCAAGGTCTAATGGCTAACACATAATCATGTCATGTAATTGATATTTAGAGTAGTTTTTTCTTAAAAAATCTTACCTTTCTGGTAAGATATGAAAATACACTACATTAAAATTCAATATTGCCACAAGTTGCCACCATACTTATTAAAAAATCCTGATTTGATTCACAAGTGACTCGGAATTTCTTTGAAGATACTTTGATATACACCTTATTATGCCAGATTTTATAATAGTCTTTTATTTTTAGATATAATAACATGAAAAGATAAAAATCTCCAGATATTAGGTAGTCTTTACAAAAACATGAATTTAAAAAAAACCTCAAATTGTCTCCTTTAATCTTGAATTATAAATTCAGCTATCTATATACAGATACAAATTCCTAAATATTATACCTGATTACATTAAAGAAAATATGGATAATCTACAGATGATTTCCTTTGATCTTTTCTAAAACCACATGCATTTACTGAACTCTAATTTCTAATGTACCTGGTATTGCCAATCATAAAATATTATTGAATATCTGTGAATATAATACTTTGGATAGGCCCTTTCACAAAGATTATGTCCTCAGTTATTGATAAACAGATCTCTTGAAAAACAAAGAACTTTTCTTTAAAAGTTAGAACTGGGGTACCTGGGTAGCTCAGTTGGCTAAGCGGCTGCCTTCGGCTCAGGTCGTGATCCTGGAGTCTCAGGATTAAGTCCCAGGATCAAGTCCCGCATCGGGCTCCCTGCTCGGCGGGGAGTCTGCCTCTCCCTCTGACCTTCCCCCTCTCGTGCTCTCTCTCTCTCTCTCTCCCCCTCTCAAATAAATAAAATCTTTAAAAAAAAAGTTAGAAATGAGAAAATAAATAAAGAATAAAAGTTAGAACTGAGTGGTATAAATTACTTATTTGTACACTGTTGAGGTCCTTTGATGAGAATGGGGACCTTATTTGTTCAACACTGCATCCCATCATTTACAGTACAAGTGAAGCAATATTACTTCAATGTATAAATGAATGAACAAACAAACAAAAAACAAATAAGCAAGTTGCACCAGGAAAACCTTTACATTAAAAATTAATACTTCATTTAAATTGAAAGGTACCTGAAATTTTCAAGAGTCCTTTGATTAGATCCCTGACCATCCCTGGCAGACAAGAACTATAAAGAAAAATCAGGACAACTTTTCAGAATCTCCTCAATGTTCCTCTATATCCAGAATAGGTACCATTTCTAGAAGAACCAAATATAGTCAGGATCTATAAAAGCTAGAAAGAAACCATTCACAGTTTGTATGCCCAGAGAGTCGTGTGTATGTTTTAATTCTGTCAACCTCCAAAGTATTTGTTTAGGACAATATAACAATGGATTCTTTCTGGATGCTGTGAGCATAGGGACAAGAGAACTTTATCTACAGTGTTCATTCTTTGACTCCAGTGTTTGAAGTCTTCTTGGAAACTCTGGAATCTGCACACAAGCCCCAAGCCTTCCCCTCTTGCAATACTTTCTTGTTCAGAGTCTAATCCATCAACACCAAATCAAGTTCTGGCATTCCTTGTGTTTAATGCTTTCAACTTAATCTTCACTAAGATCCTTCAACATATAATCTCTACCCGTAGCCCACACAAGAGCCCAATTAGCTGTGGTGGAAGGAAGGAAGGAAGGGAGGGAGGGAGGGAGGAAGGAAGGAAGGAAGGAAGGAATAAGACATCGAAATTGTATTTCTTTGGGTTAAGCACTACATTCTCCAGGAAATTTTTGTTTAAATACAAATAACACAAGGAATCTTAAAGATGGGAAAGAAAAAAAAAAAAGAATCATTATGTCTTTACCTGAAACAACTGATCAATCATATAGTTTTGCTTCAAGGAAGAAAGGGACTGACATGGGAATAGATTACTGGCCATCCAGGAAGTAAGGGGCCCTAGGAAATAAATGAAAAGAGCACAGAGAAAGAGATAACAGGACTCCACAACCTAACTTTGCTTATCTAATACGTCTTCCCTGGAGTTTGTAGATGTGCAGAATTTGAATGCTCCTGAAGCCTTTAGAAGATTCTAGCATATCTTGTAAGCCCAAATTCTATTCCAAGCAAAGTTTACTGACTTAAAAAGTACAATACTTAATTTTATTTGGAACAGTGGAAGACAGACCTTTAACAGTTCTATTTTTGATAATAATCTGGAAAAGACAAACAATATTTTGCCATATTTGTACATTTCTATCGAGTCTTACTAAGGGCTATGAGTCAAATAATATAAAAACTCTTATTTTCATCTATTTTTCTGTCTCCTGAACATATAAAACTCCATTTCACTAACGACAACTAATTCATCTTTACCGCATAAAATGTGACTTTTCATAACTGCAAAAAAAAGTATACACATCATTTAAAACTAAAATGAGAAAATCTTTATATGAGCAATAAATATAATAAACATGTTTAAATGTAAATGTAAAACACAAACCTCAGACAATGAGCCTACATAAACACTGTGATATTTAGACATTTGTCAGGCTGCCTTTTTCTGTTTTGACAGCCAACTGAATGTTATATATAGAGAACTCTCTCTGGAAGATAGACTTCCTTGCCTCATTTCCTTACTCTGAATACAACTGTAAGACATTTCAATGTGTGGGAAGCATCTATGGTACAGAAAGTTGGAAAACATTCAGGCATGAAGCACCAAAACAGTCAAATACTTGCAAAACCAATATGCTCGTCCGTAATGATTCATTCTCTATTTAAAACACACGTTCAAAGCCTAGGACAATCCAACCTGCACAGTTAACAAAAGCCTTTTGCTTTTGGCCTTCTCACAGACAAGATTAAAAAGAAGGAATACAGATTCTAAATTTTAACAGTGTTAGTTCTGGAAACTGTTTTTGTTCTAGTGCTCAGCGTGAGACAAAAATTAACTGCAATCATCGTATCTTTCCATCTTCTATAGTCTTTGTGTGTGTGTGTTTTAAATTTCTGCTTTATATTATAAGAAAAGAAACCAGAAATGCCATTTCCTACATAAAAGCTATGATTCCTCAAATCTTGGCTTTTATTTAATACTCTCAGCATGGGTTCCATTAAATCTAGTTAGAAATTATCTTTGAGATCCTTGGATATGGCAAATGTGTGTGAATTTTAACTTAGTGAAAACAAAATAAAAATATTGTTGATGACTCATCACTTACGGCAAAACCTTGACAATTTTTGCCTTTTATAATTTTTCAGAACCAGAACTGTAAACAAGCATATCTTCTCCCACATTCTGCTCATGTTCTGCTTTCGAAGAGAGCCTGTTTGAATTATTCTAACCTGAGAGAAGTTTGTTTAAAATATCTTCTTTCACTTTTGATTATGTCCAGTGACTTAATTGCTATAGTGAATATTTTTGAACAGTGTAGAGTAAGGATTCAGAAGAAAGAAGAAACAAAGAAAAGTGGTAAACTTGAGGATTATTAGCACTCTGGCAATACTCATTTCTTTAGCACTATGACAGAAAACATTCTAATATTCTGGACAACTATTAGAACTCTCTGGGATGCGTGGGTGGTTCAGTTGGTTAAATGTCTGCCTTCAGCTCGGGTCATGATCTTGGGGTCCTGGGATCAAGCCCCGCATCGGACTCTCTTCTCAGTGGGGACCCTGCTTCTCCCTCACCCTCTGTCTACCGCTCTGCCTACTTGTGCTCTCTGTCAAAAAAATAAAATTAAAAAAAAAACAAAACAAAACTCTCAAAGAGCATGAAAATAAAAAATCATAATGAAATCTGGACCTTGATCTAGTTTTGGAACTCAATTGAATTGCAAACATAGTAGACATTGCAAATGTCACACTGAAAATTTCTTTCAGATCTGATCAAATAAAGTAAACTCATTAAAGAATGTGGGTGGGAGAGAGGTCTGGATGGCTCATTCCCTTAAGTGTCTGCCTTAAGCTCAGGTCATGGTCCCGGGGTGATGGGATCAAGTCCTGTATTGGGCTCCTTGCTTGTCGGAGAGCCAGCTTCTCCCTCTGCTTGCTCTCCCCGCTTGTGCTCTCTCTCTGACAAATAAATACATAAAATCTTGACTTTTTTTTTTTACTTTTTTTTAAGATTTTATGTATTTATTTGACAGAGAGAGAGAGAATACAAGCAGGGGGAGGAGCAGAGGGAGAGGGAGTAGCAGGCTCCCTGCTGAGCAGGGAGCCCGATGCGGGACTCGATCCCAGGACACCGGGATTATGACGGGAGACAAAGGCAGTCGCTTAACCAGCTGAGCCACCCAGGTGCCCTAAATACATAAAATCTTAAAAAGAAAATAAATTTAAGAAATACGTGTAGGGTGAAAAGACCATAATTTTAAGAAATGTAATCCTCCCATCTTAAGAAAAATAACAGTGTGTTCATAGTAAGTTCCTTCCAAAGTGTTCAAGGACTGAGAAAATGAAAATCTATAGCCCCCAGTATTCTAATCGGATTGAGGTCCTTATATAGCACTACACCATCTTTCATGACCTATACACTTTTTAATCACTATAAACAAGAATGAGTAAAATTAGTTTTAAAAGATTTCGGAGTGCAAATGCTCTCCTAGATTATGGCACTGAACAGAGTCACTTGCTTCCTTTCTATGTCATAGCTTTTCACTGTTTTCACAAATGCACTTCAAACTTATTTCATTTAGATACTTGTTTAAAAAGCCGTAACCAACCTATGAACGTACATAAAATATAAAGTGCTGCAATGAATATATAAGAAAAAGACAATCAAAAGGAAACCTGGTCAACAGACTTAAACAGATACTTCACAGAAGGATATCTCACAGTGGTAAATGATGGAACTGGTCATGATGGAAATGCCAATGACAGTATTTTGGTATTCCTCTAAATAAACCCTCCAGAATTCCTATAATGAAAAAGACATTACCAAGATTCAGCCAAGATATGAGAATTAGTTAAACAGTTTGGGAAAGTGTTTGGCAGTATTTTCTAAAGTGGAACAACAATATTTTGTGGTCCAGCAGTTATCACTGTCGACGTGTAACGATCAGAACTTTATTCTATACCCAGAGACATACGAAATAATATGAAGAGCAGCACCATTAGTCTTAGACTCAACTGGAAACTGCCAAAATGCCTAGCAATCACAGAATGAGTATATAAATTGTAATTATCCATACAATGAAAAGTTACATGGCAAACAAAGTGAAGAAACCACACCATCCATGGATATAAGTGAATCTCAAAAAAATAGGATATGGAGCTAAAGGAATCAGACACAGGAGTGCATATCATATAGACCTATTTATATAAAGTTCAAAAACAGATAAACCTGATCTGTAATTTTAGAATTCAAGAAGAGCGGTTAACCCTTTCAGGGACAGTGATGGGAAGAGATGCAAGCAATCTTTTGGGATGCCTGGATTTGATCTGGTTTTTATCTGAGTACTAATAATATGAGTGTGTACACATGAAAATTCATCAAGATATGCACTTATGATCGGGGGGGAAGGAAAGTTATCTTCAATAAAAATTTTACATTAAGAAGCAATTATGATAAGTGCCCAGAGGAGGATTTATGCCTGAGAGGGATATAGGAATGTGTTTAAATTGAATTACGTTTTTGAAAAATTTATAAAAGTAAGATCTTTTGGCTTAATTATTCTCCCTTTCAACTCTTGACTTCTCTCTCTATTCCCATGCCTCTGGAGTGGTTGAGGGCATTATGAGGATCCAGATATAAGGAAGTTATGTTTGATACATTGTCTATTGTCAAATAAGAACGAATGACAGTTTGCAGTCATTTTTATGTACAGTTACATGATTGGCTGCTGTCCTTGTATAGGAATGACTTCCCGGAATTGTCTGAGGGCCCATTGGTAATGCGAGATAATGTATGAAGACCAGAGATCCTATGAGAAAACAAAGTGTCTGCAACCCTCAGCATGTGAAGAGGCTAGTGGAGGAGAAACACAGTTTGAAAGTACAGATCAAAAACTATTCTATGGAAAAATTTTCCAATGAATGCATATCTAAGATTCTAAGTGAAGGATCTATTAACTTTTGGTGTCTCAACAAAATGAAAGTTCTCTCATGTCAGAAATTTCTAAGGCAGAATATGTAATTATGAAAGCAGTATAATTTTTATGGGAATAAGACAAAGTAGAATTTATCAGTATTTCTGTGTTTGGAGGGCACAAACTTAGAGCAGAACTAAGAATAGTGAACATGTCTCTGTGCAATGCCCCCTGTTTTGTGAACTTGGACTATCAATAATTCTAACAGATTGTGGTCCATCATGTTAGGGAATAGCTGAATTATCTCTATTTTCTCTAAAGAAAGTGCTATTATGAAATTGTCATTGAGAAGACAAAGAAAATGCAACCAAAAAAAAAAATTGTAGGAAAAAAAGTAGTTTACCAATAAAAACATGTTTATTGTTTTCTAGATTTTGTGATCATTTGGTATTTGAGCTTTTCAATTTGTAATTTTGTAGTTATTCTCTTATAATACAATTTGTGTACTGATTTTTGTATTTGCCGTTTTGAATTTTTTTCTTAAGGAAGAGGGTACCCCTACCCTGTTCAATCTTCTGACACCATAAAACTTAAATCCGCCTTAGTAGCTTCCACTGTCCTGGCCTCTCCGTCTCATCAAAATCTTTCCTTAAATCAAGAAAATTGACCTCACTAAAGAAAATCTTTCATTTAATTCCACTGCCATTCCGCTTTATATATGAGAAAACTGAGGTTTGGGAATAGATCCATGCTAACTGCTAGAAATGGCCAGACTGGGTGTGGTTCTAAACTCCACTCTGAGAGGTGCCTATTCTCATTCGGTGCACTAATGAGAACTAATTTTGCTGCCAAGTGACGGTCCCACTGGCGAGGCTCCATGTGGGTCACACCCTTTCCGGCATGGATTACAACACACCTTTCATAAGCACTGATAACTTGAAGTTTGTTTTCATCATTTATTCCGCCATTCTCCTGGTACCTGCCTACAGTAATGAGTTTGGAAACCTTTCATTCAACACATACAGTCCAAGTGGCTTTGCAGGCAGACGCTGCCTGAGAAGCTACAGTAGAAGCGAAAAGCAGCAAGTAGGTAGAGCGCTCCGGGTCTCCCCAGCCTGGGCTCGGTGCTCAGCTGGCTGAAGTTAGAGACCACTGCCTCGCAGTTCATGGTCACTGCAGAGTGAAATCTTCGTGTCTTCCAGGTCCCAGTCACAACCCTCCTGTCTGTCTGAGGTCCCAGCAGGCGTAACACAGGGACTAGAGTCTCTATCCTCTCCCCCAAGGCTACTCTGAAGAGAAGGTCACGGAACCATCCCTCAGAGATTCTAAATGGGAATACTCGTGGCTCTTGTTAAATGCATTCAGGCAGCAGTGGGCTAGACTATACACATGCAAATAAACCAGGAATCCTTTCAAACTATATCCCTTAAATCCAAGAACAAATTTACTTTTCAACCGCTGTCTTAGTCTCTAAATTCGGTATGCTTCACTATAACACAATTATTTCATCCTGCTTAAAGTTAAGTTCTATGGACTTTAATTATTATAATAGGCAATCTGGTGACTGAAATAAGTTACAAACTAGTACTTGCTTGTGGAAAACAAGGAAGATCAAGACCCAGTGAAAATGTACTGTCTTGGGGATCCCTACCAATGCAGAGAAATAATTTAACTTACTGTCCTGTCACAGCTAAAAAAGTGACAGAATTGGTTTTTGAACAAAAATTTCATGATATCTAGTGAAGTATTCTTTTCCTTCTGTTTCTCTGATCTAATAAGCCCAGAAGACAAAAATACAAGATGACTTGAAAAGTTATCTCTTTCTCAGAAATAGTGAAACCCAAATGAACCCCCTCCCATGTGAGAATAACTGCTAATATTCCAAATACCCTGAGAAGCCCAATTACATCTTATTTAGTGAATGAGCATGAGGCATGAGCCTAGGTGTTTCATGTACATTACCGTATTTACTCTGGACAACAATCCTTTTAGGTAATATTAAATCTGATAATAGCTACTCATTTATTTTATGGTTACTATGTTCTAGGCACTAAGGTAAGGGTTTACATACACTGACATTAATTCTCACCAACCAAACTAAGACAGTAGGTATGATTTTCATCTTCTGTACTTTGCAGTTGAGAAAAATGAGGCTCAAAGATTATGTAACTTACTCAAGATCACATGATAATAAATGAAAGAGACAAGAGAAAAAAAAAAATCTAGCTGGATTTTTTCTGTCTGTAAGTCAACCACTATGTTATACTAATTCTGCTATTAGTAGAATTTATTCCTTGACAAATGAAGAAATTCAGGACATGTAACTTTAGAAACACTCCCAAAATAATGGAGATCATTAATAAAGAAATAGGGTTTTTCTGAAACCAAGTTCTGAGTATTTCTCCTATTGCTCCTAATTTTAGTTTTGCTAGTAAGTATATGTAGAATGTAGAATGTCTTACCTTCCCTGAATCTTGATTTTCACCAGAGATCACAGAAGTTATTATCTGATTATCTGGTCTGTTTTCCATACATGGCACTGATCATGAACTTAGCAAAGTTCACGATGTCATACAGGGGTAAAACACTTATCGTTCTTGTTAAAATAATCTCCTATTCCATGTTACCAGGTGCGATTTAGGATCGTGGAAGAGAACCCTATAACATGGTTGTAGTCTGTGTCTGCTTGGCATTTATATGTTCTGAACTTTCCCTGATGGGATCTAGAACAGAGTTTGTCTGGGCAGTTGTCAAGAGCCAGAGATAGCCCACAGATTCATTTTCTACTTGCAAACGATAAAGTTATTAGAAAACTGAGTTCTCCTTTCCTCCTTTCCTCCTCCTTCCTTCCCTCCCTCTCTTCCTTCCTTCCTTCCTTTTTGAAACCTGAATTCTTTATGAGGACTTCCCCATGAGATGACTGGGGTAGAGGCAGGGTTGGGAAGTCAGAGGAGGCTCCTCTGTATTTGACCGATAAGATGCCATGGATTTTCTGCAACTCTCCCTTCTGTATGTCTGTTGTGCCGAGTGAGAGATGCGAGTGACGCCACATGCCTCATCCCTGATGGCAGCTTCTCTCCATACCTCAGCTCTGGGCTGGTAGCAGTTTCTACTCTCCTTTCACGAACCTTAAATTCTAGTTGGTCCTTTTCAGCCCATGGCTCCTGCCCCCATAGAATTTTCCTTGCCTGAGCTTCCGCCTCTCATGGGTAATACAGTCTTCTCTGTGCTGACCTTCAGCTACTCTAACTTCATTTCCAAACAGATGTCACAGTACTTAGAACCATTCATACAAGGTATATGCATACAGCCGACTTTACTCAAGGTAGTGTTTGCAGGGTCTTTTATTTTTTTGTTTGTTTGTTTTTGTTGTTGTTATTGTTGGGCAGTGGCAACACAAATTATTTAAACCAGAATATGAGGGGCGCCTGGGTGGCTCAGTCAGTTAAGTGTCTGCCTTTGGCTCAGGTTCTAATCTCAGGGTCCTGGGATGGAGCCCCACATGGGATGGGGGGGAGGGGGGGGGTCCTTGCTCAGCAGGGAGCCTGCTTCTCCCTCTCCCTCTGCCACTCTCCCTGCTTGTGTGCTCTCTCTGTCAAATAAATAAAATCTTTAAAAAATAAATTAGAATACGAGATTGCCTTACTTTTGTAGCTATTTGCTCCAACTCATTCGAATTCCACCATCCCTTTCTCTTCCTGTTATGTCACTTACTTCAATGCCTCATCTCTGTTCCCAGCACAACAGCTCCAGAATATTTCATGCCACAGTCCAGCTCCCTGTCGCTCCAGCCTGAAATGTAGCCACAGATCTATTTTTACCTTTTCAAGCCCCAGACACTGATTAAAGCGCTCTGTTCAACATCTCCTCTACTGGGGACCGCACACCTCTTCCTCCCATGGGCGCGGGAGCACCAGCAACAGTCGGTCTCATTTTGTTTCCTCTGCTTCGCACAGATGAGTGAGTGGGATTATTACTTGATAATTTCAATATTTTTAACTCCTGGACTTGCTATTTGATTATATATCATTTTGGGGAAGCTGTCAGGTGCATGACGCCCACACCCCACGGTAGACTCCGATACAGTCACTTCATTTTTCAGACCATCCTGAGTTGTACACGGTGTTTTCCTAGACAGGATCTCATCTTATCTCACAACAACCCTATGACTTTGACAGGACAGGTAGTGTATCAGTTGGGATCATGTCAGGGGACAGAAAACAGGAGAGAATTTAATGGGAAGATTCAACTAGGTATAAAGCTGTTAACTACGGGAAAGTGTAACAGAGAATTCAAGGTTTTACAGAGGTAGCTACTTTACAAAGCCCTCGGGGCTAAGGGAACAAAGAGAATAGGGAGCAATGGTGACAATTCAGGAGCCTAGAGGAGGAGATATGTGGGGCTGAAATTCTGTCTCTGAGGAGGCTGCTGGATCCAGACTGGGAAGAGGGACCCAGATCTCAGAGGTGGCAGCTAGTGCTGACTGGTGCTTGTGCTTGGAGCAGGGAGAGGCAGCATGAAGATGGTTCTGCAAATGCTGGGGAAATGCCAAATAGGACTCAAAGGCTGTTTCTGGAAGGAACTGCTGCTGTCAGGGCGAGGAAGTCTTGCGGGCATGACTCAGGAACTTCCGGCTGACTGGAAGCCCACCGGAAATAGAAGCCCACCGGAAGTGGAAGCCCACCGGAAGTAGGGGGCGGGAGCGGGTCCTTCCTCTCCCTCCAGGCTCGTGGTCTCCCTCTAGTGTCTTTATTGTCAGAACCGAATAGGGACCTACCCAGCAAAGAGGCCCCTGATGTGCAGATTGCAGCCCCAGTATACACAGAGAAGGGTTTGGAGGTTAAAGCCAAGAAGTTAGTAACTGTAACAGATAATTTCCCTTGCCCAATTTTGAATTAAAAAAAAAAGGGGGGGCAGATAAGGCTGAAAGAATGTAACCAAACCAAACGTGTTGCTAAGATAACAAAACTGGCAAGAGGTAAGGCTGGGATTTACATTCTACATCTTAATTGTATATGTCATACTTTTTCATTATGCCATATTTCCTGAGTCCCAAATGACTGAAATAACTCTCTTAGAATCACATACTAATTCTTTTTTTTTTTTTTTAAGATTTTATTTATTTATTTGACAGAGAGAGAGAGAGAGGGAAAGAGAATACAAACAGGAGGAGCAGGAGGCAGAGGGAGAGGTAGAAGCAGGTTCCTCACTGAGCAGAAAGCCTGACGTGGGGCTCGATCTCAGGACCCTGTGATCATGACCTGAGCCAAAGGCAGATGCTTAACCAACTGAGCCACCCAGAAACCCCTGAATCACATACTATTTCAGGAGCAAAGACTTTGAAAAACATCACCCAATTTATCACCTTTTCTCTATATCCCCTGACTCAAAAATGTCTCATACAGATGAGGAGAAATCAAGTTTGGGGGAAGAGAGAAGTCTAGATTGGGAAAAGCAGAGGATCTCAAAGCTTGTTTTCAGCAGAAGACAGCTAAGCTGTTGGGACAACAGCGAAACTGAGAGAACCAAACGCCTCATTCATTTACGAACTCATTCATGCAATAGCCAATTATTGCCTGCCTACTTCATTCCAGACACTATTTTAGATGATGATGGCTCAGATTTAGATAAAAACCCCTGCCTTCCTGTGGTTAACATTCTAGTGAGGGAGCCAGACAATAAGTAATATAAATAGCATACACAGTCTTCTAGAGAATATAGAAATATAAAGCAAGGAAGTGGTTGTATCTCCCTTTACGGTTGTCAGAAAAGTCCTCATGGAGAAGGCGAGGTTGGTATAGAGGCTTGAATAGATATTTGGGGGAACGTATTCTAGGTCACTGGAGAAACCTGTACAGAGGCCCTGTTGCAGAAGAGGAAAAATGGGGAAGTTAGTGTGGCAGGAACAGCATGAATAAGCCATAGGAAGTGGGGTTAGAGAAATAAAGGAAGATCTGTGCATGTAGGACCTTGTATGAAGATCTCCACTGCAACATATTACATTACTGTTCTTTGGTATCTGCTACTTCTCCTTGGAGGACAATTTTACTTTCTCCTTGAGATCACATGGGGCAAGGTGACTTGTTCCAGTTGGTCAAATTGAGCATATGTCATATATGTCCTTTCAGACAGAAGCTTTAGGAGACAGCATATGATTCGAAAAAAATTTTTTTTTTCACTTTTTCAGGACGACCAGCTCTATCGGCTTGGTTCTCAGCAAAGGGGTGGACCTGAACCTCAGCCAACCTGAAATGGACATGTAAAGTAAGAAATCAACCTTTGCTGTTATCAGTCACCAAGATATTCAGTTCGTTACTGCAACACAATTTGGACTATTTTGGGTGATAAATACTCCTCTTTCAGTTATGTATGACTAGTATATAGGTCTAGTTTTCCCGCAAAAAATAGCACTAAAGGGGTAAAAGGAATATGTGACCTGGGACTTGGTGGTTCTCTAGAGCTGCCATGCTTTTGAGAGAACACTACTCGGATGGACAACAAAACTTTCAGTCAAAAAGGGAAAGATTCAAGTCACATCACTGGTTACTGTCTTCCATGCAGACTACCAGTTAAAGAAAAAAAAAAAATGAGAATTCCATTTGGAAATCATTCTATCTTTAAGAAATTGGATGTTGCATACTTAATAGAAGTTAGCTTGAAGTAGTACCTTATCTGTCTACTGGGAGAATCAAAAAATACATGGGGGAAGAAAGGGAAGAGGAGAAAGTACAGCTCCCTCTCCTTTATGCTACTTCCCCACCTCTCAGCTTTTACCTCACAGGCAGCCATCAGTCCCCCTTCTGTTCACTCAGTCTCCCAACCTCACCCACACATCTTTACAAGCATTATGGCCCTCTGTTTTCTAGCTGTTCCATTCTGACTACAAACATATTAATTCTTCATCGTCTTTTTTTTTTTTTTCTTAAGTAGGCTCCACACCTAGCATGGAGCTCAGTGCAGTGCTTGAACTCACGACCCTGAGATCAAGACCTAGATCAAGAGTTGGATGGACACTTAACTGACTGAGCCACGCAGGTGCTCCCAGATTAATTCTTCTGATGAGTAAATTAAAAAGAAAGGAAAGTTAGATCCTATGAATGACTTTATGAGATACCAAATATAATGACGTACTAAGAATTAGTTATATAATCAAGTAAGAGAAATACACTGAAAAAAATACCATTAGTCTTATATGCCTCTATGAATATCATGAAACCTTCTGAGGCTGTTTTTATAGCATTTCTTTTAATTACATACTACGGCTTTAAGAATTAGGAACCTGACTTGTTCAGTTTGGTAGCCCCAATACCTAACATAATAAATAGGCACTGAGAAGAGCTAAAATTTAAAACAAAAATAAAACCAACTGGATTCCTAAAGAAACTGATCTTTTGTTTGAAAATCTATTAAAATTTAATTTGATTCTCATTACTCTCTCTCCCTTTTTTTGTTCCATCTAGCACACGAATTAGCAGTGACTTGTCAGAGATATCTAGAAATTTGCATCTATACACCTATATAGTTATAATGTGTGCTCTATATGTATGCAAATATGTTTATAATATATTTAAGTATTTTGATATTTTATTTCCTATTGTATTTGATCAAGGCATCAGTTAACTAAAAAAACACATCTTTTCCCTCGCAATGCAGGGAAAGCTTTTGTAAAAGTAAATTGATTGCCTGAGTAGACATTCAATTTCTGTATCCTTTGATTTTCCTGTCATTTAATGCTGCATTTAAAGCCAATATTCTAAGTCTGTAAACTTTATTTTTATTTACTGAATTTCTGAAAGATGCAGCTGGGGAGGGGTTTAGAGGGGAAAATAATGTGTCTAGAATGTTGTTATTAATATATACAGGAGCTGTCATGTAAAGAATGACTAAAATGTTGTTAATATGACTTTAGCACAATACACATGGCCTCTAAATGGTGACATAAATTGCATCCAGTGTTCATATTGCTGCCTGATGCTACTGCCTAAGACAATATAAATTTTACACTTGAAGAAAGTTGGCTACAGTCTTCAATAAAGATCTAGCTGTCTCACGCTGCACCTCCTACAGCAAAACTAATTAGGACATTACACTAGTGACAGCTAGAATCCTCACGATGTTGTGTAATCGTCTGGGATTCAGTACTATTTTGCCCCATTAGCTTTTTCTTACTCAAAAAGAAAATCCTGGATTTGTTATTCTTTGACACTTCTACAAATGAAACATGAACAGCATTACATATATGAATGCACATCTTTTCCATAGTTTTGGCTTCACAGATCCTTACTGAACAATGAAATGGACAGACAGTGAAAACCATAGGAGGAAACATGGAAATTCAACTCTATTAATGATATTATTTATTCCTTTTGAATAGCTTTGATAGGGAAAGCATTTGGAAGGTCACCGGCCTTGAAGATGTGAGGGGTACATATGAATATTTTTCATGGTGTCCCTGTATTATCACAATGAATTATTATAGCTTACTTTAAGCCTCATTCAGCTAATAGTTGGTTTGCAAAAAGATAAAATAAATTTTTAAAAAGTATTTTCAATATTACTGAATCATTAGTATTATCAAGTCAAGTAGTTCATTTGTTTTCATTGAGTATATAGGTGTTCATTGTGTTATATTTCCCTTTTTCTTCAGCACTATCTCCTAACAAGGAGACATGCAACTGCATTTTTTCCTTCAGTAAAACCTAACTTAAGACTTCACTAGCTACAGTGATATATAGTGCAGGAATTATGTAGTCAAGACCCATTGTTCCAAGAAAAAATGGCTTTAAAGAAAGGAATAAAAAGGACATAAAAATTTGAAGTCATGAATTAAGTTTCATAAAACTGTACTGGGATAAAGACGATATACAGGTGAGGAAGGGATTACTCAAATGTTTTGACATACATTCAATTTCAAAATATTTGGAAGAAAAAAAGTGACACAGCACTGTCTTATAGACGATTTTTAATCATTTGGAAAAAAAAAAGCTACCGATCTTGACCAAACTCTGAAAATAACTTTTCATCTACCTCCTCCTACTTAGCAAATATGTCTGTCATCAACAATTACATTTTTTATAGTTGTTAACTTGTCCAAACGTATATATTCTTCATCTCCATCTTTTCAAGCTGCCTTATTTTTAGATTATGAATAATGTTACCAATTCTCACACTTCGTTGTTTATATATATATATATATTAGTAGACAACAGGAATCAGTAGAAAGAATGTGGATTTGGAATCCTGATTTTTAACTGGGATTGCATTCCTACTTACTCACTGGAGGACCTTGGACAAGGTAAATATCTTCTCTGACTCATTAGTGAAGTGGGAACAATAATACACACCCCTGGTCTGAGTTAAAGCTTAGAAAGTCTCTGGCCTTCTATAGGTACTTAAATATCATTCCCCTTTGTTTTCCTTTCCATTTATTAAAAAAAAAAATCTTAGGGACTTTCTCCAGGACTCTTATGGAATTATTTTTTTCTGTGTCTATATAAGTCTCTATATTGCCTTCTTATGCTTTAATTTCAAAGGTTTTATACTGAATGTTGCATAATCATATGATTTTTTTTCCTCTATGATAACATAACCTACATTCTTTGGGCCTCTTTGAGAATTTTTTAAAAAAGAAGAAAAAAAAAGCAAAACCTAAATTTAAGCGAGTCTCAATTATTTGTTTTTTTTACATATTTGAGTATACCGTGGTTGAAACATACCACCTAAGACATAAAAGTTATACATAATAAAAACCTGATAAAACATCTGCAGTTTATAACTTAGCATTAGTAGTTTTATTGAAATTCCCATGCAATTCTAGCTACTTTTAAACTATTCAATATTCATTTAAAAGAAGAAAAAGATTTTAAAAAAGGAAGGAAACTGTAAGAACTCAGTACAATTTTTTAATTGTATCGATTAACATAGTTTATTCACCACCTTTTGGTAAATAACTGCATTTCTTTTAAAAAGTTCAAAATAGCATTAGATTTTTGGATGCATTATAATTTGTTTTTGAGGGTTTACTAAGAGCTATATTCATTAGATTACAACTAAATTTGTGTACCTACAACTTTCTGTTAAAGGTTTTACCATCTTCTCTAGAAATGGGCCTGCATTAATCTTAATCTTCTAGCCCTGCTATTATCCCACTGATACATTTCATATTAATTATGTATCCCTCTCCTTTAGATCCCCCAGGAATCAGTTTCTAAGCCCAGTAGCCCCAGTGTGTGAAATATATCTATATATTATGCTCATGTTACTTCCCTGGTCCATTTTGAAATTGCCTTTTTTGATAATGGTTTGAGTCTCTGCACACAAATTTCCCTCTTTTGAGCACTGGTGATTTTTATTCAGTGGAAATACTGACCTAGAACATGGTCACTGAGTTGTCTGTTCTTAGACCTACATATTATCACTCATTCTTCTTAAATGTGTAAATTTCTTGTTATCACACAGTAATAAGTGTGAAGCAACAATAAACTGAATTCAACATTTTGAGAGAATTATATATAACTAGAAAGAAGGCATCCAATTACTAACATTTATCAAGCATTATGTATTAAGTACGATACATATCACTTAAATTCTACCTTTTTAGATGAGTAGTAACAAAATATACATTTCCTTATGTATGGAAATACTTCACAAAATGCTAAGACCATACAAAATGGTGGGTCATCACTTTTAGTGCTTGATAATTCAGATTTCATATTCATATTTACCATTTTGTGTCTATGCTCCTCTTTCATGTGTTTGTCACATGTTTGTCACAAGTGGAGAATGTCAATTTTCCACTTCGATTATCCATTTTTATAAAATATCACATGAATTTATCATTGTGAAACAAAGAGGCAACACAACTACACATTTTTCTGTCTGTGCACGGACTGAAGTGACATGACCAATCACCATCGGAGTTTCAAAGAAGTGATATGATCATGATCATGATTATAACTGATCATGATGCCCATCTGTTAGGCAGTGATTTGTGGATGGAATAGTTAGCAGCAACGTACTTTGTATAATTAATCACAGTTAATATACCATGGCAACTAAAATTTGGACCATGTTCTCTGGAGAACTGTGTTATTTAACTAAACCATAGTAACTGAAATGTACCCATATTGAAACTATGAAATCTAAAAAATACATGACTTTTTATAAGTTTGTACCATTTTGCTCTTCTTGATATCACAGCTAGAGTCTGTATATTTGGACAATAAATATATGTATAATAAGATTTAGAAATTGAAAAAAATACTGCATGTAATTATGTGTAAATTACTTAGTAGAAATGCATATAGCACCTATAACTTACATAAGCATAATACTAAATCTTCAGCTAAGGAATGTGTTATTCCAGCAGGCTTATGACCTGTTAAGCAGTCTCTGGAACTCTGCAATCACTTCGAGGGGCAGTAATTAACCACCAGAAAATTCTCTGGGACTTAATCCCTTTCTGACGTAATTCATTCTAAGCCCATGGATCTGCAGCCTTTTTCTGAGACAGTAATTATTAAGAAACATTCATTGAGCAGCCCCCCTTTTTAAATTTATCCTGTCTGTGTTGGACACCACATATCCATTATTTTGTATATTAATAATGCCGCAAGGTAGGCATTAAGTAGTATCTGTAATTTATAGATAAGAAAATAAAGACCTAGAATAATCAGGTAACTTGTTCGAAGTTACAAATGCAGATCTCTGGCCTCCAAATCTGGGAACTCTTCTCTAAGAGGAGTACTACTCCTCCCTGGGTGGGTAAATCGTTCAAGGACTGCATAGCAATAAACCAATAGATGGGTCCTACCTGGAAGATGGGTGGGATTAAAACCAATTCTCATTTGTGAATCAAGAAGCATGGTTGATATCTACCCTAGAGCGTATGGAAGTCTACACTTGATCTTAGCCAAAAGGCCGAGAAGCAATACAGCGTATGGAAGTCTAAAAGGCAATTTTCTTCTTCCAGATTCTTTCTGTTGATCAATGGTATAAACTAACCTAAACGTGACCATACTCTCTTCCTCACCCTCTTTAAACTGTACTGAATATAATTGAGGGATTAAAATGTTTTCAGTTTTTATATCCCAGACAGTCTACAGAAATGAGCTGTTTTATAAAAATACAAAAGCTTTCTATTTACAGTAGCTTATTTGTTTTCTTTCTTTGTTTAAGACCATTGCTCATCTTTCTGTAACTGCTCATCCTGTTTATTAAAAAAAAAAAAAAGATCTAAGTTAAAATTGTGAAACTATCTTGAAATGTAATATATCTTGAAAAAGGAATATCAAAAGACTATAACTCATAATTCTACCATATGACATTGCCTTCCAATTTTTAGTGAAATACAAAATTTACTTTTAATTTTGAAATATAACAGATTGTATCTTTTTAATTACCGCAATAAATGTGGAAGTAAGTAACTGCATTTCAATTTTTTACTAAATGTCTCCAAAACTAATTACAAGGAGTGAGGCTTTTATGTGGGTAAGACTTAAAGAGGGTGGATGAGACACGTGAGAATTGCCTCACTGTCTTTTGAAAACGTTGGAGCTATAAAGTTGAGGAACGATACTTTAGCATTTGATAGATACTGTTTTAAAGCAAAATGAAACATAAATAGTAATTATTATTTTCTCCTTTAATTCTTTTACAGCTTGTGTCCCTGATATTATACACTTCTTCAACTTCTTGCACGTCATCCGTAAGCTCATCTACAATTATCTCCTTCCTTACCACTTCCATTCCTGTTTGTCAGGATGTCATTCCTCTTGTCTACAGTTAATCTTTCAACCTTTGTCCTGAATTTTATCCTCTAAATTTTCTCTTGACCCTTGTTGCATCGTCTCTCCAGTTTTCTGCATCTTTAATGTGTCTCATTCCTTTCTCTTGGTCTTCATTATATACACTAGATCAAATCTTTGTTACATAAATATGACCATAGGACATCCCTAACTTATTTTCTCATTTTCTTCCTCAGCCAAGATGACTGAAAGAATTGTTTACACTACAGTAATCTTTTTCCTTAGTCAAATCACACTCACTTTGAAACGGGATTCTGCTCCTGTTACCCCACTGAAATTGCTCTAGAAAAATCCAGTAACTTCCAAAACGGAAAATACTAAGAGCGCATTTCAAATCCTATTTTTCTGGACTTGGTCATGACCCTTTGAAAGGGTCTTTGAAAAGGCTTACCTTCATTACTATGATGCATCTTCCCGGTTTTTTCTTTCCTAAAATTGGCATTCCTTTCAACTTTCTTTCTATTTTTTCCCCTGACTTTTGGGTGTTGGTGTCCTCGACTGTCTCCTGTTCTTACTTTGCACAGACTTCTAAAGGATCTTGTCCTCACTTATTCCTTCATCTAACATGGGTATTTCCACTTATACTCTGTCCAGACCTCTCCTGTAAGCTCCAAATTGTAATATTAAAATGGCTCTTGCGCATTATCATCTCAATGTCCTTCTTCCCTCCAAAGCTGTTCTTCTTCCTGTTCTCCTTGTCTTAGTTAATGGTACCAGTATCTACCCAGTCCCCTGAGTTAGTACTGTCAAAGCATTCTCCTGAACCCCTCCCACTTGCAATAACTACCCAAAGCCCTTATTATTTTGGGTCAATAGCTGTGATGACATTGGCCTTTATCTTCTTCCTCCCCTAAATCAATTTCATACTGCCATTGGAATGATTTTTGAAAACACAAATGTTTTTGTGTTCGAAATTCACCAATAGCCCTCAGTTACATTCAGGATAATTTGTGATTTCCTCATCTAATTAGGCTAGGTTCTTTTTGTATCCTGCCTGTCTTCCAGTTTCTTCTCTTTCTGTGAAGATAACACTTAATATATACCTTACAGCATTATCTCAAACTTAAGATGAGAAAGTAAAGGCCTAGCATCACTGGGTGGGTAACTCGTCCAAAATTACACAGTTGGGAGATGTTCTTCCTATCCTCCTGTGAGGATATACACATTCTTTGCCCCAGCCACACTGAATTACTGGCAAGTATTCAGAGGTGCGGTGATCTCACATACTTCTCGCATCTGAACAAAGCCTTCCTCCTGCTAGGACAGTCTTCCTCACACATTTACTTCACTGACTTTAAGAGATAGCTGCAGCGCAACCCCTCCTCTGAATCATTCCCTAATGTCCCAGCGATGATTTAACACATCTCCCTTACGTTCCTACTTCCATACATTTAAACATCCCCTGGTTTTAGCATTTCTTCTGTCTTTACTATGACCCTCAGTTTACTGTCTCATGCTAAATTCTCCTTTAACATTGTGTGTGCCTCACCTCTGTATCGCCTGCACTGTGCAGAGTGCCTGGAATTTGGTAGGGCTTCGGTTCTATTTTTTTAATACATTAAAAGGCAGAGAAAATCACTGATTTTTCTTATTTGTAAAATGAGAATTTGGGCCTACGCGATCACTCAGATCCATTCTGTGACACTGTGATTATGACTCCTGTGTATTTGTGTAAAGTTCTATACGCGTTCTTAGAAGGTGCAACTATTCTAGGGCCTGAAATATGGTGCACTTGGGTTAAATTTAATTTCTTTAGGACACATAGGTATTGATTAATTTTATTGCTGTGCTATATATGCATGGGTATGCATAACTGAGTTTAGACGTGTTCACTGACAGACAAGGCAGACAGAAGTAAAATATATACAAAAGGGAATTTCAACTGATTGATATGTACATTAGTCTATCAATCTGATACACAAATAACTGGTGAGATCAGTCAATTAAGTGAAACTATAGGCCAGTTTGGTGGGGGAAAGAAAAAAACAGAACTTGAAGAACATATCAAATTAGTAATTTCACTAAAATGAACTCATTCTATGCTAGGTTATTATTTGATGAAATTAATCAAAATTGTCTGTGCCCTCAAAACTCATGGTATCATATGTATATACTTTCCACAGTAGTTGAGAGCTTTAAAAGATACACAAAATATTTATTTTTGAAGGAAGAGATCTAGAGATAAATAATTATGCATATTTCCTTCTAGGCTGTCACATTCAGATACTCCAGATCTTAAGAGAGGCAGGGATCTTAAAAAAAAAAAAAAAATTCAGTTTGAAAAGAACAGCTATTTACTTGACTTGAGTTCCCTTGTTATTATCATATGTATCATATTCAAACATAAATAAGTTTCTCAAAATCAAACTTGATAGGCATATTGTTTAAAGATTTTGCCTAATCTGGGTAACAGATTCTTGATTCTGATGGAAAAGAGATATCTATTGCTAGAGTATAAATATATAACAATAAGATATTAACTCAAAAGCATACAAAGTTTGAATTCATAATATGTAATTAGAAAAATATTTACTTGTTGATTTATGTAGGCATTTTCCTTTATATAAACAGAATTTATAGAGAATTACATAACTGCATAAATACTGCATAGGGAAATGCATTTATAATAAGGAAAATGAGACCAAAAATAAGTAAGAACCAACATAGAGGCAGGGATATATTGAAAATGCAAAATCTAGAAAAGGAGGCCCTGCATACTTCCTCAAGGAAGACAAAAAATTAATTATAAACTTTCTAGAAGCAGAAGAAGAAAATAAAATCAGTCATATAAGACATAGCATCTAAAACCTCTGATTTTCTTAGCAAGTTTGCTATATGATAAAAAAATTATCAAAAAACATACTTAGAGTAAATACAATGCTGAATGTTATGGAACTGCTTTTAATGTTTTTCAATTTAGTCAGATATTTTTATGCCAAAGTCAAAATCACTTCAGTAGGGATATCAATTCAACGTGGTCTCTGTATGTAGTATCTTTCTGTGTTTATGTTCATGCAAGGATACATTTTAGCGCAGAGACCACAAAACAAAATGAAGAGAATGCAGTCAAAGTCAGGCAAATAAGGAGAACTGGGGTAAGACAAGTAGGATTGGAAGATCTGTGAGAGCACATCCAAACTAAAAGGATTTAAGTGCTATGAAGAAAGAACAAATTGTGTAGACCCACCGAAGCAGGTTCAGAGATAAAGACCAGTTTTGCCCAATAGTTTGCAAATTCTGCTTTGGAGAATGGATAGGTCATATATGCTTCAAAAATGCTTCATAAATAAAGACTACCTCAACCAAACTTTGAAACTTATTAAAAATTAGTAGGGTCAACATTGTACTTTCCGGCAGCTACTTGAAACCTAGCTATTGAATGTTACCAGTAAAATAGAGCACTATGAATTATCAAATAGATTAACTGGGGTAGAGTGATATTTACGTGCAAAATAATTGAGAGGGAAAAATAAGCACAAACCCAAATAGTAGAGCTATCTGATACAAGTGTTGAAATTCCCCTAAGAATCTGATTTTGGACATTTTAGACATAATTAAATGGACACCTTAAAAAGAAAAAAAATAATAATGTAGTTATGATAGAGAGTAAGAGGAGGAATCCTTGATGGATCAGAGATGTGATGATTCTCAAAAAAGAGAGAAAATAGATGGATTTATATAAAGGAAAACATTTTTTAGTGAAAACTTAGAATATCAACCATAAAGGGAAAAGCCTAGATAGAAGTTTCAAGGTTGCCTGAATTCAAGTACGGCTCCTCTTCTTTCTCACTGTATGGCCTTGAACAAGTTACAGTACTTTTCTATGCCTCCTTAATTTTCACCTGTAAAATTATTGTAAAAATAGGAACTACTATCAGGGTTGCTATAAGGACTAAATGTATACATGAAGTACTTAGAAGAGTGTCAGTTATAATAGGACTTATAATACAGTTACATATATCTATTAGTGTCCAGCTAACAACACGAACCCCAGAATAACTGTTCTGCTTTGTCCAAAAAATGAAAAGGCAAGAACAAATCTGGCAGATAAGGGATTTCAAGGAAGAATATAGGGACATATTCCCAGTTCTTCCCTTAGTTTTTTAAGAATGGTCTTTACTTATCATCGACCAAAATTATAGTGACAGCTTCTATATTTTCAATAATTACCTCCACCACCATGTCCATCCCTTTCCCATGGAGTCATTAAATGAACCAAGGAGCAGCATGCAGTCACTCTGTCTCCCAGCCAGTAGCTATTACTTGTGAAGCTTTGACTGGAAAGCATATTTTCTCCTTTCTTAAACCATTTCAGCCACATTAAATGGAGAAATATATTATGTAATTGGGATTGCTACATTCAGTGTTCTTTGCAGATTTCTTCCTTAAAATTCCTAAGGATTCCCTTGTTTATAATCATGTCATACCAAATTTAGAATTAGACTTAATTGCATCCTTACCCTAAAAAAGGCACAACTTAAAGATCTGTATGAGGTACTTGACTCTATATGAGCAAAAGATTCTGCCATTATTGCTCAGATTAAAGGATCAGAGTCCATTATGGTTCAGAGTGATGCTCATCTTACTCATGTTTGCACAGTACCACTTGAAACTTGAAGCAAAAAAGAATTGAGTCCGTACTATAAGGACTAATAGAAAAAGCAGTCTAAATACTTCTATCCTACCAACACTTTGATCTAATAGTCAGCAGACTTTTATTTATTTATTAAGATTGGAGGACGACATGATAGTTATGTCCAGGTTTTCACAATGCAAAATCCAAATGTGAACTTATGTTCTTTTTTTTCCGCAGGATATCCTTGGATTCAGGTATTTGATATTTATTCATTGTTACTTAGTAAAATTAGCAGTGTACATGGATTTTTATATCCCAATGATTCAGTGATTTTTTTCCTTCCACAAATTCTTTTTTTTTTTTTAATTTTTATTTATTTATTTGACAGAGAGAGAGAGAGAGAGAGATCACAAGCAGGAAGAGAGGCAGGCAGAGAGAGAGGGGGAAGCAGGCTCCCTGCTGAGCAGAGAGCCCGATGTGGGGCTCGATCCCAGAACCCTGAGATCACGACCTGAGACGAAAGCAGAGGCTTAACCCACTGAGCCACCCAGGCCCCCCTTCCTTCCACAAATTCTTAATTAGAATCTCAAGGACTTCCAGTTACTTTATAATTCCACCATGATCTAATGATGACTTTTTACTAAGATCCACAGGATCTTTTTGCTAAGGACATTCATTAAGATCCTGAAAAGGATAAAAATGTATTAAAGAGAAAGCTGCAATTTGGTCAGCACATCATTGGTTATTCATTCATTCGTTCATTCATTCATGATTTTTCTCATGGAGGCAAATAACTTATCTTGGATTAACAATAAGCCATCCAGGTCTACACTTGGCTAACTACTAAAGGGCAATTCAAGAGATTAGGTCTTACTATTGTAGACATTGAGTTCCCATCTTTTTTTGAAATTTCTCCTTCTCTTTATGACCTGCTCCAAGAAACCCTCAGTGGCAGAACCTCTTGCTTAGGGAACATAAACATAAACCAAGACTTTACAAACTGAAGTTATCTCCTAAACTGTCTCCTAAGTAGGTCCATCTATCTATCTATTTCTTCATAAATATTCTAGCCAGACCCATGTGTTTAAACTACTACAGGGAAACCACCAAATCTGTGGAGGCTTCTGCTGAAGGTCTTCAGGTCTTCGTTGATCCTTAGAGTATCAAAGCTATAAAATCTTCATTACTTACTGGAAATACATAGTATTTCTCCATGAGCTGGCTTATATACAATGAGGTATTATTATTGTTTCTTTCTCTTTCGCATATTACTATCCATTAGCATGACACTTTGAACCTTGTCACGTCTTTCCTTACCAAAAGAAAGATAGACAGACAGACGTGGCTATTTAGCATCTTCTAAAGGCCACCTATGTTTTATGATGAAGTATTAGAAACTGCTTTAGATAATTCAGACTTGGGCCTATTTGTTGATGGGTCATCAGAAATGAGAAATTAATAGGCAGCTATGCCATGAAAGATCTCAGTTCACCCTTGTTGTGAGGGGTTGGGAAGGCATATTGGCACAACTAATTGCCCTTATAAGAACCTGCTAACTGGGGAGAGATAAGATAGTTAAAACTTATAAAACAGTAGGTCTAACCCTAATGTGGGATACTTTGGAAAAAGCAAGGCTTCTTAACCTCAGTAGGAACTCCTGAACAAGAGGTTGGGGAAATTCTAGACGCCTTAATGCAGCTAAAGAAAGTAGCTATTATGTAGGCAGACATGGACTAAAACAAATGACTGATCTAGAAACTAGAGGAAGTAGAAATGCCCAGGGTAATCATTATGCCAAAATAGTCCTTATAAAATTTTTTGCTGCTGTAATCTTGTCATGCCTCTGCAATGGGTTTATGCGAGTCATTATTTAAGTCAAATTTTATCCTAACATAAGAGAAAAAAATGTTAGGAAAGACCTGGATAGGGGTGGCTGGGTGGCTCAGTCCTTTAAGCGGCTGCCTTTGGCTCAGGTCATGATCCCAGGATCCTGGGATGGAGCCCCAGGTTGGGCTCCCTGCTCAGTGGAGAGTCTGCTTCACCCTCTCCCTGTGCCCTTCTCCCGCTTGTGCTCTCTTTTACTCTCTCTCAAATAAATAAATAAAATCTTAAGAAAAAAAAAAGGAAAGACCTGGATATAAATTAAATGAAGATACTCTCAGGCTTCTCAGGAGGGTACCCAGTAATGCTAAAAGAGCTCAAGTGGAACCATGCTAAAATCCAAATGAGATCACCCCAAATCACAAGGACACATTACTTTTTGTATATTTCTCCACTGCCAAAAATAAATCCTGACAAGACTTTAAAGGAAAGGCATGGGTGCAGCAAAATCCCCAGGCCTACTTGAATAACTCTAAATGGACTTTATATAATTATCCCCTGCAACGGAGTATGAGAATGTTCTGGTTGATGCGTATTCGTGCTCAGTGCCCTTTTGTAGAGCTATACCTCTGAAGTGGCTGAAAAAGTACTTAATTTCATGTTTTCTACTTGGGAAATCCCAATCTATTTTTCCATTAATAGAGATGCTCATTTTCCTAGAAATGTCATTAAAGAGCTCTGCAAGGTATTAGAGCTTGCTCAAAAACTCTGCTGTGCATACAATCTGATCTTTAGGTAAAGAAGAAAGGATAACTTAGATTCTCAAATTATTTAGCCAAAACTTTAAGACATAAACTTCCTCGCCCCAAGTTCCTTTCTTTTTACTTTAAAACAATGAGAAAATCTCTTTTGGAGTTTCCTCAATTCTCCTTTCTAAGTCAGTAATAGGCAGACTCATGTATCTAGGGATATCATCCATAATCCTAGACTCTTCCCTTTTGCAAGCAAGTCTGGCCAAATAAAGTAGGGTACCGATAGTATTTTCATCAAAAGTTACAGGAGGCCATTCCTCAACCTTCTCCTAATGAATTTTTATATGATCTGAAACCTGGGTGCTCAGTGTACTTGAAGAGCTATCCGAGGTAATTTCCTCTTGAAAAGGACCTTGTCTGGTACTATTAACAACTAACAAACAAGTTAAGGCCAGGGGGTTGATACATGCCTACAACTACAGAATGGCACATGACTCACTTGTCTTTGGCCTCACTTGTCTTGACCATCATGTAGGGGAGGAAAACTTTTCCCTTCCTCTATTTTAGGTTCTTTGGCTAATCTAATAATTAAATTGACATAACACAGATTAACAGGAGAAAAACAAAATTAATTTCATACATACAGAAGCCCATAAAAATATGAGATTCAGAGAAGTGACCAAAGCAGGTAGCTTTTACACCTTTTAGATAAACAATAAATCCATGAAGAATTATCAAGGCAAAGAAGTTAGGGCTTAGGGTAGTAAATTAGTGAGTAAATTACATGGTTTGTTTATATAGTCTTCTTGGCCCTTAATTCCCTATCTGTGGTGATAAGGATGCCTTCTGTGTTCCTGGTACAGGGAGGATATCTAACACATGAGAGATTTATTTTTTTGCTTTTAGGAGGACAACAAAGGGTCAGAGAGTCCTTCTTGCTCTGGCTGTATCTTAAGTAACTTTAATTCTAAATAATTAATATGCCAAGGTAGCACATTTTGGGAAGGCATATTTTGCTCCCCTTCATTCACCCTAAAAAATCAATCATTCCAAAGAGTCATACTACTACTGATGCCCTACCCCTGCAAACTTGTGAGACCAGCCTATAAACTGAATCATAATGTAAAACAAAGTAAGACATATGCATCCACTTCCTCTTATAAATCCAAACACCATTTTAGAATTACCTGTGCAATTCTCTGCCATGTGGCAGTCAGACAACAGAGCTCAGTTTTCTCATATCATAAGTGGCTTCTTTATCTGAAGAGGGATCTTTTCTCAGAGATAAACAATAAACTCCATAGTCTATCTGGAGCATGTATTAAATAACTCTGGAAGCTACATTTGTTAGAAAACAAACTACAGAAATTATACAGTGGGTATTTTAATAGTTTCATACATGTTGATAAAAATCTTTCATAAATTTTGTTAGAACAAGATAAAAAGAAGAAGGGGAGAAAAGAAGGAACAGGGAAGGAAGAAAAAAAAGAAAAGGCAGAGAAAAACACAATTTTCCATCTTTTCATTAAGAAACTTAGATGGAGAGGAGTCCAGAAGGATATATGGGAACTAAGAAACATAGTAGATAAAATTCCTAGCACACCCACATTTTGGTGTACATAAAGTTCACCTGTGGATATTAGCTCTGTCCCCCAAGATTTTAATAGGTTTTTTGGGCGGAGACACAGAATTTAAAATAAGTAGCTCTTCTGATAATGCTGCAATATGAAGACCTGGCTTTGAAAAATACTTCCCTCTATCAATTTACCATAAGGAAAAATTCAGGTAAGTCAGGATTCTTTGTGCTTGTCCCATTCTGTTCTTCTCTGTTCTTTGTACTATTGGTACAAAGATGTTTGCTTTTCATATTTTTAATCGAGGTAATTTTAGTTTTTGTTACTAGTCTTTCTGGAAATATTCTCCCTAAATAAATATTATGTTTGAGTCAACAAAAGTCAGTGTCACTACATTATTTATTAAGAAAAATAGCTATAAAAAGATGCATGTCAATGTATCTCTCTCTATATAAATCTGAGCCTTCTATGTTTACATTTTCTCTTGTGGATATGTGCTCCCTATGGTATTTATGTTCTTTTGTGCATTATAGTGATACAAGTACTGTTCTAAAAATTCTTTACTAGAGTAAGTCACTTCCTGCCTTGAAATACCAAGCACTTTCCTATATAACTTAATAAACATCCCTGAAAACAGCAGGTAATGACCGTTACCTACTTTGGGTTGAATATTGTACAAGTTATATTTATTTCTAGCAACCTGCATGTTGCATGAAGGTAAGGAAGCTCAGCACTTGTTTTTGTCTATTTGGAGATATTGTTTTGTTTTTATTACTCTCAGAGGAAGTGTAGAGCCAGATGCAGAGTGAAGGAATGGATTATATTGACTCTTCTTTAGAAGAACAGGCAACATTAGATTCTTTATGTTCCCTTCGTACTGCTCCACCACCTGTTTAAAATATATTTTTCTAGTTCTCTTTAACGTAAGGAAATAAGTAACAATAGTGACCACATAGTTAAAAACGATTATCTTTAATTTTTCATTCTCCTCCACAGACCTACCACTTTCAACTTACATTACACCATTTCTAAGTAGATAAAGTACAAGAGATGACCCAATTGACTGTTACTTTAACAACTACAGAATAGAAATGAAGTTCCTGCTATGATATGTGTGCTTGGGATAGATTTCAGCCTTGCAGATCAATGATAAAGACACCTGATTCCCCTAGGAATTTTGTTCAGGGAGTTGCAAGTATTTTTTAGTAATTCTGTTTAGCATAAGTTATAAACCATTTTTGCGGGGATTGCCTGAGCCTACTTCTACCAAAAATGACTATTAGCAGGTAGAATTAAAGTAGGGACACCATGAGCAGAACTGTTGCCTGGGGTGCACACACACACCATGATCCAAATACAACTGGGAGCCATGAGCCCACTGAAGTTAAGATCCTTCCCTGCCCCTGCACAACCAGAGATGGGGAAATATGGGTTCTATCTTCCTTGATGATTACATTTCAAAGAGAAGTTTCCCAGGTCCTTGAGTAAGGTATTCCTGTTTGTAAAACTGGCAAGAAGCTTTAAAAAAAATTGCATCTCAAAGGGGCAAAGAAAGAATTCATCATTGCAAACCCTCAAAAGTAAATCCTCTAAGAAAATGGAGATCAAGGTGAGTCTGGAAGAAGCCTTTTTGGTCAAACTGAGAGATACATTAAGGTCATCTTGGCAAGCTGGTAACAGTTCTCTAAGTTTCTGGTGTAGGAAATGATAAGAATTTGAGATACGGAAGCAATGAATGATCAAATCCAATAGCAGATTGATGATCTCTGATAGAAGTCCCTTCAAGATAAGTAATCTCAGGAATTTGATTATTCGTAACAGTAAGACCCAATAAGATCCCAGTATTAGGAATATGGAATTACTAGACTTATTTTTTAGAAGCAAGGGAAATGTCAGCAGTTGACAGGCTGATATTTGGGCTCTCTTTGCTAAAAGAAACTTCCAGACTCTGTACTGAGGCCAACTGTTTAAAATGTCTACATCAAGGGTTTTATACAATGAAAACAAAGTTCTGAAAGGTGAACTGGAGGAACAGTAAGATCTGTAGTGATAAAGGAAAAATGTTATTTTCTATACATGCTACTTACTATTTCAGAAATTTGTATGAATCACATTTTAGGAATATTTCTAAGAATTGAGGCATAGAATTATTTTGTACAGGAATTAAAAAAAATGTAATCCAAACATTTTTCTTAATTAGGGTTTCACCATATTGTTTTAAAAGAAAAACCGTTAACTGTGGTGAGTATCTGTCAAATGTAGATAATGTGTGAATGATTTTCTGGTTCTATTTCATACTACCTGCCCCTCTTTGCAAATGTTTCACTCCTAGTAGAGGTCTTTTTTTATAGTGGTTGGAGTTCAGTGAATCTTCTCAGCAAACCAAACGCTCATTAGAAATGCTGCTAAGTGCACAAAGTAAGATGGTCAGGAAGGCTTGGTTGCGCCAGAGCAGAGAGAGAAATATATGCTCTTCCACATGAGTAGTCTTTTGTAATCTTTTGCTCTAGTAATTGCTATTTTGGAAGGGCTGAGTTCTACATACCTGAATTAAGCCTTAGGCATTTTTGAATCTGTTAGTGAAATTGCAATTCTTCCTATCCAGAATTAAACTATTTGACTTATGGGAAAATTTGTAATCTTAAAATATAACACTTTAAATTTCTTTAGTAACTTTCTGGAGTCATCCTGTCTGTTACCCTAAATTCACACAAGATTGCACTTACTCTCTTGAGCAGTATGTATATATTTTCCCAAGGTCTCCAGTAATTCTAATTTTAGCCAAATAAAAAAATCTCAAATCAAATACAGAATTGCCATTTATTTATTACATATGCTTGGGTAAGTCACTTAGCTTCAGTTTTCTTAAATGTAAAAAGGGTAAGTATTCACATAGTTGTGCCTGTAAGGAAACAGTATATGTGAAAGTGCCCTGAAACTTGTAAAACACAATTCAAGTATATAAAAAAAAATGTAATTTATTTACTTATTATAAAGTTGCTTTCTTCAAGGTTACATATGTTGCCAGTAAGCCTTGAGGCAGTGTCAGGGAGCCCTCTTGCTCGACTATAAACTCCAAATGTTAAAACGAGAAATAGAGAAGACTACCTAACTCTTGATGTAACTGAAACTCATTGTTCTTATTTGTTATCGCACGTTCTTGAGCATTAACGAAGATGTTTTACAGTGACTAGAACATTCCAACCACCCATCCAGAAAAACCTTGCTAGCTACAGAATGCATAGGAGACCCCATTCCATCCCCTTCCCTGCCCATGATCATGGGCTCGACACCTACTGAACCCCCACCCATCATCTCCCATTCCCCGCTTTCTCTATTGCACATACCCCTCTGAACCTCTCCTATAAAACTCCAAGTGTCCACCTTGTGGTGGTGAAGTTGGTTCTTATGGCTTGAGCCTGACACCTAACCACCCTCTCCCACCCCACACTGAAAATAAATTTTTCCCCTTCTCTTTTCCAAACCTTCCTCTCTGAAATTATTGGCCTCTCTTGCACCAGTTTATCTGAGTTTATTCAGCAAGAGCATTGGCAAACTCAGCTAGTAGCTGAGCTCTCCATTTGTCCAGCCTCCTCAGGATTCCCCCAGAAGGAGAAGACCGTGCCAGGGTTCACCAGTTTCTTTCCTGAGTTAGTGGCTGTGATAGATTGATTGTTAATAGCAGGATGAGATTTTTTTTTTTTTTTCTGTCTCAATTCCTTCAGAGCTTTGAAGTGTACTTTTTTGGAAGACTATTCTAATGCCAGCTTCTCTATTGGGAGATGGAAATACCTAGAATTGGCACATGAATATTCTAGGCCCTTGAATTTACTTCCCTCTTCTTTACTTGATTTATGTTAAATATTTAAAGTCTTTCTGCTATTTCCTGAATTTTCCCCCTCTTGGGAACTGCTATCTTAGAGATAACAAGTACTTTGCTATTTATCTTTTTATCCACTACTGGATCTTTGAGCAACGGTGTGTGTGTGTGTGTGTGTGTGTGTGTATCATATGCACACACATGCACAGAAGAGGGGGACAATTATTACAAAGATAGTGTATTAAAAGTGTGATACAGGAGGGGGAAATAGAGAATTAAAATGATTATCAGGAAATTCAACACTTTCAATAAATTTACAAGGTCTCATGAATAAAATAGGACTACTATTGAAATAATACACAATACTTTTCAAAAGGCTAATGAGAAACCTATCTTCTCTCCTCTCATGATAAACAGTTGGACGGTGTAAGAGTGCAAAAGGAAGGCTCACTTTCTTGACTTCTAGTTACTTAACTCACTATCTCACTTATCCCTTTTTGATTTTTAGGCTCTGTCCTTCATGACATTACATTAGTAAAGAAAGACTGACCTGAAATCATAGCCTTTTAATCTAGAAAGCAGAGATCATTTGATGCCAGATTTCGTTTTGTAGATCAAGGTGACTACAAATTCTGGTTTACCTACTACACTCGAGGTTCAGAACTGTCATCCTGGTGTAATTATTGTTAGACCCTTGTTCACTCTCAAACATGTCCTGGTTTGGATGATAAATTACAGTCATCCTATAGGCATGGAAAATAAAACAGAGAAAGTCAAGGGACTTGCTCCAATGTGAATAATTATTTACCGCTGCCTTTCGGGCAAGAACTCAGACCAACTGACTCTTTCCCTGGAGTTCTGGTCATTGTACCCTGTGACTTTGCCACTTTATCTCCTAGTCATTGCAATTCGTGAATGATTTTTAAATACAGATGGAAAGTCCAAATCTCAACAACAAAAAAAGTGGTCAAATTCTCCTGCAACATCAACCACCTCCTACCTAAAAGAACGAAATGTTTTCAACTTATCTCCTTCTACACTGCTATGTATTTTTCTTTTTTATGTGAGATTTTTAGGATAATATGCTGACAACATCAAAAGCAATTTTTTTAATATAAGTGAATAAAATTCAGCCGCTGGGGACCAAGAGCAACATAATTTCTTTCACTCTAATCAAACGAACATCACTGGGCTCTTTCAGTTACCCGGAAATAAGCCAGCTGCAAAATATTTGCTGCCTGCTATTTAGCCCTTGGGAGGAGAGGAAGATCATGCTGGCTAATGGATAATTACATGCGCCTGAAAAGAATTGGTACTGAATGCACATCCTGCACCTTCTAGTTTGAAGGGCTTGAACTTGAAGATCGCTTCTGTCAAGGAACCCTTTGGACATGGGGCCCAAGTGTGAATAAAGCCCTATTGTTTCTCTACTTATTTGCTATGCATAAGGCATTGGGCAATCTGTCATGCATCTGCTCTGTTCAGGCTTTGCCTAATGATGTGGGAGGATCACAAAGTCTAATCTGACACAATGGCTATGTAAATGTCATATGGGTCCCTTGTACATTTGCCTGAGGGCTCCTTGATGGGGGCACATTTCAAAAACGATAAAGGTTATAGCATCCTGTGAAGGATTTACGCCAAGCAGTCTACTGGCCATGATTTAGTTTTGTAGCAGACATTTCATTTTAAATTTAGGAATTAATCATTTAGCACAGCTAGTTTTATTGGGTACCATAGAATATACAAAAGCGAATAAGGGATGAGATTTCTGTACATCATTGATTTTGTTAAATGAAAATAATAAATTCTTATATATTTTCTCTCTTTGATGTAATTCTAGTAAAAGAGATATTAAATAGACATTAATCAAAGCTTTCTTTTGCTTTAGAAGGGCCCAAGAGGCTTATAATCAAATAACATTGCCAGTTAATCATTCATATAATCCAACATTGCAAAATTCTAATTCTAGAAATCAAATATAAAGCTGAGATTATATACTTAAATAATTTATGATACTCTAATTCTAATGAGGCCTATACATACACACATACACAGTAACTGTTATCCCAAACCAATGTGTAAATGTGTAAGGACATTTTTGGTAGAGAAAAAGCTATTTTCACCTAATAAACATGAATAAAGTACCTAAAGAGACCTTCAAGGTATCATCATCTATTAACATTGTTCTTTTATTCTCTCAGCCTGAAATTCATATCCCCGGCACATTAGAATTAGGGCTACTTTTAAATGCCAGTACATGAACCCCACCTCCTTACTTTTGGGGCAGGCAGTTATTTCTGTAGCTAAGGAGAGCATCATCAGTGCCTATATTTAGAAGATGGCAAAGTGCAAGCCAATTTAAAGCCAAATGCCCATAGGAAAGTAAGGCTGAAACTCTGTTAGGAAGCATGCTTACCACAACCTTAGGAATGTAATGATCAGACTTAAGGTCTCTCTAGACATCACATAAGTTATTTAAAGAGAATTCATAAATAGTAGTATTGGAAATTGCTGAAAGATGCCAGAATTTGTATATCTGGAAACAGTATGACGTTATCCTAGGAATAGCAGTTTGATTTCTGTAAACAATACTATGCTGTTCAAGTCCTCCTTAAAAAAGTGACCATGCCAGTTTGTCTGGGACTGAGAGATTTCCTGAAAAGTGGGATTTTCAGTGCAAAAATTGGAGAACTGTGCAATACAAGATGAACTGGGCATATTATTACCTGCTTGGAACTCCAGGAAAAGGGAAGAGGATATTGCCAAATGCCACCATAAAGTGCAAGTATATTCAGATCCTTCCAACAAAACAGTAACTCAAGGCCAATGATCAGCTCAGTTGGTAGCTTTGATTTACAACCCAGTGAGTTCCTGCTACTTCAGATATTCTCTGCCTACATTCTCCCACCTGCTTTCTCCTACAAAGTGCCCTTTGATTCTGTTTTTTGTTTGTTGCCCACATTTCTAATAACACTTGAGTTGTTTCTGTGAGCAGACTTGAAATAGGTTCTGATATATTTTATCATCTGTCCTCGTTTATCTTTGTCTAGTTTTATTCACATTGTTTTCTTCCATTTCATACTTGGCTATTTTTTTCTTTTACAAGTTGATTCATTTTCCATTTTGTTTGAGTTTTCTGTTGATTTTTCAATATGGATGTCTTTCTTCAAGATGAAATATTGCAGATTACCAAAATATAACTTTAAAGGATCCATTTACCCACCACCAAGGCTAAGTATGAACATTCAAATGAAGTTGAACCCCCTTACCTCATTTGCTTACTCTCCCTAACCTCCAGAGCAAATGATTATACTGAATTTGGTGTTCACCTGTACCAAATAATCTTTATGTATTTATTTTTACTGCAGAGGTCTATATCTATGAACAGTAGATTATATTGTTTGGAATACTTTTAACATTTATATAAAGTCATCTATATGCATTGTAACGGAGGAAAAGAAATTTTCCCTCTAGCCTTCTAGGTTCTTGGCTGACACCTCTACTGTAATAAAACAGATTAACAGGAGAAAAACTAACAGAATGTATAATATGTATACCTCCTGTATACATGGGAGGTACCCAGGAAAAGGAACTCCCCAATGGGGATAGTCAATGCCTTTACCTTAAATACCATCTTCAGCCAAAGACAAAAGAAAAATATTAGGGTGCAGGGGAGGCCCATTCGGGCAGGTTACCAGGAAAAACACAGTAAAAAAGGGTAATGTTGTTATGCAGATTTAAGTCATTGCTTGCTTTTTTTTTTTTTTTTTTTTTTTGCTTTCTTTCTTGATAAGAGTTTCTAGAGCTGTAGAGTTACCCTCTTCCTGGTACAGAGAGGGAAGACACCCTTATAAATAAGATATTCCTTATAAATGTAAACTTCTTTTACAAAGGAGTAATTTCTCCCTTCCAAGTACTTCTAAGTACCAGACCCTGCTTAGCCTGAGAGATCAGACCAGATGGGGCCTGAGTTTTCAAAACTTCTCCTGTGACTGCAGTTTCTTAAAAAAATAATCAGCCCCAAATAATCAATATGCCAAAAAGACATATTTTCAGGGTTGCAAATACTTCTCCCCTGCAATATCATCGTGCAAATGAAATGTGTCAGTATTGCGTAGGCAAGAGTCAGCTGTACTGAATACATAAAATTCTAGCCTAATCATTCACCCCTTTAATAGTATCTCTCTTTAAATATATACTATAATGTGTCTATACTATTGATAGACATTTAGATTGTTTTCCAACTTTTCACTGTTTAAAATGATATTCCAGGCACCTGGGTGGCTCAGTCATTAAGTGTCTGACTTTAGCTCAGGTCTTGATCCCAAGGTCCTGGGATCAAGCCCCGTATAGGGCTCCTTGCTTGGCAGGAAGCCTGCTTCTCCCTCTCCCACTCCCCTGCCTCTCTCGCTATCTCTCTCTCTGTCAATTAAATAAATAAATAAAATCTTAAAAATAAAATAAAATAATGTTCCTATGTACTATATATGTCCATGTGCACATATATGTAAGGATCTGGCTAAAATACCTAGGAAGAGTTGCTTGATCATGAGGGATATGCACCAAATATTGTGTGAAATACCATGAAGACTAGGAGAAATAGTAATCCACATGGCCTTCAGCATGATATGAGAGTCCCCAGTGATGTAGAAAATGTTGGGGTTTGTAGCAGATGGTCAAGAAAGAATTCTTTTTTTTTTTTTTTTTTTTTTCAAGAAAGAATTCTTGAAACATCTTGGTTGCCAAGAGGTGGTTTTATTAAGGCATGGAGATAACACCTGTGGGCAGAAAGGGCTACACACCAGGACTGTGAGGGGCAACTGATTATATACTATGGAATTGGGGGAGGTAAAGACAAAGGAAATTTCCAAAAGGATTTTCATATGCTAAAAAAGACTCAAAGGATACCAGAGGCTTGGCTATTGTCAAGCTTAGGTTGTTTTTCCCTCTAGCAAGGCGTTAACAATAAGAAAGTTGGGAGTTTCCTGGAGGAATGTTATACTCGGCCTGCCTCAAGTACTTGTTAATGGGCTGCAGGTTAGAAAGACATTTAATTTTATCTACATTTCCTTCTGCCTTTGTTCCCCACACATCGCTTCACATATTTGCAGACAATTTATACTTTTCACTTTCCAGTTTTCTCCTGTAGGTGTAAGAAAAGCTTTCCCGCCCCCCATGGCATTTATTTGCATTTCTCCAGTTCTCTAAGAAAACAGAAGCTTATCCTTCAGTTTCTCTTTTGTTTCTCTTTGGCTCCCTGTTCATCTCCCTGACTTAGGTCTTACTCTATTTTTTTTTTTTTTTTTTTTAAGATTTCTATTGACTTAAAGTATGTGGGAAAAGGAAGTTATTTTCTTCTCCCCAGGTATGTGAGGATGGGCACTTGCTCGACTGAAAATGGAGAAACTGATAAAGTCGTTATGCTGTGCTACTTTATGGCGCATTAATAGTGCATTGTAATGTATTGCTTATAATGTGGGAAACAAAGGCCGAAGAAAAATTATTAAATTTCCTTACTATTTATAGCCATTGACAAGTCCTTGAAATAGGCAGAGTGACATTCTTCTATGGATGCCACTGCCCCGATATTGACTGACACTTTGCTAAGGGCAAAAGGCAATCTTAGCCCAACCCCCAGGATCCTGTAAGTCTACTTTAATGTATAAAAATTCCTTTGGAAACTTCCTTTATCTCTTCCCCCCAAGATACATGTTGGTAATCATCCCCCAAGCATATAACCCACTGATATACATCTAAAGAGTCTCATGACTAAGGTTTTATTAGACAGTAATAAATGACCTTTTCCTAACAATAGCTAGCCCTCTCAAGGTCCTGGAAACCATGCTTCTAAAATTCCTCAGAGACTTACACTATCCTTACCACCCCCCAACTTGAAAGTATATAATGGGCCACTCCTCATGACCCTATGGAGCTCTCTCTGTCTACCGGTCCTGTCCCTGTACTTTAATAAAATCATCTTTTTGCACCATAGACATGTCAAGAATTCTTTCTTGGCCATCGGCTCCGGCTCCTCACCAACATTCCAAAACTACATCATCTGGTAACCGCGAAGGGACCCGTCTCACTCTAGAGACCTTTCTTTCTGTTCTCACCTTCGCTTAATAAACTCTCACTTCAACCTTTTGTGTCTGTAAGATTCATTCTTCTACCCCAAGACACAAGAACCCTGCAAGCCTGGAACACTTACATTAGGTAACTGACCCCTTTATTGTGTGATCAAGTTTGCAACATATAAATTGATAGCAGTCACCAGAAATATACTTGCTCCCCACATAGCATGTTTCTAGCCAATATGCAATAGTAAAATATGGCCCAAATACATTGCTTAAAATCACATTAATATCAATTTATTCTCCACATTGATGCTTGTTAAACATAAGTTTGGACTAATTATTCTCCTGTTGGAATTTCTCAGCTGGACTTCAACTATTTTCTAACCATTTCTAAAAGGATTTGTACAGAAAGGTTCTCCTATCTCTCCTCCCCTCTCCTCTTTTAATTTTCTGTCAGAATCATGCTGAAGGAGGCAAGAAATAGATTACACTGAATTCTCTGCAGTGTTTGTAATTTTTGTTAAGTGATAAATATTAATTATTATTTAAAAATACAATAAAATGTTAAGACTCTTAGTTCCTAGCTATTGTGTGCAGCCATCTACTGAGTTAATACAAATTTAATTTGTAATAATTACTTCTATATACATAAATTATATGGTACAGTATAATAAGTGATAATAGCACATGTTACAAAATAGGCTGACATCTTAACAAAAAAACATTCTAACACATGGCTATTATACTGGAGGAAAACAGTATTGTGAAGTAGCTACAATTGCAATCTGCTTAGAAAATGAATCGTAATGCATTAACGCCTCTGAATAATTTGCAAGTAAATGAACCAAAAAAAAAAAAAAAATTACATAAATGACCAGCCACAGGTATTTATATTACTTGGGGTTGGGAGACATGGTGGTAAAGGGGAGAGGAATTGGAATAGAGATTTGCATTACTAACTGCTTACATGTATGCTAAGACATCTTATAACATTTAACCAGAAGAGGTCTAATATGCAATTACTTTGCATTTATTATTTTGCTGATTTGTTTGCTAATAAAATGTTATTGCCCAATGACAATTTTGAATTAACTACATAATGATGCTCTTGAAGATTAGTTAGATTAAATGATAGAATCCGATGCCTGAAGAATTACCTCAGAGATCATCTAGTCACTCTTAAGGCTCCCAGTAGCAAAATTCCTTTTAAATCGTTGTATAGAGATGCCCATTCATTATGTCTGCGGCAAACGCTGTCTACCCAAGACCCAAACCCCATCTTCCTCACTCACAGAATCTTAATTTTGGTCAGGGTTGCAAAGATGCCTAATTGAATCTTCACCATCTCAACCACCTGTATAGGCCATCTGACTCAGTGTCGCTTAAAAAAAAAATGCAAGCGGAAGTCTCATAGCGGTTTCTAGGAAAACATTCTCTTTCCTGAAAAACGAGGCAAAAGGTCTCCTTTTTTCCATCTTGAATACTGATATAATGGAAGAAACTACAGCAGTCATCTTGTTGCCTTGAGGGAAAGGTCAAGAGAATTGCACAGACATTGATTCTCACTAAAGAGAACTGCCAGCCACCACATCACCAGAGTCAGGAACCTGCTAGTAACAACTGCAACTCCATCCTCAGAGTGTACGTTTTTGGAAGCTCATAATGTGCTCAGCATATTTTCTGCATTATTTTTTTTTTTAAAGATTTTATTTATTAATTTATTTGAGAAAGAGAGAGAGAGAAAGCACGAGCAGGAGGAAGGGGTAGAGGGAGAAGTAGACTCCCCACTGAGCAGGGAGCCCAACCCAGGACTCGATCCCAGGACCCTGAGATCATGACCGGAGCTGAAGGCAGACGCTTAACCGACTGAGCCACCCAGCTGCCTCTGCATGAGGTCATTTAATCCTCTTAAACTGATGAGGAAGCATGGAGGTGTTAAATATCTAAGTTGTTAAAAAACAAAATTCAACTAAGTTAATTTTAAGGATCTTATTGGCTTTATTTAATGACTCATGATTTGGGAAGCATCTCGACTAGCAGTAGATGAGAGGAGCACCACAAAGAGCTGTACAGAATCAAAGAACTTACAGGCAGAAAGAAGTGGGACAGGAAGTTATATTAGCATAAGTGGATTGGTTGTGGCAAGATCACTTTCCTTCACTGGATGGCAGGGTTCTACCAGGCAAATTACCTACTAGCGTTGGTCAGTTAGTCCGTGATTGACTGGTTTAAGATTCCATTCCTGGGAGAGGCCAAAAATGTAATAAAATTAAATACTGGTTTGGTAACGTGGGGTTTTATGTAAGTGACTCCCTTTTTGATCTGTTGTCTTATTTTTAAGTGTTTATACAGACCTTCGGTAACAGAGCTGGGATTTGAATACAGATAACCTGGTAACACAATCTATATCCCACGATTCTTTACTTCTCTCTCAATTCCCACATCTAATAGCTTGTCGCTTCCTGCCTGTACGGTATGAAAACCTGTCAAGTCAGCCTGCTTTGCTCCCTTCCTATTGGCATTGCTATGTCCTCTCCAACCCTAAAGGGATCCTAACATGCCACTTCTTCTATACTACCTTCACAATGCAAAGATTATTTTCCTAAAATGCAAACTGAATCTTACTTCCCTCTTTCTAAGGCCTTCAATGATTTATAATTAACCAGCCATTATTACTTTGTAAATGAAACAAAGCCTATATTAGACCAGCCTACCTGCCAAATGCTAGGCCAGTGTTCTACCAATTGACTACTTTAATAACTACCTAGGATTTCATTGTTGTTGTTTACTAGTTTTTAATTACATGCTTTAAAAAAATATGGTAACAGTCATCCCTTTATAAAGGATATAACTTATATAAGATGGAATCATCTGGCACCAAATCAAGAAACAGAAGCACAAGGGCAAGATCCTGGGCACAGGGTGGTTTTATTTGGCCCATGTGGTGCTTTTAAAAAGAAATTAGGATCTGAAGGTCTAGAAACAGTGATTCTGTTTTCCTTTGTGGCAACCATTGGCTAGAACTTAATAGCAGCTGCGCACCCAACCATTCACCTTAGGCCCAGCAACGTCCTCCTGTTCCTATATTTGGCATATTTTGCTCATTACAGTGTGGGCTGGAACTGTGGAGATTTGAGTCTGGGACCCTGGGTCATTGATATTCTAACCTTGGTATTGTAGTAGTTGCAATCTTTGCAGCAGGAGCAGCACTGCCATTTTTCCTTAGTGGCTATATTTTTATCACTGTGGGGATACACAGATGCCCAACGTGCCTATAATTGACAATCCAGATACGGAGGCCCAATGTATCAAATATGGCAGAAAGAAACTGAGTTCAGAGAGACCATTCCCAAGCTGTGCAAATTAAAATACTAATAACATCGTGTCATATGACTGTTATAAGGATGAAACCAGAGAATAGCATGAAAGCTTCTAGCAGTCTTTCTGGCATCTATCAGGTACTAACTGGATAGAGGTTCCTTACGGTGTGATAGGTGTAGAAAAAAGTTACAGAACTCCTTTGAGGATCTAACTGAAAGCATGAACCCTCAACCTAAGGAAAAGGAAAAGTTTATTAATATATACAGATTACGGCACAAGATGTAGAAAATAGAAGGTAGGAGGTCTTTACAGAGTCTTTCGTTGTTGTAAGAGAAATTAATTTATGCCGCAAACAAAAGTAAGGGTGGGTTTGTACATTGTTTACTGGAGTGTTTTCAAATATATTAGGAAAAATTATAAAACAAAATAGTTTAGTTTCCAGGCATAGAAGCTTGCTAAAGACACCCACGGCTCTGCAAACACAATTCTGTGATTAATCTCATCAATATTTTTCTCAAGAACCATATTGCTGTGCTTTCACTGTTTTATAAAGCCAGAGTTTCTTCCAGATATGCTTGGGAAACAAATCCTCGATAGAAAGAATTGGCATATACAGAGTCTGCATATACACATAAATGCCATGATATCATTAATAAGTGCCATGTGACCCACTATTTAAGTAGTAAACAAAATTGACTTTTCTTCAGGTCTTAAAGTGTCCTGAAACAAATATCTGCAGGTTTATGCACTCAAAAAGATGCCGAAATCCACTAACAAGTCATAACTAGATTCCAGTTTCCTCAGGGTTTCACTAATCAGTGGAGTGTGTTCAGTTCACATGCATGTCTCTGTATTCAACCAAAAGGACTCAGAAGAGCAATAAAAGTGCAATCAAGAAGAAAATGGACATTTATATAGGAGGACAAGAAGGAAAGAAAACGAACACTTATTCCATCTCTATTACATGGAGGGCTCTGTTGGTTCATTTGATCTTCATAATATCCCTGTGAAGTAGTTATTTTTACGCCTATTTTATAGATAAGGAACTAAGGTTGTGCAAGTAGTCAGCAACAATATACTTAGAAACAAACAAAGCACGGGGGATGGGGTCAGTAATCAGATGTTAGTGATGAAAGTGTCATAATAATGTTATCGATTGGTTTTAAGAGGCATCAGTTGTCCATATAGGGACAGCAGTTTAGGATTCTTGGCAGTCCAGCCATATAATTATGTGGCCACTGATTGCAAGCTTGGCTAGAATCATAAAAGTGAATGGATAAGATTGATCACAAAAGTTTAAATATCTGAGCAATTCACCACAGCATGTTTTTAATATGCCACAGTGGAAGCTTCATAATATTCTCTAGGAGCCAAGCATAAATTGATCCATGTGTATCCAACTCTAATCACAATATTTCAGAGAGGAAAAAATATCCTGGGATGCTTGATTTCTAGAATTTAAAAAACATATTGCACTATAAAACTGCCTTTGAAATCTCAGAAAGAAAAATACTCATTGAGAGCCAAATCAGATAAGTGCTATGGTTTTATGCTCAGTTGAGTGATACCGGTGGCTTTGCCAATTTGCTAAATCTTAATATACTTGCTAACTTTAGTCCACATATTTTTTCCTCTTCGCTTCTCTTTTCCTCTGCTACTTTGTCCTTCTCTCTTTTGTGTCTGATTATCATAAAATGAACATACCCCAGAGCTTTGCTATTTCTTAAAAATGTAAATGTAGAAAATAAAGACTTTGTTGGATGTCAGACTCAGACTGCTTTTTGCTATTTACAAAATACTGGGCTCATTTTCCTATGAAGCCCTGGAAAATGAGGGAGTTAGATAGCACAATGAAATGTCCTAGCCGACTATTCCTGCACGGAAGGCTACTGACAAATTTTATGGCCTTGGATCCAGAAATAAACACCATTCGGTGACTGTTTGTATAGTCAGGCCATTAAGTGCAATGATTTGTATTTCCTCAAGAGATCCCTTAAACTACAGTGCCTTGTGTTTGCAGCAGCTTGGCAGGAGTTGTATTTTTTTTTTTTAATCCTGCAGTTCATTGGCCAATAAAGTGTGTGCAGGGCACAATACCTCCCAGGCGGTATGAAAGAAAAGAGGTGGGTCTGTAGGGCTTCACGCAATCCCTGGGAGGTGGCCTGAGTGTAAAGCATGTTGAGCATGAATCCAGTAATACGTTTGTTGAAGCAACATCCTTCACGGGTGAGGCTTTTACCCTGTTTTGCCTACTCTGTGCTCGGAATTCTGGCCAAGATGGTCTTGATAGTGTTTCTCTAATAGTTCTTAAGGATGTTTTTTTAAAGTGGACTCTTATAAAGATAACAAAAAAGATAGAATGATAATGATTAGTCAACATTCTGAAATAAGGATTACTGTTTTAGCAGGGACTTCCTATAAGCAAGCAAATGCATTTATAAGAAAATACATTTATAAAAATTACATTCGGTGGGGTAACGCTCACCTAAAAAATTGGTAAAACCCTTCTCTGGTTAAATGGGCTTCATTTTCTAGCCTTTTGTAACCTGTTTCCATCCTATTGTGGATGCCCTGTGCTGTTTATATAATTCATTAGTTTGTGGATGTTCCCTCGTAGGTATAGATCTTATTGTATTTGCTTCTATGATTGCTCAAAGTTCACTTTCAGATGTCCTCAATATATTTATTTATATAAAAATATTTTTCCTTCCAATTTTCTTTGAAAAATGCTAGATGCCTGCTTTGCATATTACTAAAGGAATGGCTTTCCTCCCCC
>CM052892.1:38461497-38583964 GCA_028534135.1 Potos flavus | reverse complement strand
CTTGTCACATGCTCCTGGAACTCAAATCCATAGATGCATAGCACCCTACATACAATAAGAATTGAGTTAGAATGCTGATTTTAAACATGAAGGTATTTAAAAAGCTACACATTTTAAAATGCAGTCATTCCTTTTACTGAGTAGTTATTATACATCAGGTACTGTGCTAAGGTCTAGAGATAACATAGGTCTGTGGCCGAAATGACTCACTTTCTACTGGATAGAGATGATAGGTAGGTAGGTAGGTAGATAGACAGATAGATAGATGATAAATATAGAGAGATATTTACAGAGTATAATATCAAGTGTTAAAGTATAAACACATAAACTGAATGGCTTTATTATCTGAAACCTTAATCCTTAAATCCATTCATTGGATACTCAACAGAATGTATTTTTTAGAGCAAAAAAGGACATGCTTATACAAAGAGATAAGTGACTCAGAAACAAAGAAGCCAGTGTGTGTGTGTGTGTGTGTGTGTGTGTGTGTGTGTGAGGGTGGGGATATTTTATCAAAACTGAAGATATTGAATAAATGAATAAACCTGAATCTTCCTACTATTAGCTCTTGAATGAAAATATTAAGAATAAAATCACAGAGTTGAAGGACTCCATGGCCAGTGAAAAAAACTTAAATACACTTAAGATTGTAGGACATCTATAGCATTTGTGTGATAGTTTGATAATGGAAAAACAAAATTTTAATTTAGTCAACAAGAGATAGAAAAAATTACCAATATTTCCATTTTTACTTGGATAGTCCAATTTTTAGGACCCTTAGTGCGATATACATTTAAAGCTCTTATTGAGCAACTACCATGTATAAAACACATGCATATGCAAATAAAATACTGGGCCATTAAAACAAGTGTTATGTGCTTTTTTTTCCTGATAGAATCATTACCCTTCATAGCCACTTCTAGGGATTTTCCCCCATGGTCCAGTTTTAATTATATTCTAATTCTCCTACGTACTACACACAGTGAAGGCTGTATCTCAATGTGCTTTGGCCACATGTATCTCACTTTGTATCATATGATATCTGAATTCTCCCTTATAAGCTCCTTACTTTCCCCTTATCCCATCCTATGTTGAGTACCAAAATCCCTGCAAATCTTTGGCATACATTTTTTCTTTGTCTCCCTGCCCTCCTCCACACCCTCGCTGATTCAATGTCTTCTCTGAGTCTGTCTTCGCTTCCACTCCCAGCAGACCACTCCCAGGAATTGATTCTTAGATCGGCTCTGGAAATCTCAACTGATGCATCTGGGCTTCCTTTAAATGCACTTGCCCGTCATGTGTAGCACTTAAATAGCATCTCACGTGAGGAAATCATACATAGTTTATTTAAAAGCCCCTCAGCTCCCTTGTGGCAATAAGCAAGCACTGGCTGCTCAATCATTGCGTGCCTCTGTTGTTTGCTACAAATCATAACATCAAATACAGCATCACACACACTGAGGAGCACCCCAAAAGTAATTTATGCTGATGAACCCCAGCTACTATCCTTTTTTTTTTAAGATTTTATTTATTTATTTGACAGAGAGAGAGATCACAAGTAGGCAGAGAGGCATGCAGAGGGAGAGAGGGAAGCAGGCTCCCTGCTGAGCAGAGAGCCCGATGGGGGGGCTCAATCCCAGGACCCTGAGATCATGACCTGAGCGGAAGGCAGAGGCTTTAACCCACTAAATCACCCAGGCGCCCCCCCAGCTATTATCCTAAGTAGCACTGGCTCCGTCTGCCTTGCTGAAAGCCAGACTAGGCTAGGAATAGAGGGAGGGCTAGAATATTTAATGGCTTTACTGGGGTTTAATTGTAGCAGGTATGCATGTATAAATCATGTTTAACGTTTTCACAGCACAATCACATTTGTCCTTCTCAAGAGCCCAGAAAAATGAATAAAAGAGAGATAGGAGGGATCGAAATAGCCGCAAGAATTACAATTTTCCATAAAGACGAAACAAAACAATGACATTGATGAAAGTGAGTTTCTGGACTCCTTGGGATTTTAATATTCAACTGAAAGTGGGACGATTTTACCAAAATGACAACTCAAGAAATAAAGTGCCAGAAAAACTAAACAGGTGGCTGTTACTATGCAAGTGAAAAGAATCAACAGAATTTCCAACATCTTCCCCATTCCTACTCTTTAAATGAAAGATGAAGGTTTAAACTGCACAATGCCTATCTGGGATATAATAGGAAAGGCTGACCCAAGTATGGCAATACAGTTAAATCAGAGAGCTTCATCAGTGCCAACTGCTCTGAGTCTATTTAACAATCAGATATCCCTACAGCTGTAGCCAGAAGTGTGCACTGATGGGGTCCAGGACAGGCCACCCCAGAATATGCCACTTTGGCATATTGATTATTTTGAATTAATGTTACTTGAAAAAGAGCTGGCGCAAGAAGGACACTCTGACCCTCGTCTCACTTGCCCTGAAGGAGGAAATAAATCTCCCATGTAAAGGTACCCTCCTGCACCAGGAAGTAGGGAGACATCCTGATTGTCAGAGATAGGGAATTCGGGGCCAAGGAGTCTAGGTAAACAAACTCTGCTTAGTTTCTTCACTAATTAGTACCCACTCCTAAGTTTCTTTGTTTCTGCAGCTCTTCACTAATTTACTGTTTGTCTAAAGGGTACAAAACCTGCCTGCTTTGGTCACTTCAGGTCTCATAGTCTTATGCGCCCCCCATGTGTATATAATTAAATTTGTTTTTCTACTGTGAATCTGTCCTATGTTAATTTTATTACATCAGCCAAAGAATCAAGGGGGTAGGGGGCAAATTTCATCAACACGACAGGGTCTAAGAGAGCAGGTATGAAAATATGTTCACTAAGTGAAGTGCCATCAGGGTCTGAGGCCATAGTGTTTTGGAATCAATACTGATCAATTTTGAAACAAATGAAAAGCTAGGCATGTCTAAGATGGCAGGTAAGATATTGTATTTTGTATAATTGAGTTCCTAATGTCATGGCAGAAACTTCCACCTGTGTCCTTTCATAAGACATATTAGATTCCAGGTTGCAGAAAAAAACATCCTACTGGAAGTGAGAAAAAAGTCTGCCAGCAAGGCCATGGAAACAAGATGTTATATGGAAGAGGAGACAATCACAAGGGATATTATACAGACATATTTTTCAGGAAGCTGGATGGAGTTCTATAGCTGGAGCTCACCTAGAAAATATTTCATTGAGAAACATTATAAAATCTACAATCCAGGATTATTTACTTTCTCACATTGAAAATATAATATTTAGCAATCCTCTACCATACTGAAAATTTCAGCTTTGTAAATTGTCTTGTAAGAAAGAAAACAACACAGCCCCAAACATGGGTCTTTGACTAGCTGAAGAAAAATGACTGACTCAAATCACAAGCTTATTTCCTTACTCTTCAAGTATTAACAGATTTTCAGCCAGGAATTCAGGACAGATGCTAATGTTGACATGCAGGATTACAAAACTTTTTTCAAGTTGTTTGCATCATAAGCCAAGATTATAGTTTGGTTCACGCTGGTTTTCCTTTATATCATAAAAGACACATCAGACTCTGCAATAGCTTCTCTAACTTTATTTTCTTTCTCTGTCTTCCTTCTTTCCTTCCTTCCTTCCACCCTTGCTTGCTTGCTTCCTTCCTTTTCCTAAATACGACATCGTGCAAAATATCATTAAGATATTTTTGAAATTGAAATACCATTCAGAAAGATGTCACATGCTTCTCCCCTATTAAGTGTAACAAATCTGTTTCAACAGTAACAAACTATAGGAGGGAGATAAAAGCAATCATTTCTTTCGCTCTTTGAAAAACATCTGGAAGAAGAGCAACACACAATCCATGACAAACTATATTCTCAAGCTTCTTCATGGCATTCTGTGGGTAGGGTGTGAGATATTCCAAGGAACACGCAGTTAACATCCATCCAACACATTTCTACTGAGAGCCCATTTGTTTTCAATCATGGGACATACAAAGCAGGGATACCAAGGTGATGAGTTCAGTGGAAAGGACATGGAGCCAGAGGACTATACCCTTCAAATCTAATAGAATTTGTCTGGTTAGGTTTTGGACTTGCTTGGGGTCTGTGACCATTTTCTTCTGATTGCACCTTTTAGAATTGGAATGTCTGTCCTATGCCTGTTCCACCTTTGTAATTTGGAAGCCTAATTTGTCTGGTTTCATAGGTTCACAGGTGGAGAGAGGATGAATCATACCTCAGGTCTCATGATGAGTCATACCTCAGGTCTCACCCATAATGACTTAGATGATATTTAGATGAGACTCTGGATTTAGAATTGATGCTGGAGTGGACTAAGACTTGGGGCTGATAGAATGGGAGCAAATTTTTTTGCACATGAGAAGAACATGAATTTTGGGTTAGAAGGCAGAGTGTTATGAGCTGATTTGCATCCCCAAAATTCGTACTGAAGCCCTAACCCCACGATGTGACTTCAATTGGAGACAGAAATATTAAAGAGACATAATTAAAATTAAATGAGACTCTAAGATAGGGTAAGGCCTTAATCTGACACAGGGATGCACTGAACACACACAGAGAAAAGGCCAAGTGAAGACACAGCAAGAAGGCCATCATTTGTAACCCAAAGGGAGAGGCCACGAGAGGAAGTGAACCTGCCAACACCTTGATCTTAGACTTCCGACCTCCAGAGCTGTGAGGAAATATATTTTTATTGTTTAAGCCAGCCTGTGGTATTTTATTATGGCCACCCTAGCAGACTAAAACGTTCTGAAAGGTGAGGAGAAGAAGCTGGACTGGCAAGGAAGCTTGGAATCCAAGGAACAATATCATGAAACTGGCAATCCAGAAATGCCAAAGGATGAGAGTAAAATAAACCCCAACAGAAGTCTGTTCTCTCTAGCCAAAGGCTCAAAAAGGGGAAGTATAATAATTCATAAGAATTATTTCATAAACTTCATCAGGATTTCATTTATGTATGTATGTATCTATTTATTTATTTAAAAGATTTTATTTATTTATTTGTCAGAGGAGAGCACAACAGGGGGAGTGGCCGGCAGGGGGAGAAGCAAGTTCCCAGCTAATCAAGGAGCTGATGCAGGACTCGATCCCAGGACCCTGGGATCATGACCAGAGCCAAAGGCAGATGCTTAACTGACTGAACCAGGCGTCCTGAGGATTTTAATAATAAAAAATTACTCATCATTGGAAATGGTAATAGAAAGAAGACAACAAATGAGTGCCAACACCAAGAACACAGAGATTTCAGAACTATCTGAGAGAGAATTTAAGGCACCTGTCATAAAAGTACTTCAAAGATCAGTTAAAAAACAGTTGAAAAACAACGAAAAAATAAAATGCTTCAGCAAGGAAGTAGAAAACATAAGGAAAAACCCAATGAAAACTTAGGAACTAAAAACACAGCTGAAAAAACCAAAGTCAATAGAAGGGTCCAACCATGGAAGGGAGGGCACAAAGGAAGTAATCAGTGAATCTGAAGATAGAACAACAGAAATCATCCAATCTCGAAAGCACAGTAAAATTAGCCTGGAAAAATAAATAAGTAAATAGGCCCAACAGGGACCAGCAGAACTATAACAAAAGAGCAAACATTCATGTTGCCAGAGAACATTGCCAGAGAACAAAGAAGAAGATAAAGAATAGGCCTGAAAAATTACTTGCAGACATAATGGCTAAAATCTTTCCAAATTTGTCCGGTGGCAAAAACTTACAGATTCAAGAAGGTTAAGTGAACTCTAAACAAGAAAAAATGAGAGAAATTCCTGCAAAGGTATATCATAGTCGAACTTCTGAAAACTAAAGACAAAAAAAAATCTCGAAAGCCTCAGGAGATAAATGATACTTTACCAAAGGGGAAGAAAAATTTGAACAAAAGTATACTTCTGTTTAAAAATCCAGGAGGTCACAAGAAAGTGGCATGAAATTTTTCAAGTACTGAAGAAAAAAAAAAAAGAATTATAACCCAGAATTCCACATGCAGTGAAACTAAAGGTAAAATTAAGATATTTTAAGAAAAGAAATTTGTTACCTGCCAATCTACTTTAACAGAGTGGCCAAAGGAAGTTTTTTTTTTTTTTTTTTTTAAAGATTTTATTTATTTATTTGACAGAGAAAGAGAGATCACAAGTAGGCAGAGAGGCCGGCAGAGAGAGAGGGGGAAGCAGACTCCCTGCTGAGCAGAGAGCCCAATGCGGGGCTCCATGCAGGGCTTGATGCAGGGCTCGATCCCAGGACCCTGAGATCATGACCTGACCCGAAGGCAGAGGCTTTAACCCACTGAGCCACCCAGGCGCCCTGGAAGTTTTTTAAATAGAAAAGAAATGATAAAAAAGCAAAAAGAAAGAACAAGAAAAGAATAAAGAATGAGCAAAGACAAGACAGTTTACTTCTTCCTCTGATTTTTGTAAATTACGAGGGTCCATTGAAGCAAAAATTCTAACACTGATGTAGTTCTCAACATGGATAGTGAACATATTTAAAACAATTACAGAGAAAGGGGAAAAGGAATTTAAAGGGAGGCAAAATTACATACTTTATTGGAACCGGTGAAATATCGACATCCATAAACTGTGATAAGTTATGTCTATAATGCTTAGGACAACCAAAATAATAATAATGACATATACAAGGAGATACACTCAAAAACACTGTAGATAAATCACAATAAAATTCTAAAAACTGTCCATGTAACCCATAGGAAGACAAGGAAAAAAGAGAAATAAAAATCAAAGAGAATAAATAGGAAACAAAAACTAAAATGGAAGAGTTAAACTCTAACATACCAATAATTAAATGTAAATGATCTAAACCTATTACTTAAAAGAGAAACATTAAGTGAATAGACTAGTAAGCACAACCCAAATTCAAGAGTATTATTTTAAATATAATGCTATAAGTATGTTAAAAGTAAGAATGTAGGGCACCTGGGTGGCTCAGTTGTTAAGCATCTGCCTTCAGCTCAGGTCATGATTCCAGGGTCCTGTGATCAAGTACCACATCAGGCTCCTTACTTCGCGGGAAGCCTGCTTCTCCTTCCCCCACTCCCCCTGCTTGTATTCCCTCTCTCGCTGTCTCTTCTCTGTCAAATTAATAAAATCTTTAAAAAATAAAAATTAACACAGACCTGTACCCCTGAAGCAAATAATACATTATATGCTAATAAAAAAATAAAAATAAAAAAATTGAGAATGTACAAAAAGATGTATAATACATTCATAAAAAGATAAAATTTAAAAGGTAATAAAAATCAATAAAAATCTGGTTCTTTGAAAACAGCAATAAATTAACAAATACAGTAAGACTGACAAAGAAAAAAGAAGGCACAAATTATCAACATCAGGAATAAAATAGTGATTATCTCTACAGATCTTGCAGATGTCAAAAGGAAAAGGAAATGCTATGAACAACTGGTCACCAAAGCAGATATACAGATGTCAATGAAGCATATGAAAATGTTTTCAACATCATTAGCCATTAAGGAAACACAAATTATATCCACAATGAAATGTCACTACATACCTATCAGAATGGCTAAAATAAAATATAGTCACAAGAACTAATGTTGCAAAGGATAAAGAGAATCTGGATCTCTCATTCAGGGAGAGTATGGAAATATAAAATTGTATAGGCACTCTAGGAACTAGTGTAGTTTAAAAACACTTACTGGGGCGCCTGGGTGGCTCAGTGGGTTAAGCCTCTGTCTTTGGCTCGGGTCCTGATCTCAGGGTCCTGGGATCGAGCCCCAAGTCAGGCTCTCTGCTCAGCAGGGAGCCTGTTTCCTCCTTTCTCTCTGCCTGCCTCTCTGCCTACTTCTGATCTCTCTCTTTCTCTGGAAAATGAATAAATAGGATCTTTAAAAAAAAACAAATAAAAAATTAAAAAAGAAAAATAACACTTATTAAGAATAATTTTAACAGTCCTTGAAACTACTCTATAATCCAGAAATTACACCTGTGGGAATTTATCCCATTAGAAATGAAAACTTATGTTCATGCAAAGCTTGTACCTGAATGTTCATAACAGTCTATTTCTGATAGCCAAAAACTGTAAACAACCCAGATATCATTCCACAGATGAATGGTTAAACAAATGGTAGTCCATTCATACCAGCAAATACCACCTCAGCTATAAAAGATAATTAAGTCGCTTTCTCAGATTATATAACAAGTACTTGGAGCAAAGAGTATTTTTACCCAGTAACTTGAGTTGTAATGTTGGATCAAAATTGTGATGGGAGGAAAGAGCTCACCTTGCCATGCTTGTGAGCCCCGCTTGGTATAGAAATGTTATGAGGGGCTAGAGTTATTGTCATCCTGAAAAGAAGGACAGGTAGGAAAGAGTGGATGCAGGTGAGTGTGTGGACTGCCTCCTGGGAATGCAGGGACTAGCTGCATGGTCACAAGGTCTCTCGTGTCATGGAGCTGAGAGTGCCATCAAAACCAACACTGGGCACTGGGTGTTGTGAGAATGACATGAATGATAAAGGGAGCTACACAGAGTAGGACTCAGAAGCAGACGGAACATAGGAAACAGCTACACCTTCTCTCCCCCATCCCCAGTCTGTGCAGGAAAATCCACAAACAAATGGAGACAAATGCAGAGCTAGAACTTTGACCCGGGACTGAGTTAATCAAATCTAAGTTGGAAGAAATCACTGGCTTGGACTGAATTTGCTTAGGGGCACCTGGGTGGCTCAGTGGGTTAAGCCTCTGCCTTCAGCTCAGGTCATGATCTCAGGGTCCTGGGATCCAGCCCCACATCGGGTTCTCTGCTCATCAGGAAGCCTGCTTCCCCTTCTCTCTCTGCCTGCCTCTCTGCCTACTTGTGATCTCTCTCGGTCAAATAAATAAGTAAAATCTTAAAAAAAAAAAACACATAGTGGACTGAATTTGCTTAAAAGCCTACAGATTAAGATTTCTAACGAAGGCAGGTAGTTTTTGTTTTATGGGTTGTTTGTTTTATTTATTTATTACTTATTTATTTATTTATTTTCAGTTTTCAGAAGTTCTACTTTTGCTAGCCTAACTTTCGTGAACTGTCATTAACAGCAAAATGTTCCCTTGGCCACTCAGATTTGTTACCAGTTATTGGTTTTGTGTTAGATGCCAAGGAACGAGGAACTGATACTAAGGACTCCGCCATCCTGCAGGCTCACTGTGTGGTGAGAAGAGTCACGAATGTAAAGGGAGTTAAATGTCATCAGCGAGGAGAAATCAGTCCATGACGTTCTGCCAGCACTCTCTGAATAGTTCTCAACGCAAGCCTAAGGTCCGTATTACCTGAATACAGCCAGTTATGTTTTCAGATGGGGTATCACTTTCATAGCCAGCATAGCTCCTTTCTGATTTTAAACCTCAGTATGCATCATTGCTAGAATAGTAACATACTCTACAACTAGTCTCTTCTCAATCGTAAATTCCTTTGTGTTCTTATTACAGTCAGTAGGGACTTGTTTCATAATTGCTTTCACTGGGAGTAAAATGCTTGCTAGTCATATATCATGTATGCTTTTATTATTGTTAGTTTCTGGTAAAATGTGTACTGCATCATTGGATAGTTCAAAATATATTTGAAATATTGGCTTTTCCATTGTGTCACCCTTTTTCCTGGTATTTATCTTGTACAGTACATCTTACTTTATGAAAGCTTTCTTAAAGCATTATATGTCTAAATAAAGCTTAGGCATACTCCCTCATGCTTCAGGTAAGCACGGTTTTTCTGGGATCAAAACAGGGCTCTAACAAACACCTTTTTGGTCAATTGTAAATGAATTCACTGATCATTGACAAGTAGTAATGCTTGAGAATTGTATGCATTTCGAAGCATTTACTGTTTATTATAATAAAAGTAAATCTGGACTTTCTACATCACATAATGTTAAATATGTCAACTATTTTGCACTTAATATGTGCACATACGTTTTTAAAGAAGCATTAATCTTTCATATTATCAGTTTTAAAAGATTTTGTCTTTTATTGGATATTTTTATTAAATAATAAATGTACACAGTTTAAAAATTAATACCGAAAGGCTTATCAAATGAAGCCATCTCTATTATCAGTCCTTAACTCTGCTCTCTAAAGATAGTAATTTTTAACTGATTTGCCCATTTTCTTTTTTTTCTTAAAGATTTTATTTAATTATTTGATAGAGAGAGATCACACGCAGGCAGAGAGACAGGCAGAGAGAGAGAGGGTGAAACAGGCTCCCTGCTCAGCAGAGAGCCCGACATGGGGTTGGATCCCAGGACCCTGAGATCACGACCTGAGCCGAAGGCAGAGACTTTAACACACTGAGCCACCCAGGCACCCCAGATTTGCCCATTTTCTTAAGTATTTAAGATCTAAGTAAAATATTTATACTCTAATTGATTTACAAATTTTATATATTATGAATTAATTAACTATAGACAGAATTTATTTATCTTCACCTTTCCTAGTTATATGAGAGTTTAAGTTTAAAAAAAATCAACGTTCATTATCATGAACTATATATATCACTTATACTATAAAGCCAAATAGCCACAGAGTATATAGATTCTTATTTTTTCTGATAATTTTTAGTAATTTCATATATTAGATATACATATATTAAATATTATTTATGTTTGTTTTTTACTTGCGAGATTTCAGTGAAGGTCTATTTTTTTCCCAACTGCTTTATCAGCAATACCCTCTAACTGTTCTCTAAAACTAAAGAATCTCAATGCTCCCATTTTCATGGAATCTTCCTGGATCCCTCCATCCACGTGTTCCAATTCAGTGTGATGGCTCTCTAAGTCCGCTGTTCATCGAGCACCTGGATTTTCACTCACTTTCCTCCTACTTTAGATCGATTCCTTATTCAATCACCTGTTGTGGTTGAAGGCTTCCATTTTCAGGACATCCTTAACTAATTTTCTAAAAAAAAAAAAAAAAGGTATACAAATGGTCTATTTTCTAAGTGCTTGCAGGCCTGAAAAAAGTATATTTTGCCATCATACTTGATTAACATTTTGGCTGTGTACAGAATTTTAAAGTAGATTTTCCCTAAGGACTTTGAGGGCATTTCACCTCGGTCTTCTTGCTTTCAGTATGGCTGTAGAGAAGTCTATTTCCATCCTGTTTCCCAATGCTAGCTACTAAGTGGCTTGTGGTGATGGTGGTCATGATTTGGTTTTAATCCAGAATCTTATAGGATTATCTCTTAATTGGTGGTGTTCTGAAATGTCATGATATGTCTTTGTGTGAGTCTACTTTCATTCATTGTCCTGGGCCCTTAAGAGGCATTTTCAATATAGTATTTCATGGACTTCTCTTATCGAAATTTTCTTATACTACCTTTCTCCTCTATTTTCTCACTTCCCTCTGTATTTTTTTCTTAAGATTTTATTTATTTATTTGACAGAGAACGAGAGGGGGTAAGAGAACACAAGCAGGGACAGTGAAAGGCAGAGGGAGAAGGAGAAGCAGACTCTCCACTGAGCAGAGAGCCCGATGGATGCAGGGCTCAATCCATGATCTGAGCTGGAGGCAGATGTTTAACTGACTGAGCCACCCAGGCACCCGTCACTTCCCTATGGATTGTAGATGTGACTGCAGAAGGTAAATACAAACAATGAAACCACATGATAGCGTACACTTCACATCAGAGGAAGCATCCAGCCCTTCTGTTCATATTAGCCAAAACAAATCATATGAACAAGGTTTATGTCAATGTGATGAAACAGTTATCTTCCTAAGGAATAGATCTCATGGAGAGGTCCAGTGAATATTCTGGCAATAATACCATCTACTATACTTGGTGTCTGTTCATACAGAAGAATCATCTGCAAGCACATTAAGGATTGCTGATGGAGGAGTTTCACTGTCTCGTGACTAACTGGGGCAGGCGGGAGGGGGGATCTCTTTAACAAGGGTCACCCACAGGTTTGTATGTAGTGGTATTTTTGCCTGTGGTTATCCAGTTTCAGCCATTCTAAGAACAAAGGGGACCAGGAGTGCAAGGCCTTCAATGAAATCTCCATTTTCAGTCACATAATCTGTTTCCCAACATGCTTGAGTCTATCATTGCTAGTTCCGTCCTATTAAATTCATCCAAAATGTAAACTTTTGGTCTTCTGCCTGACAGCATTCAACTAGCTAGGTGGGGTTATGGAGTGATCAGACACAGAACTGCAGATATTCACCCTGTTTTTAAAAAGCCTTGTACTCACTGCTCTCACTACCCCAGAAATTGATATCTCCAAGCCCCAAACCTTTTAAAAGTCCCTTGTCATGGAACAATTGGCTTCATTTTCAGTATTCTCCTGTCTATGCGTCTGAGGTTTTAGGTCTTCTACCCAGCTGAATTCATTATCACTCCTCCCTTTGCTGTCCAACGTATCTGCCACTCTTTCCCATAATCTTTGTCCTTGTGGATTTATACCATTTTGTATCCTCAGTATCATTTTAGTAGCCATCTGGGAGGAAACAGAGATAAGCTTGTGTGACTAGAAGTCAAAATGTACAGACTTAAAAAGTGTAAAAGGAGGGTGCATAATGTTGAAGAATTTGAGACACTGGAAGAAAAGGTAATAGAGCTCTATAATTGTGTTCAAACCAACCGAGACTTACGTGACACCTGAGAATGATGACAATGAACAAATAACAAGAAGAAAAAAATGAATATAAATTGGGGGTTGGGGGTGGAGAGCAGAATTTCTTAAGATAATGAAACATAGTGGATGAGAGTAACCAAAAGCTTTAATTAACGTGGAAGATGAGAAATGTTATTTAATAAATAAAATATCATCTTAATAATAATCTCAGTGAGCTCTTATAAGTTTGTTTTTTACACATGATAAAGCTACTTTAAAAATCCTGTAATATGATCTAGACCTGAGGGTAGAAAACATGTTTTGTCCCCTTTTTTGTTTTTTTTCCCACCGCCAGCAGAGTGCCTGGAACATAATTCAATTGCTGTTGCTTGAAGGCCTTAATGCCTTCTTGATTTAATATAATTGAGGGTCATAATACCAATTTAGTAATTTTAATTCCGACAATTTGTGGAATAGGAACCTGGCATCTGCAGAGTTATTTAGGCAGTTCATTAAGATACAGCACAAACTATATTTGGTAAAGGACCCCATGCCCAGGGAAATATGATGATGTTTACATGAGTCTTTTATTTGCAAAACACTTTATTTTGCTTCTCAAATTGCTTTGTTTGATAACTACAGCCAGGATTTAAGGTAGGGTCATTTATTTTGCATAAAGGAAGTATGTAGGTTTTATAAAACCTTGAACTAAGCTAAAAGAACAGATTGATTTATGTTATTATAGACACATGCATTCATTCAAAAATATAGTTAGTATCTATGTCTCAGAATTCTTCTATGTTTTAGGTATACTGTGGTGAACAAAATAGGGAGAAATCCCTTCCTCCCTTCCCTCCTCCCATTCTTCCTCCTCCCTCCCTCCTTCTCCTTACTTCCTTCATTCCTTCCTTCCTCCCTCCCTCCCTCTCATTTGTTCCTTCTTTTCCTTTTCTTTTGTCTTTTGTCTTTCCTTTTTTCTTTCCTTTCTTCCTCCCTCCCTCCCGTCCTTCCTTCCTTTTCCCCTTCCTTCCTTCCTTCCTCCCTCCCTCCCTCTTTTTAAAATCTCTTTCCCAATGGAGATTATAAGGTAGTCATAGCAGACATACTATGAAAAAAAAAAATCAGTAAAACATATAGCATATAGGATTGTCATAAAAGTTATGGAGAAAAATAAAGCAGCAAAAGCAGTGATGGAAAGTGTTCCTGAAAAGGCATTTTGGGTAGAACTTGAAGTTTTTGATGGTAAGGGTGTTCTCAAAAGAGCCAAAAGCAGATGCAAAAGCGATGAGATGCTACAGTTGGTCCTTGAACAATACAGGTTGAAACTACACGGGTCCACTTATAAATGAATTTTTTCCCAATGAATACATTAGAAAACCGTAAATGTATTTTCTCTTCCTTATTATTTTCTTAACATTTTCTTTTCTTTAGCTTATTTAATTGTAAGAATACAGTATATAATACATCTACAAAATGTGTATAAATTAATATTGGTAAGGTTTCCAGTCATCAGTAGGCTCTTAGCGATTACGTTTCTGGGGGAGACAAGTTACGCATGGATTTCTGACTGCATAAGGGGTTGGTACCCCAAGTCCCCTCATTGTTCAAGAATCAACTGTTCATATTTTGCATTTTTGAGTAATTAAAAGACTAGTTTGACAAAAGTAGAGTGTGGGTAGGGATGAGAAGTAGAAGATTAGCTCAATGGCAGAGGAATAGTATAAAAACCTTGGAGGCCATTAAAAGAACTTTCGATTTTACCCTGAGGGAGATGAGGAACCAGTGAGGATTTTGAGTAGGTGAGTGAAAGCTCAAGAATAATTCCTTTTCTCTGAATTTACTTCCAATTCTAATAGGAATAGATAGGCTTGTAAACCTTAAGTGAGAAAATTAAAATGAGTAATCAGTTTGGCTCTTACTATGCAAGTCTGAAGTTGAGCTTCTATTATTATCATTAAATTTATCTGCTGCAGAAGATTAACTACATTAATGATGTTGAATTTTAACCCTGCTCATATCTGAGTCCTTTGCCATGTAAACTCTCAGGGCTTACCACTCTATTTAGGTATGAACATGTGCTTCCTTTTGTCCAATGGGAGTTAGTGTAATGCATGCTGAGGCCTGATGTGCTTGCACGATTTCAGCTTCTTGCTATTACCCTCTGCCACGGTCATGAACACACACTTGGTCTAGCCTATTACCAAAAAATGATATATGGAATAGAGTTTAATTGCCCCAGTTGTCCCAGCTAAAGCTGTACTAGATCAGCCAACAACCAACCAATCTCTAGACCTGTGTACAAACCCAACCAAAGTCAGAAAACCTGCCTCGGCGACCCACAGCTAAACACAGGCACATGACCAAGTTCACATGGAATCACCTGGCCCAAACCCAGATCAGCTAAAAGTTGCCAACTCATAGGCTAAACAAATGCTTATTGTTGTGTGCCCCTGAAATCTTTGGTTTGTTACAGAGCATTAAATGGTACTAGGTAACTGCTGTACATGTGAAGAAATTAAATTAAAAGAAATAAGACACACATAACCAAAATTAAAAATAAGAGCAAAAGATAAAGAAGATATTTGAAACTTGAAGAGCAGACTACATATAGATATAAAAGTAGTATATAATCTGTTTATAAATATGAGAAAAATGGAAGGTTTCTCAATTTTATCAAGTAAGAGTAACCAAGAACATAAAATATAACAAAACCCAGAAATTATAGGATTATATTTATACTTGTTAATTCAAATTCCTAAAAACTAAGCAAAAACCTTATCAAATACAGTTAAAATAATCATCAACATAATAGAGCATCATATAATAATTATTTTTTTTTTCTTAAGTAGGCTCCACACCCAATGTGGGACTTGAACTCAAGATCCTGAGATCAAGAGTTGTACACTGTACTTACTGAGCCAGCCAAGTGACCCAGTAATTAGTTTTCTTAAATCTGTAATACATAAAATTCAGAGGCAAAGAAGGAAAAACTGTCATCATCTCAGAAGATGCCAAAATGCATTTAATAAAATGCAAATACATTTTTCTTTAACAGGAGACTTTATGAAAAAGATGGATATAACTGAGTATTTCCCCACATTATTAAGGATACTGATTTTAAGGCAAGAATTCTCATTTTACTTATTGTGGCTCCCCCATTAAAAACTTGAATGAGTTAAGGCCCTGTGAGAAGAGAATTCTAAATTGGCTTCCACGTTTCCTGCCCCCTGGTGTACACACTTTGGACAATGTCCTCTCACTGATTGCAGGCAGTGCCTGTGAGTATATTGGGTATCAATTCCACAATTAGATTACTAATCTAATAAGAAAGGGGATTATCCTCATGGTCCTAATCAGTAGGACTCCTGACCTAATGCAACTGTGAGAGGGAGAATGTGTGCCCTTTTAGGCCACTATTTTATGGTAATTTGTTATGCGGAAATAGAGAACGAAAATAGAATGCATATCATCTTTGTAATATAACATAATAAAAATAAAAGTAGTATAACTATTTAAGAGAAATTCTGTGATAATCAAGTGAAAGTTACTTAAATATAAGTTTATTGATACATATGAAAAATGATGTTAGTAAAAGGACCCAATTCTTGATAGTGACAAAATAATTTTTAAAACCTAATTTAAGCTAACTTAAAAATATGCTGGGTTCATATTTTTAAAAATGCATGAGACACTTCCTCAATTAGTAACACCCACTCTTCCTGTAACCTCTCAATTTCCATTTGATCAGGGAAGCCTTCCCTGAAGTTGATTAAATTGAACTCAATCTTTACGTGGTTTTGGTGCTCCATATACCGCATACCAGTTATCATGTTAAAAATCAGGTCTCTATGGGGTTCGTTCTTTAGTTATTATTTTTTCTAACACACAACATAAGAATCTCTCTTTTTGTTCAATGTTTTTCTCCAGGACATCTACAGAGTTTAGCCCTCAAAAACTGTGTGATGGATGTTTATAAATGATAGAATGAAATAGTCTATTTTTAATTATCCCTAAATTGGTTTATAAGTTCAAAAAAGTATCAGTTAATGAATAGCACAGGTAACCTTCAACAGAGACACTTCATTATGCAGTGAAAATCTAATCAACAAAAGATAAAGGTAAAGGTAGATTATGCAAACATACAAAAGTGTTTCTATATTTATTGTATTATCAAGTTAATTTCCAAATTATGTTATATTATTTAATCGATGAGTACATAAAGGCAGTGTGGTAAAAAAGAAATTGTGATAGGATTTAATCAACCTCTAAACAGAGGTAAGAAAATATGGGATTATTAAGTCATTCAAATGTAAGCTGCAATATGAAATGTAGGGTAATAATGCTTCTCTGGACATATATAGAAAAAATCATCCCTAGGCTACTTTATGAAAGAAAATATCCCAGGGTTCCCAGCTGGTTCATTCAAAAGAACCTGTGACTCTTGATCTCAGGGTTGTGAGTTCAAGTCCCAAACTGGGTGTAGAGATTACTTAAATAAACTTTAAAAAAAAATAGAAAATGTCTTTTGTAAGGACTGAGAGATTAGTAACATCACTTCCAACATCTACAAAGGAGACTATTCAGAGGGCAGAACTAATGAATGGCAAAAATTCTTATAAAACACAAACAAAAAACAAATATATCTAAGTCGAATATTTCCTCCTAAGAATAGAGAACAAAGGTGAGGACAAAATAGAGAAGAGGGAGTTAAAACAAAAGTAACTAGCTGAGAAACATAAAGGAGATGAATAATCATGGAAAGGAGAAAGGAAATCTTAAAATATGAGTAAAGGCAATAACATTCATTATATGAGGAACATAGAATTGTCATAGAGGGAGAAAAAGACCAGAGGACAAAAAGATGAATGAGAGATTAGGATAAATATAAGGACAAAAGAGAATGGATAATCAAGAGGGAGAGTAACTGAGTGGCATAGAAAGTAGAATGGAGTTAGAAGAAAATCAGAGTATAGGAACGGGAGAAAAATACACATGGGAGGCAACACAAGAGAGAAGGAGAAAGACAGAGCAAGCAGGTCCAGAGAGAACAAGCAGTTTTAGGAGTGAAGGAAAGTGAAATGAGAAAAAAACACAAAAGTGAATGAATGCAAAAGACAGTAGGTGAATATATGACTATACATGGGTTGATATTTCTAAGCAATTATTATGGAAGCGAATTAATGTTCTTAGGATTCTTTTTCCTGCTGGAGGTGATATGTGCTCACGTGGCCAAGAAACTCAAGGATATAAGCCACTAAAATGATCATCCCTCTTTTATAATTACGTTTACATGTTAAATACATATTAGTGTTGATTCTCCTTATATTTAGTCACTTATTCAACATGTAGAACAGACCAATAAATGAATGTAAGGAATGACAAAATCAATCCTGTGTGTGTGTTTGTGTGTGTGTAGTGCTGTCTTTCTAGCTCTGTTAGGGGAACTTTTCTAGAGCTCATGTTCATGAGGGAGGGTGTTTTGAAATCTAAGGTTCTTTTTTTTTTTTTTTAAAGATTCCATTCATGAGAAAGAGAGCAAGCGCGCATGAGAGTGAGGAGGGTGAGAGGGAGAAGCAGACTCCCTGATGAGCGGGAAGCCCGATGCGGGACTCGATCCTGGGACTCCAGGATCATGACCTGAGCCGGAGGCACTCGCCCAACCAACTGAGCCAACCAGGCACCCGAAATCTAAGGTTCTTAATGACCGTTCACCAGTAACAGCTACAGAGAACAGTGGCACACCTGTGCTAGTCCTACCTAAAAATGAAAAATAAGAAGAGTGTTGCCTTCCCCTCCTTTGTCTTCCTATACAAGAGGAAAACTTCCAAAAGTTGGTGGGGATTTCAGCATCTGGTATGAAGCTCAGATCCCCTATATGTACCTTGGAAATCGACATTCTCTACAGCTGGGTGCCCGGGACCCTTCCTGAATCAATGTTTCATTTTTATCAGTGATAGGTAAACTCCTTTGGGGGGGTGTTTGTAGGTATTCTCAAGATGGTTTTATGCCCCCTGTCTGCTTTCTATGGGCAGGTCCTGCATGCCCTGTGTCGCACAGCACACAGGGCTTCTAAATAAAAATAACACAGAGTATTGTTTCAACATGCACAGAAGTCCATGTTCACTGTGCTATTATCTTTGTCTTCCTTATGCGATCTTTCTATTTTCCAATCCATTTTCGCCGACTTTTTAATTTGGTCTTCAGTAATACGCTGCGATCTCATCAGAAAATACATTTAGCACAATGGCTAAATTACTGGGTTGGAATTTCATTTTCTTTGGCATTTTAAAATACTCTAAGTAAACTGATAGCAAATGCTTTGGGGATGATAGACCTCCTTTATCAGTGTAGAGCTTACCACTCAGTGTTAAATTATTTCTTGAAATGGTTAGTTGGTGAGAATAATATTGAGAAGAGAAACATTAAATGCGTTTGACTAAGCTAAGAGCTCTAGCATATATTTTAAATTAGTATGTTCAGTATTATCACCCTTAATTCAGTCCTATCACAAATATACTGTGTGATGGCACATTTTTCAAATAAATAGGGACCAGAGCAGTGGAATTAGCTGACACTAACTGAACGGCTATTTTATGGATTTTTTTATTCCTGTTTAAATGAGCTCCTAAGAATAAACATAGAGGACTCTTTGGATATGGACTGGCATGATTCAGAAATCTCTATTTACACGTCTTAGAGACAGATTCTTGGTTTAAACCCCTTCCCAACATGTGCAGAATGAAGGTAAAATATCAGCGATAGAAGGGCTGTAGGGCGTAAGGATGACACACACCCAAGGACAGGTCTTTGAAGCCTCAGGTTCCACTCCACCATAGCCCTTCCTTTTTATTCCACTTCTGTGCCCACATGAAAGAGGAAACAGTCCCTGATGCCAATTTCACTCTCACAGTTTAGAGCTCGGTACTTCACATGCTTCTTTAAGATGTGTGATCTTTTTCCATCATCTCTAAGATCTCCTAGATGTCTGACCTTTCACTCGTGATGTCTCGATACTCTTTTACAGAAAATTGCTGTTGACTTATAACCTACCCTTACCTTTTTTTTTTCTTCTTCTTTTTTTGGTCTTTCCATCGGCAAAAGCACAAATATAGTTGCAAGTCAATATCGAGAATGAATCATTGATATATGTATGCATATTAGAGGAAATATAAAGAACAAAGCTACAATATAAATATGTAGCAACATCCAAAAAAATGGTAAAATTCCATCTGCTGCTTTATCATGTAAGTATGATTTACTTTGTCTACACATATTTAGCCGGTTCAAAATCATACACACCAACACAAATAAAAATATACAAATGAATTTCTCAGTTGGACACACTGCCATATAGATAGGATGTAATGGGTTTTAAAAGATAAGCAGTTGTTCCCTTAGGAACAAGCTCAGTTTTCATCCCGCTGCGTATCTCTTTAGTGGACTTAGTGGATCTCTTCATGCAAGAAACATCCACCAAGAAGGGTGATGGATGATATTTGGTTCCCATTAGAGTAAGTTGCTTTGGCCTCAAGTAAAAGAACTGAAAGGAACAGGAAACAACCTGGCATGTCATATTCAGAAGCTGAAGCACATTTACTGTAACATTTGATGATAGTAATGTGCCTTGGTACCATATTATTTGGTGTGTCATTCTTAGATCTTATGTTGCCATAACAACAGAATATGTGTGTGTGTTTAGTAGAAAGACAATCCATTTTTCCCCCAGTCAATTTTTTTCTTTGATCTAAAGAACTTGCTTCTTTTCTTTGAAGTTGTTCACAATAGGGCATGATAGAAGGAGCGCAGGTAATAATTACAGAAACTTCAACAGAAAAAAAAAAAAAACATGTTTTAAATGGAAGTTTTAAGCCCCTTGCCTTATGTCCCAGGACTGTTAAAGATGATTGAAGTGATTCCTGCCAGTATCTATCACAATGCCCTTTTCCCCTTATCAGAGACCAGCCAAAGATACAAAGGTTATGCCTTTCTTGATTAATCTATGTGACAGGGGCAAATTGCCTGTTGTTTCTGGTTTTTTCTACCGAGTGCCAGAGGCAGGAAACTACTATGCTTCACTAGTGACTCATAAGAAAACTTAATAGAAGGTCTCTAATGCCCACTGGCCCTACAATTCCTGATTGATGTAGTCCCAAACTCAGCAGACTCCCCTCATTGAACCAAGCCTGTCAGAGGAATGGGAGGGAGTGTGGGGGAAGAGTCCCTCGCACTCTGGTAGACAGGAAGGGGGAACTGACATATTTTGCTCTTAGTAATTTTATCTATATTTATGAAGACAACACTTTGTTATCATTGTTACCTGTCAAGTGACTACATTTGTGTGGTGGTTTTATTATCTTGCTGGTTTAAAAACATAGTTAGTAGAGTTAGATGTCCCTGTGCAATCCTCAGTTTCCTAGACTGTAAAGTGGATTAATTAACACATACCTCATGGTTCTTTTGGGGAGATGTTACTAAATAATTTTGTCAATATTTAAAAGAGTACCTAGAAAAACATTAAGAGCATAATCAATAGTGATTAACTATATGAAGATACATGAAAGACTTGGAGAGGCACTGTTAGGGCTACTGCTGAGTTGATGTCACAGGCTTTTCACCCCTGGAAGTTCATGCATTCTAACATTTTTTAGTTTATGCCCTCTATTCTTCTTTGACTTGATTCCATTAAGACTTTGTTTTCTCAAAATTTATTAATTATACTTTTTAAGAGATCATAAACTCCATGTAAGAATACATACACCATAGTGATTTTCCATTTTATCATAGTAACTGTGAGACTGAGAAATAGAGAATGCACAAAAATAATACAACATAGGAGTTAAAACAATTTAGATTTTACTCTGTCAATCTGGGGTGATCATGAGCCTGTTTCTTTGTCACTCTAAGCCATTCTCCCATATGAAATGGGGCACAAAAATGCCTACCCTCTACCTTATAACATTATTGTGAATTTAGCATAAGGTGATTAATGTGAAGATGCTTTGAAATTGTGAATTATTATATAAAAGAAATTATGGTATTAAAATAAGTCACCTCCAGACTAACACCTCCATTTTTATAGAGTGGAAGAGGGAGCAGGCTTCTATATACAATGGATTTTAGCCAGAAATCAGTGCCGAGATTTACAGATGTCTTTCATGAACTATGGTTAATAATGCCTCTTAGGAGTGCTCTGAGGATGAATGAGATAAAGTTTATCACTGGACTGCATTTGCCTCCCAAACTCCACTTTCTAAAATTCATCCTGTCTTCCGAATCCATCCAGCTCAAATTTTGGGGAAGCTTTACATATAAAAGTTTGACAAAAGCAAACAACAACAGAAACCTCTTTCCTTTGACTTCTATATAGTTCCATCGTGAAATGTCTCTCATAATAATTGTTATTTGTTCACTGCCTCCTAGGTTATACCATAAACTCCTTGAAATAGAGGACAAGTGATTTGATTAACTTTATATTCCCAACATTTGACAAACATCAGCTACTATTCAATAAGCATTTGTTGAATTAAAGTAAGTAGTTGAGTAATGGGCATTCAACTGATGCTAAATATATAAACATTCTATTCTAATTCTCACTTTAAAGTATTAAAATTCAATACTTTCTCTATTGTTTAGAAATTTTAAAAATACCCTCTCTAACAGTGGTATTATTATATTGAGTGTTATCATGTGAGATATTTTATTCAGGGGAAGTGCTCTTCTGTAATAAACTGAATATTACAATAAAATTTAATTTCAAAAAAATCCTGCCACATCTTGAAAATTGCAACACTATCTCTCCTTAAGATGCTTGTCCTTTATCCATATCCTTATGGCGATAATGTTGACGCTATTTAAGTTCCAAATCACCCGTAAGTTCCACCCAAGTGATTAATACACTTTTTTATACAGTAGTCATAGAATCCATTGAGTGTGTTTACATACAATGTAACTGTAGTTTGAATGGATGGTAGGAAATGAACTTTAATGCTTCCCAGAAATTCACAGCTTCACGATGGCTAGCAAGAAAGACTAAAATGGGGAAGTTTCTCACATTGCTAACTTTTACTTTTTTTGTTCTCCAAAACTGGGGGGGGGGGGGGGAAAAGCAATAATCTCTGTCTACGGGGACAAGTAGTATTTGGAACTCCCACAGAGTACCGTGCCCAGCACTCTTCAACTCTTTTACTGAATTTCTGAATGTATACACAATGCATGGTGAAAGCACCATCTTCTTCTTTCCCCATTTTCTTAGTTCTTTCTTTTTATTCCCCTCAGAAGCATATAGAAGCAGATATCAGGGATTGAAGGAGGTAATGATCAGAATTGGTAACTGAGATGGGAAGCTCTGCCTATGATCCTAAGAATTGCTATTTTCCTCCAGATAAACATTAACCGTGTAAGACACAGTGAGAGTCACAGATCCAGGGATGGACGATCCTTTTGAGGACAATAGAGAGAGAATTTGTATAAGTTTCCTGAGTGAGAAACCTTCCAGATGGCAGCCCTGAAAGTTAGTTTTTCCTGCTCAAAACACAGAGCTTCCTCAAGAGGAAGATAACACTTCCTTTCATCGGAGAGAGTAAGAGTTTTCAACAGAGTTATTCTAGAATTGGGAAACAAAACAAGTGCAAGGATTTTTTTTTTTTTTTTTCACATGACATAGTTAGTAGAAGTCCCAATGCTTTTCAGTTGGGGCGAAAAAAATGCACCAGAATATAACATGTACAGTACATCCGAGGACTCCACCCAATACAGGCAATAGCACAGAACTCAAAGAAAAGTCAACATAGGCCAGTGTATGAAACAAAATAGAAGCAATCAAAGAGAACATAGAAGTGACCCAATTCATCCCACAGTCTTCTCATCAGAGTGGATACTCAGCTAATAAGGAACATTACTGATCAATATTCATGCCTGAATATAATAAATACTTGATTGCATACGTGTTTAAATTAATCAGTGACTGCATTTGTTTACCCATTTTAAAACTGAGTTGTTTTTAGGCCACTTATTTGATTGAAAAGTTAAGATTAAAAACAAAAACCTCACATGTTCAAGTGTAACATCAACAATAGATCATCCCTACAAGTCAATACAACTGAATACTAATCCGCAGTAAGACAGAACAAAGTATAGTTACATAGAACAGAAAGGAGGAGATTGAGTAAAAGAATCCAAACACAGGTATATACTGTATTATTTCATTTATATTAAGTTCCAAACTAATCTAGAGTGATGCAATGGTAGAATAAGGATAATGATCATCAGTGGGGGTGTGAATGAAAGATGTTATATATAGAGAGGGGAACCTCTTGATGCTGGTAATATCACTTACTGAACAAGGTGCTGGTTAGAAGGAAGCAATCATTTTGGGAAATTTCATGTGTCTATATGGCTCCTTCATTTTTTTGGTTATATATGTCATTCTTCCTTTGAAACAGTTTAACATAAACACACCAGCCATGATTATGGTATGTAGAAGAAATCATGACATGATAATTTTCTTGTCAACAACTCTCCCATTTGACATCCCAACTGGCTTCTCCAAGTATCCTCATACTTCACACTTGATGCTTTGGCTCATTTGTTCTCCCAACCTGGATCACCAACCTTAACCTTCCCTGGGCAGTACCCTATTCAATCCACAAAACCCATTACGAATGACCAAATGGTCTCTTGCTAAACCTCAGAGCTCCTCATCTAAACATCTTTGAACAACTCTAAAGGCTTTTTTTTCTACCTTTTTCTACCATTCCTTTTCTACTTTTTCTAAGTTTATGTGCTTGTTCTAATCTTTTTTTTTGTTGTTGTTAAACTTTAAGCTTCCTTGAGTCAGGGGCTACACTGTCGCCATCTTTGTGTTTCCTCCCTGAAGGACTTGACATAGTTCCTGGCCTATAATAGATGCTATATTCTGTAAATATTTGTGGAATTGAATTGTTAGTCACAGTCCATTTTTAACTATAATATCTTTATATTCCACACAGCTTTCTAGGTCATCTTTACAGTTCCCTCAGAAGGTAATGATCTTTTCATTTATGGTCAAGGATAAGATTACTTTTGGCATTTCATCACAATATAACTGATAAGAGCAAACTTTGATTGTTTAATATTTCAATCTGCCAGGATCTATCTAAAAGAAGGAGACAGTGTTCCTTTCTTATGGGAGCAGATGTTCCAGGGAGACTAAATTGACGTTTTATGCTTTTCTCTCATTTTTTTTCTCCCTGATTGCTATTTTTCTTTCTTGGAGCTGGAAAGAAAAGTATTAAGAGCTAGTTCTAAGACTAGAAGGTGAAATCAAGGTGTATTCTCTGTGTTATTACACAAAATTGAGAGGGTAGAACACATTTTCAAATCAGAAGGAGCTCTACCTACACCGGCTAACGAGGTAACGTACTGTAACGATTCACTTCAGGTCTACATGGATAGAAGCCAGTTCTGTCTCTTGGTAGAAGGGCTTACCAACATTTTCATTTTTTATTTCAGCGGGGGGGGAGGGGGCGGGGGGGTGGGAGTTCATTCCCTTTGTGTTTGCCTTTTGTACCTTTATAGTCACTTAAGTCATGCAGATCGTTTTTTACATAACCTTCCCACCTGCCACTCATTTGGCACGTTATGCTGCTTAAAGCAGTGAACTAGCCATAAACAAGTCCTGAGGAGAAGCTTCCAGATTGCAGCAGTTTAAGTTCTGATGGCTTCCCTCCTGGCTATGAGGGTATTTTTCCCCAACACTGAAATACCATTATTCTCTTGATACAAGTTTTGCTTACTGCCTGTGACCCTGTTGCCTTGGGCTTTAAGAAATTAGTCTCCTTTAAATAATCCAAGAAAAAGAAAATATCATCCAAGAGAAAGCACAGTTGCCAACCCAGTTTCTCTCATAGCTTGAAGCTGCACTAATTAGACACGCTTTTCTGTAGTTACAGATCTTCAACTACCCTGTTGGCTGAAGGAAAAAAATGCCATTTCTCCATTTTACTCTCATGGATTTCTATAGACTTTCTCTTGCTCTTCAAATATGCATTATAGAGAATTCCATGAAAAATAACATTTATTTAAGAATGAGCCTAAGTAACTATAAAAAAACAAAGTACTGATCATCTTGCAAAAGAACGTTTTAATGTAACATAACAAACCTAACTAGAGGAAAAAAGAGGGTCAGGGAAACAGGATTTCATTATAGCAGCAGATAAATATTTTTCATTAAACATTAAAAACAACATCTGTTTACTTGCTTTAACAGTGCGAAGATTTCACTTTATAAAGTTTAGGGTGGTTAATGTCTTTAAAAGTAATTTGCAATTTAAGCATGTCTCTAATGGCTAATTCATGACTAAGTCTTCAGTGGTGACTCTCAATTTTATTAATTTTATTAACGGTCTCTCTCAAGAAAAAGTGACAAAATGGTACATCATTCTTTTGAATTGTGAAAATAAGAAGTGTGTTTTCTTGAGATATTTACGGCTTTTCTCAGTGCTTTCCTTCCCTATATCTTCTGCCTTTTTCCCAAGAAAAGGGTATCTGGAGACTAAAGAACAATTGATGGGGGAGGGGGAAAAACCTCTCCTTTTCTCTTGTATTTTCATTCTTCCAAGTGCCAGTTGATGGTAGTCATTATACTTCTTATCAGGATGACTTTATTCAGAGGCCACACCTACGCTAAATTGTTTAGCAAATGCAGATCGAGGCAGGAAATTTCAGCCTCAAAGTGAGTGGAGTTGAGAATTACTTTTGCTGCAAGGGACCCACTGGCCGGGTTAGATAATGAGAATTCAGAAGCCTCTAGAGCCACAAGGTTTGCCTATATTGGCTCAGCCTGCATACTAGGTTTCAGCTGCAGTTCCTTGCTGCCCACAGGATCTGCGTTCTCAACTCCAACCTAATGAGCCGGTACTCATAGTATGTCCAACCCTCAAAAGGATGAAAATTGTCTTTCATGTCTTCAACCACTTTATACCTGAAGTCAGTAGTAGAGCGATGCCAGGCCAATCCAAATCCATGGCCATCATGGTCCTCAGGACCGTATGGACCATAACCTCATCTTGGTAGTCAAACTCTTCTCTCTCAGGCTTTCACCAGTCTTGGTGTCCTCCCTTTACCCACTAATACCCATCAGTTAAGTCCCAGCAGGTTTGTAGTCTGCTAAAAGCATATCGGTAATTTTAAAAAGAAACTGTCTAAAACAATCTCAGTATGTGTTTGATACCTCATATTTTGTTTGATAAATTCATGGGGATTTTGTATTTGACTCTATAATAGACATGTTTCTTACCTTATAATATAAAACATTTCCTCAGATTTTGAATACATTTTATGTTCCAGGGGGAAAAAAACCCTCATAGTCTTCTCACTATTTCAAGTACTCTAAGCACACCTTTGCACGGCCCTAGTTTAAGAGTCCAGGATCTGAAAAGTAATGTTGAAATTGCTGAATCATTACACTCTACACATGAAACTAATATAGCCTAGTTTAAGAGTCCAGGATCTGAAGAGTAATGTTGAAATTGCTGAATCATTACACTCTACACATGAAACTAATATAATACTGTATGTCAATTATACTTCAATTAAAAAAACAGCTTTATTGGGGTATAATTGAAGATAACAAGTTGCACATAGTCAAAGTTCAAAATTCGATCTATTTTAATGTCACATCGACGCCTGGTAAACGATCATCATAATCCACATAATATAATCTATCATTCCCAAGTTTTCATATGCACATTTGCAACGACTTTCTTCCACTAGTACCTGTTCCACCCCATTCTCATGCAACCACTGATCTCCTTTCTGTCATTATAGATCAGAATTGCATTTTCTTGAGTTTTATATACTGGAATTATACAATATGCCCTTTTGTGCATGCCTGACTTCTTTCACACAGCATTGTTTTGAGAGTGACCCATGTTGTAGCATGTTATCAATGACGCCTCATTTTTTATTCTGAGTAGTACTCCACTCTATAGACAGAATAGGATTTGTTATTTTCTTATCTATTCACCAACCCATGGGATTTCTGTACTGTTTAGAGTTTATGACTATTACAATAGTTCCCCCTTATCTATGGCGTTTTCTTTTGTAGAGTTTCAGTTACCCGCAGTCAACTGTAGTGTGGAAACAGATGATCCTCCCTCTGACATGCTGTCAAAAGGTTCATTGTAGGGGTGCCTGAGTGGCTCAGTGGGTTAAGCGTCTGCCTTCGGCTCAGGTCATGATCCCAGGGTCCTGGGATGGAGCCCTGCATCGGGCTCCCTGCTCAGAGGGAAGCCTGCTTCTCCCTCTCCTACTCTCCCCGCTTGTGTTCCCTCTCTCGCTGTCTCTCTGTCTAATAAATAAATAAAATCTTAAAAAAAAAAAGGTCCATTGTAGCCTAATGCTACAACACATACCTACATTCTTTACCTCACTTCATCTCATCACTTAGATATTCTATCATCTCAAACCATCACAAGAAGAAGGAGATACAGTAAGATAGTATAATAGGATTATATTTAGAGAGACTACATTTGCATAACTTCTATTATGGTGTATTGTTATGAAATTGGTCTATTTTATGATTGCTAATATCTTACTGTGCCTAATTTATATGTTAAATTTTATCATAAGTAGGTATGAATAAGAAAAAATATATATAGGATTTGGTATAATTCATGGTTTCAGGCATCCACTGGGGGTCTTGGAACGCACGTCCTGTGGATAAGGGGGGGGGAGGGGGACTACCGTATACATAAACCTTCCATAACACACCAAATCTTGTTATAACATATGCTGTCAATTATTTTGGGTAAATAATTAGGAATGGAATGGCTGGGTCATATGGCAGGTGTATGTTTCACTTTTTTAAAAGTTAGACTAGTGTTTCCAAAGGGCTCGTATCATTTAACACTCCCACCAGCAGTGTATGAGAGTTCCAATTCCTCCACATCTTTGAAATTAAATTATTGGCCTGCGTTCTCCTCTGGAGGCTCTGGGTACAAAATCTTCTTCCAAAATCATTCTTTTTGTTGGCAGAATTTAGTTCCTTGTGGTTTTAGGACTGAGTTCTCATTTACTTGCTGGCCATCAGCCAGGGAATGCTTTCAGCTCCTAGAGGCTACCTGTACTCCATGCCACATGGCTGCTGCGTCTTTAAGCCAGCACTGATAACATTAGATCCTTCCTGTGCTTCAAATCTCTAACTCTCCCTTTTGCAGCTGGAAAAAGCTCTCTTTCCAAAGCCTCATGTGATTAGGTGCAAGACCACCTGAATAATCACACCATCTTAAGGTTAATTATGCCATAGAACATAACCTAATCAAGAGAATGAAATTTACCACATCCATTTCCCCAAGGCTTATTCAGGGTGGGCTCATCAGCTGATGGGAAATCTTGGAGCTATGTTAGAACATTATTCAGGTATGTTCTGCTCTCTCTCATTTACTTGGGGAATCCTATTATATGTATATTAGGCCTGTGACATGGTCCGACAGCTCGCTCATGTCTGTTAATTTTTTCAGTCTATTCTCTCTCTGCATTTCATTTTCAATTATTTTTACTGCTCTATCTTCAAGTTAACTGTTATTTTCTTCTACCATGTAGAGTCTTCTGTTAATTCCACCCAGTGTATTTCTCACACGTCATAATTTCATTTCTACAAGTTTGGCTGGGTTTTTAAATATCTTCCGTATCTTTAATTTTTGGAATATATGGGATACAATTATAGTACTGTTTTAAAGCCTTGTCCGCTAATGCTAACCCCTGTGACAGTTCTGAGTTAGTTTGACTGATTATTTTTACCATGATAGTTGGTATTTTCCTAATACTTTGTAACGCTGGTAATTTCTGTTGGATGCCAAACATTATAAATTCTACTTTGTTGGGCCTGGCTATTTTAATACTTTCATACATATTCTTGAGTTTTTCTTTTCTGTTTTCTTTTCTTTTTTTTGTTCTGGGACACATTTAAGTTACTTAAAAACATTGGGCCTTGCTTTTAAGATATTTTAGGAAAGATCAGAGTAATACTCGCTCTAGAACCAAAGGAGTGAAACATATCATGAGTTCAATTTTGGATATGTTAAATTTAAGGCACTTATTAAGCATTCAAATGGAGATAGACTAGACAGCTGACAGGTCTCAAAGAATGAGCAGAAGTTTCTAGATGGATAATAGAGAAAGGACAGATCACAAAAGGGGAGAAACATTTGAAAAAGCATTGGAATATAAATGGCATCCAAACTAGTCCTTTATTATTTAATGTGTTTTGGGAGGTTTATATTATCTATACTACTTGAAAGAGCCACTTCTAAGTACCTCCTAATCAGGAAGTCTAGGTGAAAATCCTTTTCCTCCTGTAAGTTTTATCCCAGGCAGATAGAAAAAGCCAAAACACATTATGCAATCTTAAATTTAGAATTGTTTTATAATCTCGAAATGTGTAAATTAATTATGATTGAATTCCTAATCCTATATTCCTATAGTCATCATTTTGAATGTTCCAGATATCTTTTTTTTTTAAGATTTTATTTATTTATTTGACAGAGAGAGATCACAAGGAGGCAGAGAGGCAGGCAGAGAGAGAGGAGGAAGCAGGCTCCCTGCTGAGCAGAGAGCCTGATGCAGGGCTCGATCCCAGAACCCTGAGATCATGACCTGAGCCAAAGGCAGAGGCTTCAACCCACTGAGCCACCCAGGTGCCCCTGAATGTTCCAGATATCTTTAATGTTTTAACATTTGCTACAAGATTTCCAGACAATGCCTGATAGATGGCAAGCATTCAACTGATATTAGCAGATACGATCTGTATTATTTCAAAAGCACTTTTCACTCTCTTTCCTGGTGCAATCTGAAGAGTCACAGGGCCACTGTGATTCATAGCTAGTGCTCTAAGTATCATTAGGTATATGCATTTGCATGCCATAAAACGTAGAGCATGATTAAATATATTGTTTATTACTCTACTAAAGTGTTATTTTGAATAAATATGTCCTGCCCGTAAAGGTATTATTAAACACTATACTTTCTTCTTCCTAAAAGGTAAGAGATATTACCTGTCCAAATTCCCCTTACATGGTCTGGATCAGACTCCTAAGGAGAGCTTAATGTTGAGACAGGGCTTGGAAGGCCAGAAATGTTAACTTGGCTGTCAGGGACAGGGATACAACTGCAGGACTGAAAATGGAAGATGAAGCCAGAAGGTTGAAGGCAAATAAAGACAGGAAACGAGTGGGAGATAAAGAGTAAGGAAGAACCCAAGTAAGCCAATCAGCATTAGGTGTACTGACTGGATATTTCCCCTACCTCCCCAGAATTCTGTCTTGATGACTGCTTTTCACTGAATGCTTTGCTTAAGATCTGGTGCACACTTTCTTCCACTTCTGTTTAATTCAGGTTTCAAATGATTCCTGAACAAGAATTCCATACTGCATTGGGGATTCTGGGACTCCTGAAATGTATTCCACTTTCCTCTCCTTACTTTCCTTTTTTCTGTGAAAAGTATAATTTTTTTTTTTTACATTGGGGCTCAAAATTTCAGAATTCTAGTTAGCAATTTTCTTTCCATTAACCACACCTCCCTTTCTTGCTCCATGCAAAATAATTTTGGGTGAAATATATGAAAAGTCTAATACAAGACACCGAGGAATATATAAAACTTATGTATGTACACTTACATTATTGAGGAGCCGGAGTCAGGCTCTCAGATGGTCAAAGCAGTTGAGTAGCGACCGCTGACCATTAAAATTGTTCATGCCGGAAAGCCTTTTCCATTAAGTGCTGTATATAAATTTGGGGTTTCGATTTGCTTATTTTCCAAATGCTTTAGCAGATTCAAAACTCTGTGCAAATTCATTTTTGTGGAAAAATTCTTGGCCTGATTGCAAATATCCTTGTGGGCTATCTCTGTAAAGAAGGGTGAATGCCATCTGTCTGGGCGAGGATGAAAGTCGGCCTCCTCGGCATTGACAACGACGTGCAACTTCTTGTTCAGCTTGTTTCTGAAGCGCATGAATCAATGACCATACAGCACCCAGGCACTACTCTCAGAACAGAATTATGAATTAGCTATGACACAGCATTTTCTAAGGGCTGCCTAGAGCCTCTAATACTTAGGAAGAGTAGTGTAATGGATATGTTAACCTTTTATTTCTCTAGTTGGAGAAACGCTATCCTGACACTGCAGGACTCAGAAATAATGTACCAGTATAATATTGTTTTAACTCTTCTCAGGAATGTCTGTGTCCGGGAGAATGTCAATTATTCCACTGAATGACCCAATGTCGCGGATACCATGCTAGATGCTTTGGAGTATCAGATGAAAAAGAGGCATAAACCACTTAAGATTGAATGTTGTGACTGCAACTGTTAGGGTTAATGGCAAAACTTTCCATGTGTGGAATATTAATGTAACTTTTAGAATCGCTGCTGAGGAAAAAGCACAAATTCTTATTTTTATCTCACCTCCCTATTTATTCAATAAATATGTCTTGATTGCCTTTCATGTACAAAGGAAATATGGTAAGGAACCAGGTAGACTTCACCCCTACTTCAAGGAAAAAAATGCACTAAGAAATCTCAGAAACATGGCAATTAAAGATGTAGCCATATTAAAACCTTAAGTTCATTTAAATAAATGTAAAATGATCAGGTCCAGATAATGAAGCCTGAGGGAAAGAATGGGAAATTAATTATACCTGAAAACTTAGTCTATAGGAAGCCACTCTTATTAAGGTCATAACTTACCTTAGCTTCCTATTAATATTTGTTCATATAAAGTCTAAAACATTCATATTAATCCTTCATGTTTTCCATGACAGAAAGTGCGTTTCTCAAAATAAAACTGTTTACTTAAAAAAAAAAAAGTCAAATAATGAGAAACCCTTTACTAACTCTATTTTTGGCTAAGTTGTCAGGAAATGCAGAATGCATGTCACATAATTATCTCATCAGATCACATCTATTTCTTTTTTTTTCTATTTTCTGTAATGATTTTTTGGTCCATTCTTATATTAAGTTTTGCATTATATGCGACCAAAGACAATTTTTGGAAGAAGCAAAGAACGGCCAACTTGATTAAAAATATGCAAACAAATGGAAAATAAATCCCAAACGTTAGATGGAAATTCTCAATTGCATATTAAATGGAGTCATTTCTTATGGGCACATACAATATTCCCACAGTTATCACATATATTCTTTGAGATCAAGCATCATCTTTTTTATACATATATAGTGTATAGGTGGGGATGGCTGTGAAAAATTCTCTTAGGATTATTATCAGTTTTCTACTTTCTCTTTGATAACAGAATAACTTTTTTCCAGCTTTACTGATATATAATTGACATAAAACACTAAGGTGTACAATATGTTGATTTGATATACATATATATTGCAAAATGATTATCACCATAGAATTAGCTAACACCTCTATCACGTCACACAATGACCATTTTTCTTTTTTGTGGTGAGAACATTAAAGATCTACTCTCTTAGCAACTTTCAAGTATATAATACAACATTATTAACTATAATCAGCATACTGTACACACTACCCCCAGAACTTTTTCATCTTATAGTCAAAGTCTGTACCCTTTGACCAACATCTCCCCATTTCCCTGACCTCAAGCTCCTGGTAACTATCACACTACTCTGTTTCTATGATTTTGGCTCCTAATTTATATTCCACATATAAGTACTATCATACAATATTTGTCTTTCTCTGACTTCACTTTGCCTAATGCTTTCCAGGTTCATCCATACTATAACAAATGGCAGGATTTCCTGCTTTCTCATGGCTCAATAACATTCCATTGCATATATATATATATATATACACCACATTTTCTTTATCCACTCATCTACTGACAGATGCTTAGTCCATATCTTGACTAATGAATAATGCTACAGTGAATATACAGTGAGTACAGATACATCTTTGAGATCCTCTTATCATTTCCTTTGGATTCATATACAGAAATGGGATTGCTGGATCATACAGTAATTCTATGTTTAATTTTTTGAGGAACTTCCATAGTTTTCCATAGTAGCTGTACCAGTTGACATTCCCATCAGTAGTGCTCTCCACATCCTCACCCGCCAACATGTTATTCTATTATCCTTTTAATAATAGCCCTTCTGAGAGGTGAGGTGATATCTCACTGTGGTTTTGATTTGCATTTCCTTGTTGATTAGTGATGCTGAGCACCTTTTCATGTACCAGTTACCCATTTGTATGTCTCTTTTGGAAAAACATCTACTTAGATCTTTGCCCATTTTTAAATTGAGTTGTGTGTTTTTCGTTGTTGTTGTTGCTGTTGTTCGTTATTGATTTGTATTAGTTCCTTATATAATTTGGATATTAACGACTTTATCAAATATGTGGTTTGCAAATATTCTCTCCCATTCCATAGGTTGCCTTTTCATTTTGTTCAGTTTCCTTTGTTGAGCAAAAGCTTTTCAGTCTGACGTAGTCCCACTTGCTTATTTTTGCTTTTGTTGCCTTTGCTTTTGGTATCAAATCCAAAAAATCACTGCTAAGACCCATGTCAATTACCCCCCTATATTTTCTTCTAGGAGTTTTACATTTCCCATTCTCATATCAAGTCTTTAGTCTATTTTGACTTGATTTGCATGTGTGGTATAAGAGAGAGATTCAGTTTCATTGTTTTGAATGTGGTAATCCAGTTTTTCCAACATCATTTATTGAAGAGACCATCCTTTCTCATCAATTAATTGACCATATATATTCATGGGTTTATTTCTGGGCTTCCTATTCTGTTCCGTTGACCTACACATCTGTTTTTATGCCAATAACATACTATTTACTAAATAGTAATTTACTATTAATAATTTAGTAATTTATATTTATATAATATATATTTACATACATATAACAATTTATAATAATTTATAAATTTAGTTAATTACTAATTACTAAAGCTTTATAATATAATCTGAAATTTATTGTGGTTTGATTTGCATTTCCCTCATGATTAGTGATGTTGAGCACCTTTTCACGTACCTGTTGGCCATCTGTGTGCATTCTTAAGAAAAAAAGTCTGTTTAGTTCCTCTTTCCCGTTTTTTATTTGTTAGTTTTTGTTTGCTTGATTTTGGGTTTTCTTTTTGTGTGTGCGCTATTGAGTTGTAGGAGTTCTTTATATTTTTGGGATATTATCTGTTTATCAGAAATATGACTTGCAAATATTTTCTCTCATTGCATAGGTTTGCTTTTCATTTTGTTGAATATTTCCTTGCAGAAGTTTTTCAGTTTGATGTAGTCTCGCTTGTTAATTTTTGCTTGTGTTGCTTGTGAGGATCATAATTTGGTGGCATGGATTTTGGGAGGGGCAGTGTGTCCAGCCCAGTGGAGTGTATCACTTATCTCTTCTCATTCTCCACTTTCAGGGTCTTTATTTTAGGCGGGGTTAGAGATGTGATCCAGTCACAGCCAATGGAAACAGAGAGGGAGAGTTTCTGAGAAAGCTTTCTCTTCCATATAAAAATCTCACAGAATTGCTTGTTACTGCCCTTCCTCCTACCTTCCCTGATCAGGGATCTGGGTTGAAAATGTGACAGATATTTTGTGATAATGACGTATCATAGGATAGGATAGAAGTCAACAGCCTCGAGATGCTGGAGGAAAGTTAAAAACCCTGAGTGTGACAATATTTTTCACAAGCTGAACCGACATTAGTAATATCTACCTATGGTCTTCATATCATGTGAGGAAAAATAAACTCCTATGTGTTTAGGCTACTATTAGATGCAATTTCTGTTTTTGGCAGCTGAATACATTCTTAATTCATACACTGCCATAAATTTTTATTAGTAGTACTCAACAAAGAATTTTTCAAATTGTTCCTTAATGGAGATGTCATGTATGTCACTTGTCACCCTCCCACTTGAATGGTCTAATTTAGGTTTCACTAATTTTTGCCTGAGTCAGTCAGTGGACCTTTAATAACTGTGTGGTAAATGAAAATGAATTAGATTTTCATAATATCCATTTATATTTTCTTGCTACATCAATTCTCTTCTTCTTCTAATAATACTGAGGTCAAAGGATTTATGTTTATGGAGCATAATTTTGATCATGACTTTCTTCCGTTCATTAATGCTAAATGGCTCCTCAGCATCTACTGAAATCCAAAATTCCTTACTCTATTATTTGAAGTCATTCAAAATCTAGCCCTAATATCTTTCCAACCTAATTTCATGTTATTGATTATAATCCAAATAAATAAAACTGCTGTCAGTTTTTCTTACATACCTAATTTTGAGGAGATGCTATTTCTCCTGCTAGATGACCTGATGCTCTTCATTTCTATTAATCACCTGCTTTTCAGTTTCCTCTCACATTTCATCTCCTCCTAAACGCCTCCAATTCCATGCACCTTTCACCAAGATGGAACAAATCTTCTTCTATTCAGAACTATAACATGGTCATTTATTTGTAAGTTTCTAATAGCTGACATATGTTGCTCAATATTATAGGTTTCAATATACAAGTCTTTTCTACTCTAACATCTTTGGAGTAATATCTGTGCTTGCATAAAATTTATTGAAGTATAATATACACAGAGAAATTATACATGCAGAGAAATATAAAAAAACAAGTATAGATGTTGATGAATTTTTAGGACCATGGACACTTTTATATAACTACCACTTAAATAAAAGGTATAGAACATAACTAATATCCACAATCCTTTCCCGTATCTCTTCCCAGTGGCCACCCCATGCCCAAAGTAACCATTACTCGGACTTCCATTACCCTATATTAGTTTTGCCTATCTTCAAACTATATATAAATGTTATTCATTATGTATTATTTTGTGACTGGCCGCTTTTGTTCAGCATATGTTTATGTGCTATATTCATATTGTTTATACATCAACAGTTTATTCACCTTCCTGAGCATAAAATTTCTTTTGTGTGAATATACCACAATTTTTATATATTCTACTATTGATAATCATTTTATCTGCTTCCAGTTTTTTTGCTATTATGAATAATATTGCTAAAAAAATAAACATTTTTGTATATGGGTTTGGAGGACACTTCAGATGCATTTCTGTTGACTACATGCCTAAGTGTATAATTTCTGAGTAATAACATATTTGTATATCCAGATACTCAGAATTACTAAGTGGAAACAACTATTTCTTTTCTACCTGCATTGTAGAAAATTTTATTCCTGTGGGTCTGTTTCTCAACTTCCCATTTCCCATTATGGTTTCTTTGCCTATTCTTCTGCCAAATAACACATTACCTCAATCACTACAGCTTCATAAGGAATCTGAATGTCTGATGAGTTAAATCCTCCATTTTTCCCTCTTTGTCAGGATTTTCTCTGCTATTCTTGTTGTTTAGTTGACAAGAATGTAGTAATTAGAATTACATTTAATCTTTTACAGATTAATTTAGGAAAAAGTGGTATCTTTCGAATTCTGAGTCTTCTAATCTATGAAAATAGTATATACTTCCATTTATTAAGGAAGGTCTTTAAAATTTTTTTTGTTGGAATTGTTTTGTAGTTTTGTATGTGGAGGTCTTATATTTCTTTCCTTAGAATTATTCCTAGGTGTTTGATTTTACTTATTTTTTTGCCTTATTAGATTGACAAGATTCTCCCAGTGATATTGAATTGAAGCAACTGTAGAAGGTAACTTTGTCCTTCTCTCTTTCCAATTTTCTGTCATTCGATATTTTACCTTCGAGGTGATTTTTTTTAAACTGAACTATTAATGACATATATTAGTTTTAGCACACAACATTATGATTCAATATTTGTATTTATTACAAAATGACCACCACCATAAGCCTAGTAGTTTTTGCTTGAGGAATTTTGGTATGTTTTATCATATTTTTTTAAAATTATTGTTTCTGGTTTGATAAATGTCTTTAACGTGAATAGGGAGAATTCATATTCTGATCAGGAAGGAGCATGGAAATTGCACACAGTAAACAACTCAAAAACTGGTCAAACATATGATACAAGTGTTTTTAAACATTGAGACGAGTGGGGCTATGATTCCTAAGAAAAGGGAAACAAGCCAAGTGGTGCCTATGGGTTTCCAGCTGTATTCTTGAAGGCCTTTCCAGACTGCAATGCGAGGAGGGGAATCATTAGGAAAATGCTGCCATCACACTAAAGTGAAGAGCCTCATGTCAGAGTTTGGCTAGGCTAATGCTGCTAGAATTTGTGCGATGTTACACCAGAGAGAGAGCTCTGGAAATCTGAACAGGGGTACCCTCTGTTGATACTAAGATGTAAATAAAAAATGGAGCTGGATTTTTTTGTGAGTATGTTTCCTTATTAGTCTGCTCAAGCTACGATAGCAGAATGCCACAGACTGGGTGGCTTTAACAACAAAAAATGTACTTCTTGAAGTTCTGGAGGCTGGAAAGCCCAAATCAAGGTGACCACTGATTGGATTCTTGGTGAGAGCTCTCTTCATGTCTTGTAGATGGCTGAGATAATGCGAGCTTTTTAGTGCCTCTTCCTAGAAAGACACGAATTCTGTGGGGTCTAGGCTCCATCCTTATGATCTCAATTAACCATAAGTGTCCTCTTATAGGAACCAACTCCAAATACAGTCACACTAGGGGTTGGAGAGCCAACATATGAATTTTGGGGGAACCTCATGCAGTCCCTTACAGTTTCTATTGTCTCAATGTGTCTGGTAATTTTTGATTAGACATCAGAAATTAAACATAAAAAGCTGTAATCTCTGGGTCACACTCTCTTCCTTCATAGGTATTTACCTGTCCTCTGGGAGTAGACTGAATGGGAGGCAGATCCCTTTAATGCAGTGAAGTACAATCTGATTCAAAGGCGATTTATAGTTCTCCTTAGATTCAGATGCCTTTAGTTTTCCTCCATTCCTAAGATGTGGCTCTTTAGTGGCTCCAGCTGAGAGCCTGGAGTGTTTACGAGAGCCCTCCTTCTTGGCATAATCTGAACTGGAATGACTGTTTCCTCAGCTACTCGAGCATGCTGAAAACTCTACTTTCTTTTGCATCATCCTATCGCTTTCCCTGCTTAGCCTCTTACCATGTCCATCTTAAGTATATGCCTCAAAGGGAAAATGTCCAGGCTGCAGTGTTCACTTCTTCCCACCTATGAACTCTCTAAGATCTGTGTGCCCACATCTTATTTGGCCATCCCCAAACAAAAATTATTCACTGGCTCCACGCAGCTGCCAAAATCTTGTCCACTCAGTTGCCCTGGTTCTGGTTCTCTGCCTTTTTCTCAGATTCTCACCATCCCAGGACCCAAACTGGTAGATACCCTAAGGAGAACAAGGTCTTCTGCTTCCTTCTCTAAGCTCTGTTCTTTCCCATATGCCTCAGTGGCAATCAAATCTTTCCAATGAGATTTTTAAAAACTGTATGCAGTTTTTCTAATTGTTCTGACAGAGTCAAATTGGTCTCCCATGACCTTCTCTATCAAAAGAACTTACAGTGGGAAGTGTTCTAACATTAATGCCCTAATAAATGGGAGGTCTGGGGCCTGGGGTGAGGAAGAAGCCTATATAGAGTTTAGTCAAGCTGAGGAAAACTTTAGACTGACTTGATCACAATCTGACTCAAAACCTGTGTGATATCATACCAAAACTCCTTCAGCCCCTTCTTTTTTTTTAATTCAGTCAATATTGGAAATAACAACATAACAACATCTCCATGATAGTTCTATTTACACAACCACTTTATGGAAGAAGAAACCCTTACTTAGATAAGGTAAGCGACTTGACCTTGGCCACATAGCTGGAGACATGAGGACATCTATCTTGAGGTTCAGAAGCCTATGTTCCTGACCACTGTGTTACAGAGATGAACTAGATCTCATGACATCATTTCCCCCTTTACGCTCTCTTTATCATTGTGTGGCTTTCATCAAAGTCACTGTGTTAGGGAAATCTGACAAATCTAGCCTCTATTTCACTAATTTTGTACCCTTTAGTAGTTACCTTTAAGTTCAAACATTACCACAGTTCAATGACACCAAATATTAAAAACAAAATATAAATCCTTTGTATGTATTAAATAGTTCCAAAGGAAATGAGGCAGATTGGCATTTTTCTATTACTAGTGCTATCAGAGCCATATTGTAAGGAGCTCCTTTCCATCATGCCAAGAAAAACGGTAACTACCCATTTTGGTGAATAACAATATGTTCGCCTCTCTGCCAAGAGTCTTGCACCTTTTCTCAATGATCTTAATTACAGTCTCATAAGGTAGTTCTTCCTTCCATTTTAGGTGTGAGGAAACTGAGTTTTAGAGAGCACTAGGAGATTCACTTTAATAATATTCATAAAGCATTAAAATTTGAATGTGAGATTTCATTCCATGCTAGCTGATTCCAATGTTTGTGCTCGATGGCTTTTCTCTACTGCTCTGGTTCTGGGGCCATTTGTCAGCTTCTTCCTCTTCTTCCTTTCCTCCCTTCCTTCTCTCCTGTCTTTCCCACCCTCCTTCTGCCTTCCTTCTTTCCTTCCTCTCTTGCCTTCCAGCCTTCCTTGGCAGCTTCTCTTTCATTCACTCAACTATCTCATAAACTTGAATAAATCAGCATTTGGGTAATAGACTTTCATATTTAAGCCACTGAAATGTTATATATTTATTAATGTTATATATTTATTAATTTATATAATTTAGGCACCTCCCGAAATGGAAGTCTTTCCCTTAGGTACTAAAAGTAATTAAAAAGTAATTAAAAAGAAAAAAATGAAAAAAAAAGAAAGAAAAAAATGCTTCTTTCATCATAGCCATAAATTTATGTAATTAAAGTAAACAGCTTTTATGGTATGTTTCATTGATGTACGGTGGAGGATATCTAAGATTAAAAGCATTCTTTAAAGTATGTTCTACACCATCAAAAAGATGCTTAGGAACCCCTGTTTCAATGTTTTTCAATCCTGGCTAGAGAATTACCTGAACAGTTTATAAAAAGAAAAATTACAAATATCCAAGCCCCACCACAGAATGATCAGACATTTATGTTTTAAAAAATCCCTATAACTGATTCTGATATACAGCCAAGCACTGAGAATCCCTGCCCATTTTTTTTTGATTAACGTTTTAACACATTGGCCAGTTGAGCATAAAAACCACAAAAAAAGTATTTACTTTGCTTCTGTGCTATATAAATAACCATATTAATGTTTCTGGATGTTCACCAAATATTTCAGTTCTCTCTTCTGGGTGTCTGATTGGATGGTACTTCTCTCTCCCTTGTGACTGGGAGGAGCCATGTGCCTAATGAAATTGTATTTCTGGGCCAGAACATTTACTTGCCAGTTTAGTTAGATTTCTACTACTGAAAAAAGGAAGGAAGGAAGGAAAGAAGGGAGGAAGGAAGGGAAAAATGGTGACTACTAGACTACCATCAGCACCACCTGAGCTCTTGTTAGAAGTGGCGTCTCAGACCCTGCCCAGGTGTTACTGAATCAGAATTGGAATTTTCACAAGATCCCCAGGTGAACGCATGCAAATTAAAGTTTAAAAGAGCACTGCTCTATTTGTAGCTTTTTCTGGCACAGAGACCAACAACATTTGAGATGCTGGCTAGAGTAGCAATGTTTGAAACGGTGGCCCATTTGTCAGCCTGGAACTCCGAGTGACTCCAATGGGCAAAGATCCCTGCCAACTGGTGACAGGCATGTAACATGAGCTGGGTCTTCATGTTTGAAGATGTTTGTGTGGTTACCTTCTGCAGCACAACATATCCCATACTGACTGGATATCCTGGATGGATCTCCTTTCCCTTCTCTTTGAATTCAGTTATAAAATATATAGTGTCGGATTAAAATCAAAATACCTATGAATACTTTTTCTTTTTTTTTTTCTTAAAGATTTTATTTATTTATTTGACAGAGAGAGAGGCAGGCAGAGAGGGGGAAGCAGGCACCCCGCTGAGCAGAGAGCCTGATGCGGGGCTCGATCCCAGGACCCTGAGATCATGACCTGAGCTGAAGGCAGAGGCTTTAACCCACTGAGCCACCCAGGCGCCCACCTGTGTATATTTTCAATTTAAACAAGACTTTTAAACACTAAATCAAAGATTTATACTGGGAGGAAATAAATTAAAGACTAGCCAGACACAGGACAGAAGAAGAGTACATAAGCCACACTAGAGGAGCACTAGACAGATTTTGGATTCATTCAGATCTTTGAGGAAACAGCTCTGAGTTGAGCCTGTAATGAGCAGAAAAGAATGGCCGCCTCTGTTTCAATATTTGAAACTCCCTGGTACTAAAACCAAAGCCAAATTCAAGGGTGGAGAATGGGAAGAGAAAGATTATCACAACTTGCCATATGGGCAGCTCTGTTTACTAAGCAAGGGAAAAACAGGTGGGTGAAAAAGAGAGCAGGAAACAGAGAGAGAAGAGAGGAATAGAAATAGTAACAAAGGTTTCGGGCTTACCACAGCTCGCTCTTTTATTTCAAACCTAGAAAATAGCTCTGGGCATGCTTGCCTTGATGAACTGGAAAAGTTCCACACATTAAGGCCAGCAACCCTGACATAAGGCCATATCGAGAATGAATACATCTTTTCGATGAAGGGCTAATCTTGCACAAACACATTGCGGGGCGTTTTCAGGTCCTCTAATGACCCTCAGACTCTCTCTTGCACCATATTGTTAATGGAGAGGATATTTGTGTTAAACATTGTGCAGATTAAACTGGTGGATTATTTTCCCTGCATTTTAAAAATATCATTCAGCCCTGCGGCCAGACCATTCCTGACTGAGAAATACAAAATGTAACTGAATTTTCCTTAGCTTCGTTAGTGGAGGCTTGAGAAAATTTAAAGGGGCTGTTCAACTTCCTTCCTTAAAACATGCCTGTGTTTTTCTTTCTAGGGAACCATAGGAAACCAGTGCTTCGGAATGGAAATGTGACTACTGTACACGAGATGCCAAGTTCATTTAGTCATTTGGGTACTCATTTATTAAAAAAAAAAAAAATGTGTGTGCATACTTTCTATGTGCCAGACGCTATAGTGGGAGCTGGTGATAAAATGGGAAACAAGATCCACAAAGTCCTGTCCTTACGCAGTTTACGTTCAAGTATGATACTGTGTCCTCTGTACAAATTTAAGCCAAATACTTCCACCAAGAACGTTGACCAATGCCTTGATATTCCGGTAACAGTCATGAACTCACCCTGCCTGGTAACATGGCATCTTATGATATACTAATTCCCATCTCCCCTGCTTTATCAGGGTCTTTTTACATTTCTGCTTTATTGTATTTTTTGACCAGCCATTTATTTAGCGTGTCTTAAAATACAAATTAACCTTCTGAGTGCTGTTTTTCCAACACTTCTCCGATTTCTCTGTAGCATCTCCAAAGTAGTAGGTGACATAACAACATGGTAACAAGACATCTGTATATCAGTTTTCAGCTTACACTGCAAATCTATGCCATATCCACAAAGGATGTCAATTACTGGCAATATCCAGAGGCAATCTTGGGACCAAATCAAGAAGTCTGTTACCCAGAGTGCTTTCGAAATCAAGCTCTAGGCTAGTGGAAAGGACTAATATAGCGACTGAGAAATTAAGCAAGGGGTATAATTTATATATCTGTATGATTTATGGTTGGGAAGAAGATAAGGAAAGAAAATGGTTAGGGATGTGGCACGGAGCGAGCTACGTTGGTCAAGTCCCTGTTGGAAATTAATGCTGTAAATGCTTAGTGTCTAAGCATCAGATGATTCCTTGTAGCAGTTTTATTCATTCCACTGGAACATGCTGTGTCCTTAGAGCCATAAAGCTGAGTTATACAAATCAGCTATTCCAAGAATATGAATGGGTATCATTGTGGTGCTTAAGAAGTTACCAGCCTATCCATGATAACTTTGCTGCTTCCCTCACAATGCTGTTGAGAGAATCAAGAGAAGATATTCAGGAAATTGTTTCACAACCCAGAAAGTACTTTACCTAGGAGAAGTGGTAAATTCTCTACCATTATCATACTCTATTCTAATTATCAGTGCGCTTGTTTTAAGGCAACCTAGACACTGAGATAATATGACTTGTAGGTCACGAGGGCAATGTTCCCCCAGGAAAACACGTTCTGATATTGTCAGTGCTATCATTCTGATGCATTCGTGGTAGGTAACTCTGACCTTTCATCTTCTCCAATGCTCTTGCCCTGCTGAGCTAAAATAGGGCAGTGTTCCTTTTTCCCTGCTTCTAGATGAAACCGCACACATGGGTTACAAATTGAGACCTATTTATGATGGAGAAAATAGGAGGGTGAAAATAGAGCGCTTATCAACTTGTCACAATATGAGGATGCTGGAAGGTTAAGTGTCATTCTCATGCTATCTTCAGAGGAAGAAAACTGATTTTCCTTTCAACAGATGTTAAAAGGAAAACTTTTAGGCTGTCACACATGACCCATATTTCTAGAACCTGGCCCGACTTGGCAAGTGCAAGTCTTTGAGAACAGAGACATCCAGAGGATACCGTTTTGAGGGAAGCAGGTAGGACACAATGGTGACACATGAATGCAGAACCAGAGGATAAGAAAGTAAGTACACTACGAAAACAGTCGTGGAGAATTCTTGTGTCAAGTTCAGCCATGAACACTTACACGAACCGGAAATATAAAGGGCTGTCTCTCAGTCTTTGTGCTTGGATGCTCCCACAGGCAGACACGTATATATCATATACAATATACTGTCTGAGCTATCAGGTTGACTGATTTGTAAAAGAAGTTTGCCCAGGAAGTAATCCCAGGAATTACCAGTAGGGGAATAGGAAGAGAAGAAAACTTGCACAAGGTTATGTTAGTAAGCTGGTGATTGTTATAAGCACCTGGGACTCCATAAGTGGGACACCTCAGGGAGAAGATGCAAGCCTATCTCAGTGTAATTCCTCATTAGAGGCAAAGAAATTGGAACATTTATCCATCAATTTTCACTCATCTTAGTTGAAGACTGCTCTCAAGGATGCTAATGCCCAGGACCCTCCGTCTTCCATAGTCCTGCTAAGTACATCCCTACTATCACAACGATCTTCAAGAAGGGTTTGAATGTTTTCAGGAAGAAGTAATCGATGTTTATGGGATCATGAGTGCTGAAGGCACATGGGCAAGGTATTAACCGTATCTGCTATATACACCATGCCCTCAGACTTTGTGATGTTTACTTCTGATTCTTTTTACTTGAATCTGATCCTTATTATCCTTATCCTTATACTTTCACCAAATACCACCCGTGGAGGAATGCCTCAGACTGTTACATAGGACAGGAAGGCATTGCTTTTTTATTGTCATCTTTCGTCCATGTACCTAGAGTACCACCACCCAATAGAAATGTGAGGTGAGCCACAAATACAAGCCACATATGTAATTTTAACTTTTCCAGTGACTGTTTTTTAAGGAAAACCATGAAATTTTAATACTATATTTTATTTAACCTAATATATCTAAAATATAATTTCAAAGTGTAATCAACATAGAACTCTCGAGATATTTTACATTCTTTCTTTTTTTCAAAGTCTTCAAAATAGATGTGTATTTTACACTTACAGCACATTTCAACTCAGACTACTGCATTTTTAGTGCTTAGTAGCCAAATGTGGCTAGTAGGTACCATACTGGACAGAGTGGGTCAAGAGCCTCTCCACCTTCCACCTGGAATAAGGGATACATAGGAGTGTCCTAATATATTGAAAGTTAGATCAACAAATCTTTGGAGACATAAACAGATTAACACTGTGGCTGGATGTGTTAGCAACAGCTACTAGAGTTTGTCATCAGTTTGCAGGATGGATATATAATAGTAACAAAGACCAAATACGCCTGCTCCCTTAAGCCCATCCTCCTAAACAACAACAATAACCCTAGATTTGTTGTTTTTAAGCATTCAAACACAATTCTAGGAATGAGGGTTGCGGGGAATCTTCCATTGACCGAAATGAACTTTCTACGCAAAAATATGTGTGGCATCCTCATGATTCACCTCCTGGTATTTATACTTTTGTGTAGTCCTCTTCCACATTGTACCAGAGTTGGTCTCTGTGACCAAAAGAATAAAATATAATGAAAAATACATCATTTCTGAGACCAGGTTATAAAAGAGACCTCTTGCTATCTCTCTCCTTGCCCACTCTAGAGGAAGCCAGCTATGGCGGTGAGAGAGAACAGCCCTCTGGAGAAGCCTATGTGACAAGAAACTGATGCCTGCCAATGGCCTCGTGAATGAACCTGGGAGTGGATCTTCCAATCCTGGTCTTAGAGACTGTAAGTCCAAGAATCTCATGACATTCTGAGGCAGAACCACCAGCTCAGGCACTCCTAGGTTCCTGACCTTCAGAAACTCTGTGAGATAATCAGCATCAGTTGTCTGGCTGCTTTGGGTAATTTTTGCACAGCAATAAGTAACTAATACAACATCCAATAAAATAATTTCAATTATAGATAAACAAAGAAAGTCTATTTCTGTGCTTATAGACTGAGGGTTGTGTTCATTAGAGTCAGACTGAAAGGCATAAGCGTGAGCCAGAGTTGGAAAGATAAAATCAAAGCATGACAGGAAGAGAGTAGAAAGTGAGGGACATGAGGGAAGGGACTAGGACAGTCCAGAATTTCCTCAAGCAGCACAAAGATACCAAAAAACTTGTTTTCATTGTTTCTAGCCAACTATAAAAGCGTAGGGTCAGAACTGATTTATTAAGGGGAAATACTAGACGTAGAAGTCATCCAAGTGTTATCCAGATCATCAACAATTAGGGAGAAAAAAAAGAAAAAAAGGAAAAAAAAAGTCTTCCTCATAGTGTTCAGGGCTAGTCCAGATTTTGAGACTACCTATCAGAGGCAACTGAAAATATAGTTATGCCTCCAATCTGGAATTTAGCTACTAGGATTAAAGAACGTTTTGGTTCTCCTTGGGACCAACATTCTAGAATGTTAACTACATTTCTAAAGAAGCCATGCCATTGGGTCTAGTGTACAGAATGCTTTATGCGAGATTCATTAATCTTATTAAATAACATGTCTTTGCTATTCATTGATTAGACATACAAATCATTCATCCCCATAAGGAACTGCAAAGGAATTTAAAGTCACTCAAAACCCAGCCTTGCGCTGCCTGTGGTTGTCAAGGTAACAAACACCTTACAATTCCAAGCAACCAGACCTCCGTAGACTATTTTGAAGCCACTAAGAGTATTAGCCACTCTTCCACCTCCCACTTCACATAAGAGTTGTCAGAGGCATTCTCAGGAGAGCTAATCAAGATATTAAGTTTACCCGTAGACAGCCAGAATGCCAATACCCTGTAGCAAGTTAGAAGAAATAAATATGATTTTCTTTGTGTTCTTCAACCTCAGATGCCGTATTCTTTGAGCCAAGTAGAAGCCCCTCCTGCTGTCAGAGATGGTTGCAGTAGCTGTTTTCAGGTCAGTGACTAAAGGAGAGAGATCAGGAATATGGGAATGCAAATTCTACTTGCTCTTTAATATTAAATGCAGTGATGATTCCAGATGGCATCATTTCTTAATTGTTTACAAAGGGATCAAGTACTCTTAAGTACTTGAGTCCTTCCCTTCCTATTTCTTTTCTTAGACTACATTTATCATTACACGTTTTCTCCCCATGGCTGCAAGAATGGTCTTAAAAATATAAAAAAAAAAAACAAAAACAAAAAAAAAAAACTTAAAAAAAGCCACTGGCATGGCTTGGGAGTTGATGAGTGAGCTTAGATGCCTGAAATAGTCAGCGCATGGAAGGATCCTGAAGGTCCCTGGAAAGCCAGAGAGATACTGACCCTATAGTTGCTATATTCTCAAAACTGAGGGATTAGTGGAAGGACCATTAACAGTGAAGGAGGGTGTTCAGGGGCTCAGGACAGCTCCTATTTACCAACTGTTACATTATTCTTTTAATATTTTAATAGGAGGTGTGGTTATACTGGTGCAGACCAGCTGAGTATCAGTACTGACTGGTGGAATAAATTAATAATAACAAGACAGAACTCTCATCTTATGAACAAATATTTTGCTCTAGCATTTCCACCAGAAACAAATGTAGAAGAGTTTGTTTACTGGGTAAGAATACGTATTTAGTCTCTCACATAGGGACTTGTAATAGCAGTACTAAGAGTATGATACACCTAAAAAGAGGGCTAGTGGTTTTAGCCATCTATATAACCCTAGATCCCTCAGAGCTGAAAAACTGCATTTAATACTAGCAATTTATAAATAGGCTGATCTTCTTTGCTGGTTTCCCATAGTACACTTGGAAAGATAATGTGTAAAAACAAAACGACAACAACAAAAAGTAAGATAGTGTGTGCAAACTGTTCACTGAAGAAAATTCTAAAAATGAATAGGATTTGGGCTTTTGAAATCAGTTTCATACTTTGGGCATAAATATTTTAGTATACTGCTTTAGTGCTTTAGGGGTTCAACAAATGTCTGGTCATTTTTGTCATGATACTCTCTGATGAGCAAATAGTAGTATGATGTTTCATTTGACAACCATAGCGGAAAAGGGAAAAGAGTGGGAGAATATTCCAGAAGACTGTAGATGTTCCAGGACAGCACTGAGGAAAGCTTCTGGAGCTAACCCACACTGTCAGCCAAATGAGTACCATTAACAAGCCATATGAGAAGTGAGTAGGTGTATTTCCTTAAATAACACAATTAAAAAGTTCGGTATCAGTAATATCCTAAAAAACTTCATGTATCTAATATACCATCAGGAATATCTTCAAAAACATTTTATATCTACTCATATAGCTATGAAACAATAAATGAAACAACTTAAAAGCAGGTAAAAGTCACTTGAAATATCTTTAAGTAAAATAATTACAGGATATTTGTGCCTTAGAGATTTCCAACTAATAAAATAGTATTTAATGCCCAATAGCAAACATTTTCCTAAGAGGATTTTGCTGGTAAATGGACATTTCAGGCTGACCAAGGGAATGAAAATAAGTATCATTTCTTTGGGGCCTTGCTATCTCCATTTAGCACAAAAACACCCATTGAGACACAAGAGTTAATACTCGGCTAGACATTTTATTAACAGATTTTTAAATTTTTGGTTGAGTCATGAATTTTAACCTTTGAGCTTTTGTTGTTGTTGTTGTCGTTGTTTTATAGAGTGAATCTTATATTGTCACTGCTGCTATTCCTGCTATCGTATCCAAAGAACTTTGGGTTGCCATGATTTTAACATAGAAAATCATCCTGGACACCACCTACCTCAGCCTGAAGATCGCACAAGTCAGCCGATGCTGGCAGTGGGAGACTGAACTGTTATTGCCACTTCCGTCCTCTTTTTCTGGGCAACTTAGCAATTCCACCCACAAAAATAAAAACTGTACTTCCCTGACCTTTGAGTTCAGCGGCAGACTCGTTTGGGTGAAAGGAAGGTGGGCATCAGGGACAGTGTGCTGGTTCCTAAGCCAGACATTACGAGGCCTCCTGTGTTTCCAGTTCGTATTTCACCCTCCTGTTACTGCCATGAAAGCGGCTTCTTCTGGATGACTGCCCTCCCTTTAGCTCGCGCCCCAGACTAAGCGCGCAAGGAAGAGAGCCAGGGGAGCACGCCTAGCCAACCCCAAAGCCTGAAAGAGGGCCTCGCAGCCAAGTCCAGCCTGGATGAGCTGCCCCAGCGCACTGAGATGTGAGAGGAGTGGATGCTTACTGGTATGTGACTCTAAGACTTCAGAGTCGCCTGTTACATAACCAAATGTTGTCGATAACTAACCGATACCCCAGAAGCGGCCTTTTAGTAGAGAGTTAATGACAGGTAGGGTCGTGGTGCTTCAGATGACCTCCATTTTCTTCCTGATATAATCCTGTCAGTGTTGCCCCCCATTCAAATTATGAGAACTTGAAACTTCACAAATGCCAAGAATAGCATCAGCAAAGATAACCTATGGTTCAGTCTATGCTAGCAAATAAAAACCGCACTACTGGGTATTTACCCTAAAGATACAAATGTAGTGATCCGAAGAGGCACATGTACCCGAATGTTTATAGCAGCAATGTCCACAATAGCCAAACTATGGAAAGAGCCTAGATGTCCATCAACAGATGAATGGATAAAGAAGATGTGGTATATATATACAATGGAATACTATGCAGCCATCAAGAGAAATGAAATCTTGCCATTTGCAACGATGTGGATGGAACTGGAGGGTATTATGCTAAGCGAAATAAGTCAATCAGAGAAAGACAATTATCATATGATCTCTCTGATATGAAGAATTTGAGAGGCAGGGTGGAGGGTCGTGGGGGGTGGGGGAGGGAAATGAAACAAGATGGGATCAGGAAGGAGACAAACCATAAGAGACTCCTAAACTCACGAAACAAACTGAGGGTGGCTGGGGGTAGGAGCGGGTAGGGATAGGGTGGCTGGGTTATGGACATTGGGGAGGGTATGTGCTATGGTAAGTGCTGTGAAATGTGTAAGCTTGATGATTCACAAACATGTACCCTGGGGCAAAATAATACATTATGTGTTAATAAAAAACAAAACAAAACAAAACCCTGTTGAGACTTAAAACCAAGTAAACCAAACATATAATAGCTCATGAAACAGATTTGTCTTACCATTTCATTTTTTAAGGTAATAGACATACTATCACAATATTTTTAAAAGAAATGTCCAGATTTAAATAAAAAGGACCACTAAAGTTCAGTAATTAGAGAAGACTTCCTAGCTTAAATATTCACATTCTTCAATTTGATCTAATCAAAATAAAAATTCATTTTCTTGGGAGAGTCCATTAGGGAACACAGTAAGTAAAGTTTCTCTAAATATTAAATCCGTGTGGTTTACTGTAAATAACGCAGTGAGGCACATAATTCATGCACCAGCCTTGCCTGTGAGAACTCTGCAAATTTGTTTTGAGTCTAAACGCTTCAAACAGTTCCTCTTTTACATTATATTTTGGATAACACAAACTGTAGCTTTATATATCACATGTACATTCAGACATGGCTCTGTCTTCCCTGAATGAGAACGAAAATAATACAACCTGCCAAAAAATGCCTCGTGTCTTAGTGAAAGTTTCTAAAGAAGAAAAATAGCAGAGCTCTCAAATTTCTTCACTGTAGAAAGAGGTTAATGCAGTTCCAGACAGAGGTCAATGCATTGATCAGTGCCGCCTCAAACAAGAAGGCAGATCTTTTCACTGTGTTTATAATACATCGCAAAATTATCAAAACATTGTCAGTTTCACCTTGCTTTTTTTGGTTCATTAAGTAAAAATGAAAATTTTAAAAATCTGCTGCAAAACAGTAATTGTGGGCAGAGAGTTCCAGGTGCATCTCCATGAGATATGTTTATTTTAGTTGCACCTAAGAACTTTTAAAATATATATCATATAAACTGCTTTCACATTTTATAGATATCATATAAAAATGGAGGATTATAAATCTCATTAGTTGGAATTGAAACTTTATACAAATTGAAGAATGTATGGAAAACGCAAGGATATCTCCCTTCCCTATTTCCCATTCTCTAGAAAGACTGCTTTTTAGTCAACAGTGGAAATGGGAATGGCAGCATTCTGTATCCTTACCACGCAAGGAACAAAGGAACAAAACAAACCCTTATCATTATTTCACATTATTGACTGATATCACTGAGTCAAATACCACTGTCTTTTTATTGTTATTATTGTTGTTATTATTATTATTAACATATGACGTATTATTTGTTTCAGGGGTACAGGTCTGTGATTCATCAGTCTTACACAATTCACAGCACTCACCAAAGCACATACCCTTCCCCAATGTCCGTCACCCACCACCCTATTCCTCCCACCCCCCTCCCCTGGAGCAACCTTCAGTTTGTTTCCTGAGATTAACAGTCTCTTATGGTTTGTCTCCCTCTCTGGTTTCTCCTTGTTTCATTTTTTCTTTTCAAGAAGACACTTTTCACCCATCCCCTATTGTGTCTGCTTTCACTGACCACCCATTCATCCATTTATTCATTCAACAAATATTTATTCAACACCCACTGTTTTCTAGGCACTGGATAGGAAGCAGTTTACCTGAGGGGGGGTGGGGGAAAACATGGCCTGAACCCTCTTGGAGTTTACAGTCTGACAGCGGAGATGCACGCCAAGCACGAAGATATGGAGATAAAGAAATCATTACAAATAGAAATTAGTGCCGTGAAGGCAAAACAAAACAAAACAAAAACAAACAAAAAAAACCCCCAAAAACAAAAAAAAACAAAAACCTGGGCACCTGAAAGAGAATAGCAAGCTTAATTTAGATGGGGTGGCCAATCTAGGAAGAACTGATATTTAAGCTGAGACCTGAAGAATGAGAAAGCACTGCCTCTGAATGAAGGCTCCAGGCAGTGGAAAATGTGCACGCGTGGGCTCTGAAGCGAGAGAGAGAGAGAGACTCGAGCTACCTCTCTGGAATTTTGGAGAGATTCCCTCTGCACCTTCGTTTCATTCTTAGGTCACGGCACTTTAGACTTTTATTTTCTCTTAATATATATATTCTGTTTTCAAAGGTGCTTCAGGGCAGAGAACTAGTTTAGAGCCATTTTTATCACCCATCATAAACTATCACGTATTCCAGGGTCACAGACTTAAATGCCTCCAGGGTTTACACTAGAGGAAAGTTGATGAGGAATAATCATTTTACTCTTAACCCAGAGGATGGGATATTTTTGTCTTCCCACTGGACCAGTCAGGCTTCAGTAAGGAAAACAGAAGTCAGTCTATGTATTCTAAGTATAATATAGCTGCTCTGAACGTCACACCTGTGGTCCGATCCAAGCATCTATCTTCTATTCCCTCTGCACCTGCCCTCTATCTTCTCAATCTCACTGGTGCCTCTTATGAACAGACCAAAATCTGTGATGACAGAGGGAGTATAAGAGGGATTATACCTGGATTCTGGGGTGTGTAGTGTGGAGCATCTCTTCTGCATTACCCTTTGCCAACTCAGCATCCACATTTACCATTTTAGACACAATTAAAACTTTCGAGTAACAAAATCAACATCCTTCTTCTATCTAGCATGATGCAACTTATTCCTTGATCAACCCAAGACTTGCCCCACTTCTTCCCCAAAAGTGAGATGTAAATTCCATTATGTCCCTGTATTCATCTTTGGGTAATATTTTTTTTCTAGCATAGTCATGATCTCACTTTGTCATCTTGTAACTTAAAGATTAAATGTGTAGCATTAATCGCTGTTAATATTAATACAGCTTATACTAAATAGTAGGGGGAGGAGAAATAGTTAACGTATAAAAATAGAATTACAAAACAAGAAAAATATTAATAGATACTATAATCTCCATTTCTGCAAGTAGCCAAATGGTTACAACTCCTGCCTCCACTGCCCATTCAGTGATCCCTTTGTCCCGAGCTTGTATCTCAGTTGATCGGGATTCTTTATTTTTTAAAGAGTGACAAAAAAAATCATTCATGAAACATCTGAGGTATTACTAGTCCTGCCTATAATTGGTTGTAGTCTCTCACTTTTCACACATAGTGTCCTGAAGAATCCCCTGACTTCCAGACCACTTCCTCCACACCCTCATGGGCTCAATCATTCAAGTCAATTAAGTAATCCCCTATTTTGTCTGTGTGTTCAGCGTCAGAAGGAATCCAGTGATCAAGTGGCAAACTCAGCTTCCAATACAGGAATAGCTATTGTGCCTCCTGATATAAGCACCACTGTTACTAGACCCTGTGAACAAGCAAGCTCAAAGTTGTGGGTATAGAAAGGAAAAAAAATTTTTGAGTTATTAGGGGCAATAAAAAGAAAAGCAATGCCTACTTCCATCCTTTGTTCCCAGATTGTGTTTTATCATAATTGGAGGAATGGTACCATTTATTATTCAGAGAATCGAAGACTACCTCATTTGTAGCATAACCCTTCCGATACTCAACTTGTTACTCAAGAATTGGCATTACTGAGCCTTCAGTACACATTTTACCTGGTTCCACTAGACTACCACCTGTTTAGGTCTTAGAGAGTCAATCAGTGAATTCCAGGGGTATAAGCACATTGCTTTCCTTATTTTGCTGTTAAATGACTACACTAGTCAAAAGCAGTGTCCTATAGGATATCTTGATTGTAAACAAAGCATTCAGTCAGTGATGGCAGAGGTGTATGGGATAGAAAAGGCAACTATATACTCAGAATAAGAATCTATTCCAGTGAGGACAAATTGCTGCTATTTCTAGAATTGGAGAAATTCAAATCTTATCCCCAAATGACTGGTTCTATCCTGCCCTGAGGAATAATATTGTATCAGGGGTTCAGCATTGGCTCCTGCTATTGGCAGTCTGGAATGAATGCAGCGTGGTGGTAGCCAGAAAATCCCTATTGGGGATAACCTATGTCTATTGATCCCATGCATAAACCTCCATCTCTATTACTATGGTTGCATTGTTCATAAATCCATTGAACATATATAGAGCTTCTCAATTTTTGGCAAATATTGGTGAATACTTTTGGTAAATATTCCTACAGAATGCAGAGATCTCCATTCATTGCCATTTTCAGAGGTCCATTTATGTAAGTTTTCACCAGTTTTTCCAATGGTGTTTCTTCCAAACGTTTACCAGTGTCCACAAATTGATTCAGATCTATATTTCTAGCCATGCCTTCTTTCATGTAATGTGAATAACATAACAGATGTATGGTACAAAACTCTGCCCATTGGATGGAATTTCTTCCCCCCCCTCCCCCCCCCCCCCCCATTCCTCAGGGCTACACCTAAGTGAAACTTCAATAATGCCATCATCTACTTCAGGATTATATCAACGTGTCACTCACAACCCCTTGTAAATCAGGCCATTTTTTCCCTTTTACATTCAGCCAGTGATAGAGAACTCCTCATGAGACCATAAAGTACAGGGTGAAAGAGAGATGTTAATATAGTAGGAATGAATACGTGTCATGGAAGCCTAACCCGTTCACGATACTTATGTCTTCATGTCCAACTTGAGTCAACTTTCATTTATCCAGTTGATGACTGAATGCTGCTGTGTATGCCCTGTTTTATGACTTAGATCTATCCACTAAATTATGAGCAGCTCAGTGTGCACGTATCCCACTGCCAGGAATTCAGTCCATATGAGGGTTTGGTGGCAGGCCAGGAACAAATTATCAACAGGAGAATATTTTTCTATATAAGGAGGTGGGACTCTAGGGGGCTGCACTGTGCTATAACTTTATTAATAGTTACCAAAAATGCTCCAAACAGTATCCATAAACCAGTTCCAGGTACAGAGAACTTCAAACACTACTGGATCTATTACATGATATTGCCCAAATGGCAGACTTCAACAGCAATCGGGACAGGTTGCAAAGCTCATTCTTTTCTGGGACCTACTTAAGCCCGGCCTCAGTTAAAGCCATCAAATCACTATGTTCATAAAAACATCCCTTAATTTACAAAGCCTCAGTCATTCATACACACTAGGGGGATCCATGGTGTCAAGAAACTTAAATATATCATACCAACCCGAATAAACCAGTATAAAAAATATTCATATAAAGTTGTGGGGCAGAAATTTATATAGTCATATAAACTTATTGGACATGTTATTCAATTCTCAGAGTTCTAATCTTGTCTTATAAATGCCCAGATTTTTTTAATAGTAGACAAGATAAGGCTGTGAATTCAACTTACATTGTAACTCAGCCACTTACATGAATAAAGTTAGCATTTAGTTCTCAACAACCTCAACCCTCCAAGCTAGATATAATAAAAGATGCCTTTAGAGCAGCCAAAAGTTAGCTCTTCAGTTCTCGGGGTCTGCGTCATTATCTAAGACTGTATATAAGTTTTACAGTACAATTAGAAAAAAGATATTCCATTTCCTAATTCCATTCTGATGTCTTGTTGCAAAAAAAGTTTGGTCTTGAGAGTCTTTCATAAGCACTTCATTCCAACTACAGATTAAGTAATTGTTTTTGCTACCGCATGCTACTGCCTACCAGCGTGTCATTTTTCCAATAGCAATTCAATAATGTCATTACTACCTTAACACCTTTTGAAACCATCTCAAACTCTTCTATTTAATATTCTACTTCCCCAAAACTGCTCCAAGTATAAATACATAGTCATAATTTGATCTAAAAATATTGTATGGATCCCCATTATGATGATTTTTTTTTAAATGAAGGAAATTAGAGTCTTACCTAACTATTAGAAGGTCCAGGGGGTGCAAGATCACAGAAGTCCTTGCAAACAATCAATGCAGCACAGATACAAAGAAAAGCATAGAAGGTAATGATAGTAATGCTGAACATATAGCTGACAACTCAAGTTCTTTACTTTTGATAGATACATGAATATATAAAATATATTACTTTGCTCTAATGTAACAATTATCACGTCATTCCAATACTGTGAATGCAATAGGGAATGGTGCAAACCGTAGCAACCTAGAGGAATCACTACTCTTCTCTAGATGATTATTTCTAAATGGAAATGTGGTTTAAGGTTTCCTAGAATTCCTTGAAATTTCAGAGGACCATGCATGTGGGTGACAAAGCATTCATTCCATAGAGTAGATGACCAAGTGCTTATCAAGAGAGATGGAGTGATAGCAATAAAAGAAATCCATCAAACTACTTTTGCTGTCAATTCTAGTCTTAGATTCTCCAATAAACCAATCTCACCCTCACCGTTCTCCCACCTCTATCATAGATTCCAAGGTCTACTTTATAGTAACAATGAATGTCTTAAGATGATGTGCAGCACATAATGAATAATGCATTCCACTTCCTTTCCAGTTAAGCCTATGCCTATCTATTTTGTGCACAGTTAATCAAGGCAGTTTCCACTCTCCATGAAAAATTTCCCTAGCTTATGTAGTCTCTTTAAAGCTGAGATAGATTTGGAAAGACTTGGAAATAGTTACTAAAATTTAAAAACAAATAGAAGAGCTTACTCTTTATTAGAAATTTATATTTTCTACTAAAGGAACGCCTTTCATTATAGTGCAAGTCAATATTTACTGAATTTTTGCAGGAAACAGCAAACAGAAAGGTATTATGCTGAAAACTATAGCTATTGGTAGCGAGGTCATAAGAAGTGTGGTTTGAGATTACAGATTAGCAGCAAAGGCAAGAGTCCTTTCCTGGGCACTTTTTCTCAGATACAGACATAAATATCTGGCTTCATCTTTTCCCCTGCCACTATCATACACTCAAGCTAAAGAAGCTAAAATCGTTCTTCCTAATGGAATATACTCTGGGAATGCTGAAAACTGAAAAAAAAAACAAACCCCAGAGTATTGGAATACAAATTATTGGTCATGCTTGGCAATATCTTCAAGTTAGTCTCTTAGAATTTCGGGAGAGCACAGGGAGAGGACAATATTTTGGGTTGATACCACTGGGATTTAAGTATTTCTGATCTCAAAGAAGAAAAACCAGTGATAGAGAAGTCAGGAGGCCAAGATGACAACTACATGGGCTGAAGAATCAGTTTTCTAATGCAAAACCAAGTGTGTTGGAAACAAGGCTAGAAAGTAGTGTTGCTTATTGTCAGGAAAAGGCTAAATTTATAAGAAGAGGTACTGAAGGAAGGCAAAGTATCAAGAACTTAATATAACAAACAAAGGGTACTGCCTGAGCCAATGATGGCAACCAAATTTCTGTAAGGGGTTTTATTCATTTCCTCCCTCACTCAAAAAACCAATTATTAAGCATAATCCATTCTGTTCCAACAATGCCTGGTGTCTTGGCAGAACGAATACAAAAGATAACCTGATCCTCAGGCCAGGTGGACTGCCCTCTAGCACTTTTCCTATTTCCTTCTGTCTGTGGTGTGTTCTGATCCCAAAGCCATTTGTTAAGGAAAATTTCAAACTGGTAGAATGTAGACCCATCATTACTAAAGTTGTAAAAAATGAAAGAAGGAAATGTGAATACTCGTAGAAATCTCTCTTTTCCCCAAATAGGTACCCAGTTCTGAGATAAGTACAGTAATATATGTAAGGCACTGGAACAAAATTGGCTTGCACAAGATAGACAAAACAAGGGAAATCAGTTCTACTCTATTCCATCCCCCAATTTGAGAGCTCAGTAGAAAAGTCGGATCAGTATGCCAAAATTGGGCTCTGGGTCTTCATTAATGAAATGTTTGCATTCTCTAAGTCAGGATCATCTGCAGTGCAGATGAAAACTTGGGGATGAGTCCTTAAATCCTGATTTTAAGGACTCCTTTTCTGTTTAAATTCTGTTTCAGTTGACAGCTTAACTTTGGATGTCACTCCTGCTTTAAAATTATCTCTCAGATTTTCCTCTTCAGTAAATGGGACTGAAACTTAATTTCTATTCAATAAGAGATAAGTAATAATTAAACAGATTCTCAGTGTATAAACTACTTTGAGAAAAAAACCATATAACTTTTGAGCACACACATGCACACATAAGCCAACCACTTTAAATTTACTAAGAAATCATTTAACGAATAATTGCTTCTGCTCTGTCAATACTGTAATGACAAAAAAGTTGAGGAATTATCCCAAATGTCTCACATCCAAACTGAAGGAACTTGGTTTGAACTGCAGGTATGACAAATAACAGAAAATTAAAAAAAAATAATAAGAGTAATAATAATAATGTGTCCTATAAATGACTAATATTATTATTCACTCTACTGGTTTTATCAAATTATTAGCTTATTTACTTTAAAGAGATTTTATACAGATGCTTATTTGGAACAATATTGAGAAAATTTCAGTTATTATGAATTTAATAAAACTGACTTACATTAAATATTAAATTTATTTTAAACAGTATTCACATTATTTGGTAATTTAACCCTACCCAAAGTGCAAATCTATGTGGCAATTTAGCTACTGTCATTAATTCTTTATGAATTAGCTGTGACTATCTGCTTTGCTCAGGAAGGCTCTTATACATCTAATTAGTGCTAATAGCAAATGCCTTTAAAATGTTCAAATTGAAACAAAAAATATGACAGCAGTTATTCTTATCAGGAAAATGTGCAGACTCTGAGGCGTCTTATTAAAGGAGATAATATAGCAGTCAGTTTAAAGATGCCAAGGAGTCTATTTATTTTCGCGTGTGATTATTTTTTCATTCTGTGTACCTGTGCAAATCAGCACCTTCGAAATTCCCTTAAGCTTCTAAACAAGGAGGTAAAATGGGAATTTTTAGCCCTGAATTGGAAAGAAAGGAATAATAGGAATGGAGGGAGGAAAGAGGTTGGGGAGAGCAGGGGAGAAGAAGACAACTAATACCAAACAAAGCAAATAATCTGTTCTTAGAAGAATTTGGTTCATTCATTTATTAATTTTTTCCAGGAACTATATTTTAGGGGGTGCCTACAGTGTTTCAGTTATTGTGGCAAACATCGGGAATACATTAACGTAAAGATATTGCTTCAGCTCAAAGGAGCTCATGATTAAATGGGGAGACAGACACAAATATAGTGGGGAGATTTCGAAGACTGCTGTATATAGGGGCTACAGAGGGGCACAAGGGGGCCGTGCAGATGTGTCTGCCTGGGGAATTTAGAGAGAGTTTTATGGAGTACAGAACATCTGAGCTGTCTCTTTAGCATAAAGATGAGGAGTACGTCAAGTCAATAAGGGGAAAAAAGAGGTGCTGCCAGCAGAGGGGCAAGTCTAGGCAAAAGCATAGAAAGAGCACGCCGAGTTCTAGATGTTTGTTATGACATGAGGGCAGCCTCCATTTCAACAATAGTCAGTTTCTGGTTATTACCACTTGGATGGTAGACATTTTGTTCCCTGGAAGCACAGCGCTCCTAACCCATGATAGTTCAAGTTCAAGTTCAAGTGAAATGAAATCCAGACAGACATCACGTGCAAAAAAATTGCCATAGCTCCATTAGTGGTATAATGAGTCCTGTGTATGTTGCCCAGGTCCCCGAGCTCAGTGAGAGAGGCCCCATCACCCGGCCATAGGAAGAAATATATAAATAGGGGGGAGTTGTGGGAGCCCCAGAGTGAAGAGCAGGCAATGATTCACATCATGAACGAGCAGTGCAAAGGTCTTGCTCATGAGCAACAAAGCAGGAGCAAAGTCTGAGCAGACTGTGGAACTGTTAAGTGCCTGGGGCATTGGGCTATGCCTTCCCAGCTTCTTAAAGGAAAGGGGGGGAAATGAATTTTAGATTGAACTACATGAAACTGCCAAAATTTGATCTTTTTGATCTATAAAAAGAGCGATTTTCATATGGTTTAATCTAGTATTTGCTGAGTGCTTACCTGGGACCTGTCAGTTCTGGGTAAGTCTCTAGACAGACTATCTAACTTAATTTAAGACTTACAAGCACCCCACAAGATAAATCTCCATTCTACAGAGAGGAAACCAAGGACGAAGTCCTGGGTGACAAACCACAAGAGAGAAAGTTAGCAAGTAAATAAATAGCTTCCTCTTTGATTCTGAGACTGGAGGATTTTGCCAGTGTCTGAATCTGTACACTGAGCAGTTCAAGTAGAAAACAACCACTCTGAGATCAGGTAACAAAAAGGATATGACTTGCGTCAAGAGAGCTCGTGAGCCAAGACCTAAACCTCAAGTCCACAGGATTTGTTTCTTTATTATTCTCTCTGCTTCTGCTCTCTACCATCCACCTATCTTTATTCCTATCTCCTGTCATCTTCTATTTTTTTCTTTTGTTTTTGTTTATATTTTTTGTTTTTTGAGAAAGAGAGAGAGAGAGCATGCCAGCAGGGTACGAGGGGCAGAAGGAGAGAGAGAATCCCAAGCAGGCTCCAGGTCCTGTGCAGACGCAACACAGAGTTCCATTTCACAACCTGAGATGATGACCTGAGCCAAAATCTATGGCCTGGCTGCTTAACCACCTGAGCCACCCAGATGCCCCATATCTTCTTCTATTTCATTTATCCTCCTTCCCTCACTCCTTCCCAACCTCAGTCTCCCTTGTTGTGCAATCGTGAAGAAATAGGTACAATAAAGGTTGGAACAGCACAGGTAAGACTATGCAGCAATTAGCTACATTCTATAGGCTTACATTTACCATATGGAAAAACATTCAGGCTTCGTTAAATGAAAAATACAAATCTACAATGAAGTAAGGGTAGTCGGCAAAATACCTGTCTATCTGGCTGGCTATTGCACCAGAGAAAATGGCTGAACTGGTAATTCTAATAGTCATGTCTGAGAAGAAAGATGCTTCTGTTAATCTGATTATTTTCTTTAGCTTTCTCCTGTTACTTTTATCAGTAATAAAACCAAAACCTAATACTATTATTTTCAAATCATCTAATTTTATAGCCCTATTTCCAAAAGCAAAATCTCCTCAGTCATAGTTCGTTCCAAAGGCAGCATTTTCAGCAACATCTTCCCATGCTCCTTTGTTGAATAATATTTTAAGATGTATTAATTCTTTATCTTAAAACCAAAAACAATACTAATGACCAGTTTTTCTTTAGTGCCAAGAAAAAAAAACACATCCAGTGTTTAAAAAAAAAAAAATGACTGTAATCTTCCTCTACTGTTCCTCCCCACCAGCCAAAATAATTTCCCTTCACATCACTCATTTGAATCCTTGGCCTTTTCTGAAAAGAAGAGGCTAGATATGGTTTATAAATGCAGTCAGCACAATGACTTCCTGAATAGAACCATTAGCCCTGCCCATTCAGGTGTCACTACCTTTTTTTTAACAAGTTATCGATTTCCCCAAGAAGGTAGAGATAGAGATCAAAATGCATCTAAGAAAATGAAGAAAGCAGGAGAAAATAAACTGGAAAGAAAAGGGAACCTGGGACAGTATTAAAATGGGAAAGAAGATAAAATTCTTAGAATAAAAGACCCGAGAAGGATCATCAGAGGTCACAGCATCCTAAGATGTCTTTCACGCTGACAAATATTCCACAGTGGCCACTCTTACCATGTGTCTTTGTTCATATATTGTTGTTGTAACACTATATTCTATCCTTGGCCTTAGCATAAAAAATTCTTACTTTTCCTGAGCCATCAATAATTAACAATATAACTTGGCTTTTATTCACCAAGGAGAAAACTTTGTCCCTTTATGATGTAAAGATAGAATGTGGGAGAATCTAATCAGTCTGACCCAATGTCAACCCTTGAGGAAGTGTCCCTTCATTGGCTTGCACTCATCTGACCATCCAGGGTTAGGCTGATGAATCAGGCTGCCAAGTTTTACCATGATCCCTTCCTTCACAGAAGAGAACACTCCCTCTTCAGCAGCAGCGCAAGGAGGATTAGTATCCAGATCCTCTGATCTCTAGTCCTGTCTACTACTCACACAGCATCTTTGGGCTAATCCTGAAATCTTACTGCAACTCACTTCTTTGGCGAATGAAAGAAATAATATGTAGAGCCCATGGAGTGAGCTGCCATTCCTCACTAGAAACGCTGCTCTCTTTTCCTAGCTAAAAAAGCATCCGAGCCTTTCATGGGCATTTCACACTAACCATCATAGGCAAGACTTTAGTAATTTAAGATTCTCTACAACCTAAAACCCTAGAAAATATAACATGGCTTTAAATTGAGATCCCCAGACTTTCAGAAATGTAACATTATTTCATTCATTTTGCTTTAATGTTATATTTATATCATTATGATTTCACTGAGATCAATGTGCTATGTAAGAATAAATCACATATTCATTTATCCATTATCTATCTATTTAACTACACTTCACTTTGAACAAAAAGCACTTATGATGAATAGCTAATGTAAATATGCATTCAGGCAAACATTACATAGTGGAAAATGGTTTTGGATGTTTACGAAAAAGTCCTTGTGCTCTTTGCATGTTAGCCTTTAAATAGGATTTTAAAGAGTTATTCCTATTTGTCTATCACAGCATCTGGAAAAATTCATCATGTAGTGTTCAAATCACTATTAACTTCAACATAATGCATATTAACCACTTAGAAATTCCATGAAATATACTATACAAGATAATTCAGGGGAAATGCATGAATGTACAGCTGTATTCCTACCTTGGGGCTTTTTAATATCTTATAAATAACAAGTATGAATTGCTTAAATCCCTCAACAGACATACAACTTTATAATGGTACACTTGTCATGCATTATCCTTCATGCAATTCTCATCATCACCTAATTAGGATGGTTTCCATTCATATCAATCATATATTTTTATAATTAATTTATTGCATCAGAAAAAATTTCTTATCCCATTACACAAGCTATTAGAAGAAAGGATATGGAAGAGGGGAGTCCAAGTATATTTATTCCATCCAACTTTGTTTTCAGAGACTTTAGAATGCTAAATTTTCCTTTAAATATTTCCAGTATGTGCTTGCTATAGGATTTCCTTCAAGGCTCAGGATGAGAATGCCTACTGAACACTACTATTTAAACCTGGCTCAGGGTGCTTAAACTCCCTCTACCCCACCCCATTCCACCCCCATAGACTCCCAGAAAACTTCCCAGAAGAACACCTAATTTCCTCAGAAATCTCTCAAGATCCTTTCTTATTCAAGTTATTTAGCTCTGTCCTAGTGTGCCCAGTTTCTGTTTTACACCATTGGACACCCATACTACAAATAATACTATACTACCACTACCTCTAATAATAATAATAGCATATTATACATGTCAGGAACTATAAGGTTTCTAAAAGTTTTATTTGTGATCATTTCACCTTGAGATATAAGTAAACAAGATCAAATACCAGGTTCGTTCACTAATCCTAAGATTTATAAGAAAGCAAAAGTAATAACCTAATTAATAGACATTTAAAACAAAACTGTTTTAGTTCTAGTTTGACAAAACTTTGCACTCCTAATTCTTAGAGCCAATAAAAATAGATCCCATACCTAATGAAAGGGTCTTAGGGGGAAAATAAATCAATTACATTACATTCAAGCTTCTGGTGTATCAACCTTGCTGACCAGCAAGGAATAGGTCTGTTATCTAGTGACAGGAACAGAGGGAAAAAGTGCTAGAAAGACTAAGTCTTCATCATAGGGTGCACTGTAGTGCTGAAATACTGTTTATTTAGAAAATGTCTTTTGAGGTTACTTGGCATCTTAGCTTCCCTTGGAATAAATAGGTTTGGGAGCTAGCAACAAAGACTACCATGCAATGTTCTACAGACTGTGCAGTGCCTAACTCTGGGGAGCACCATGCACATCATAACGTAGAGTTGTGCCTGACCTGCACGGTGGTACCCAATGATACTGCCGGCAATCCCACCGCACAGGCAGGTCAATGACATCCTCCCAGGGCACCTGGGTGACGCAGTCGGTTAAGCATCTGCCTTCAACTCAGGTGGTGATCTCAGAGACCTGGAATCGAACCCCACATTGGGCTCCCTGCTCAGCGGGGAGTCTGCTTCTCCCTCTCCCTTTGCCCCTCCCCACACTCATGCTCTAATAAATAAAAATAAAATATTTTTTTTAAAAAAATGACAACATCCCAATTGCAAGATTTATCTAACCCGAGGAAGGGCACTATGATCAGAAAATATCCAATGCTGATACCAAGAGGGGATGACAGGAGGTAAGATGGACCCAGCAACAGGCTTTATTATTTCTGTTGTTGTTAGACGTGTCCAGTTACTATGAAGGGTTTTCAGTGAATTAAGATCAAACATGTTCTCCTGTCCTTAATTTTAAAATTAATTTAGAGACCAAATTGAAGTTATTTCCCGGTATTATCTCACTCAATTCTTTTTTTTTTTTTTAAGAAGGTGGTTTTATTATCTCTAATTTTACAAAGAAGAAAATTCTGTAAAGAGAGCTCAATAATTGTTTTCCAAATGGTGCCCAACTAGCAAGCTGCAGAGTTGGGATCTGAATCCAAGAATGCCCAACTCCAAAGTGATCACTTTTAAGTACTTCTCATTTCTTCTTTTTAACTGAATTTACACAGGTCTTGAACCCATGCCTGGAATGGAATTCAGAATGAACTTTCTGAAGTCACACAGTAAAGGGTGTGACTAATGGAAGTGTGTTTCAATTTGTCTAGTTTTCTCACCTTTAATTAAATATTTTCCCAGAATCATCACATGCACCTTAACCAAAACAGAGTGCCGAAATAAGTTTTTGAGCTACTCTACATCATGTATTAGCATATTCTTTTATGGGGCCTGTGTTCTACTATAACAGCATTTCAAATTAATTCAAAATATTTTTGCCCAAAATATTTATACATTTTACTGTCTTTTTTTTTTAAAGCGGGGTTAATGTTGTATTTGTTTTTAGTACTTAAAAAATAACAACATCACATAGATGAATGTCAGCTTAAATAAGAGTTCCAAAGTTTGATTTCTTTTATGCTTGGCCAAATTATTCTGGAATTCCAGATCATGTAGCAGAGGTATTAGTTTGGAATAACGAAAGATGAAAGCAAAACATGCAAATGTATGAAAAGAAACAGTGCCACTCTATGAACATTGTGATATAACCTAGCTTGCATACAGGAACATCCACATGGTCCAATCAGGCTCAGATTAACCAGCTATCTCACCAAATATCAACTTCAGTAATAAATTCAAGGATACAGGCAAATAAGAGGAACAGACAAAGCAGACAGAGTTCTGGGGAAATCAAGGGTGGCTCCCCAGGCCCTTCCTTTCTGCACTGGCCCATGCTCTCTGGCACAGAATAATAGTGGAGTTCTACTAAGGTTTTTGTGAGATTTCTCTTACAGCAGGGAGCATTTACGATATGAAAAATTTCCATTTTATACCCAGAGAATTATATAGCGTAAATGACATTCTCAAGGGAACCATGTCACATAGATTAGAGGCTTATTTACTATAAGTAATTCTTTAACCATGAACATCCTGCTAAGGGCATTCTGCAGATAAGAAGCCTTCCTTATAGCAAATGGTATCCATTTATTTACCCAGAGGTCCAGTTGGTGAGATTAGACCAAATCACCTGCTCTTTTCTTTCTCTCTGGTAAAAAAAGAATGGATAAACAGCAGGATAGCTGCTGTAACAGCTTCCTCCCACAGAATATTTAGTAAGGTGCAAGTCTATTTTTTCCCTCCTGTTTTTGTGTCTTTCTCTTTATTTCCCAGGGTATGTGCTATTCAAAAGTAGCCAGCCACATCTATGCCAAGTGGCTCTGTCTACAAGTCACTTTGGAGCAGATTTCCCTTATTTTTTTGAGAATTATGAGTGGTCTCTCTAATCACATAACTCTAATGCAAACAATTATCAATATTCTGAGTAAAGATATAATGAAACCTTTATTTTAAGTCCTATTAAGGTGTTGGGACAAGTTAGTCAAGTTGCATCGGTTACGTTCAAGAAGGGGAAAGGGTCCATCTTTTCTTTTGGAGTGGGAGTATCTCTGAAGAAATGAGATAATGTCTAAGGAAAGGTATTTTCGAGAAGGTACTCATCAAGAGAACAGTGAGGACATACATTTTTATTTCAGTATGCAGCAGAAATGAGACTTTACTTTTGACTCAAGCACACTAGCACCATGGGAGTGCTCTGGGAATAATGACCATGCACATGAAAGTAAAAGGAAAAATGCATTTATGGAATCCCACTCTAATGGAGGTAGGAGACAACAGTAGCTATAATAACACTGAAAGAGAGATCCTCTCTTGCTCTTCTGCTGGATATTGAACAGCAATGTTATTGTGCCCTGATAATTTCTGCAGGAAAAAGTAACAGCATCAAACTGTACAAATCTTAAATTAAAAGCAGGGGCAGCAGCTGCAGAGTCTCTCTATAAGGCACTGGCAAAGGACTGTCCTTTGCACAGAAGGGGCAACAAAGATTTATTTGCCTTTGCGCATGAGCAGCTGTGGAGAACCAGCAGCAGTGGTTGAGAGGGCAGGAGCTCTACTTGCATCGCAGGGCCAGCCATGCCTGCGATGTTCTGGGCTCTGTCTGCCTGATGCGTCAGCCGCAGCACCCCATCCTAATAACATAGAATCAGCACTCAGGTGGCGATGGTTGAGTCTTTCAGTCTTCAGTGTGCAGGCTTGCGTTTGACAACAGCTGGACAAGCATTCAGTCCAGGCTGATTTGGGCAAGGAAGAAAAAAAAAAAAAAAGGAAGGAAGAAAGAAAAAGACGAAAAAAAGGGGTAGATACTTTGGGATCATAATGGGAGGAAAAATTCTGGGACAGATAAAAATGTTTCCCTGTACTGTACCAAAGTGTAAATAAGAAACATGACCTTATCACATACAGTTGTGCAGATTTTGCAAATGTGAATGCCCCTCCTCAAAGTGTACAATAACAGGGCAACTCCAGATTGGCAAAGCTGATCTTATTGATCTTATCTAGATGCAGGGAAAAAAAAAACAACAGAGTAGCCTACAGTCACATCAACAGGGATTAATGTTATTGGATTCAGCGAAATTTACTATTTGTCTATCCAAACCTCTATCTTAAGTGTAAGTTAACTAAGAAAAGATGGACTCCTGACTTCCAGCCTGATGACTTACCATGTTGAACCAAACCAGACACTTGGTGAACTGTATAACATAAGTGCACCTGTTCTGCTGTGATGAAGGGTAAGTTCCAAAGAACAGTTCAGTCTACTCAGACTTTCTTGTACTTGCACTGTACTTGGTATCAGTCTGGACAGGAAGGTCGCTGTGGATGTCCCATTAGTTCATCCACTAAAACACGTTAAAATCCATATGTATCGTAGCTACCAATCTTCATTTTAAAATATTTCATTTGTTGTAGTATATATATATATACGTATATATATATACGTATATATATATATGTCAAAATGTTCACTATTCTGACTGATGAAGGAAAAACATGCTGATTCTGCGATATTCTCAACACTCCTACTGCAGCTAGTGACCATTGACTGAATGGAGGCACCGTAAGTGAGTGCCTCCACTTCTACTTCATGAATCCTCTGCCATGTTTTTCACATCTTCCTCTTCGCCTTCCCTTTAAATAGGCAAAGTTCCCCATCAATATTCCCACTATTAATAAACATTCACCTATACAAATTAATATTAAAATAAAATGTGATAAGGTGTGCTGAAAGCAGACACACATTAAAATCCTTCCCCACTCTTTCTTTTTTTTTTTAAAGATTTTTATTTATTTATTTGAGAGAGAGGGAGTGAGAGAGCACAAGCAAGTGTGGGGGAGAGTGAGAGGGAGAAACAGGCTCTCCACCGAGCAGGAAGCCCAATGCGGGGCTCGATCCCAGGATCCCAGGATCCTGGGATGATGACCTGAGCTGAAGGCAGATGCTTAACCAATGGAGCCACCCAGGGGCCTGCCTTCCCCATTCTTTCTAAGGAAATAACTGCCTTAAGTCTAAAAAATTTAAATGCTCAGCATTTTGCCTCTAGATTTTATTTCACTACCCTTGGTTAACTTTGGTTAACTAGGTAATTGTGAAAAAACAAGTCTTGCTCATGCCCAATATTTTTGCCGTGGCCCCTCTGATCTGTGAAATTTTTATCAACGGAAACATTAAAAAGAGAAATGCTGGCTCTACCGAGTTTGGCTCTGGCAATGTTTTTCAACTAAATTCTCAAAATCTTACCAATTCAAAGCATCTAGAAATGTTAGATAAAATATAATAAATATCCTTTTTAAGTGCATAACTCAACTCACTATAAAGTAAATTAAGTCTCGAGAGGCCAGAATTCAAAAGAGACATAGTGATCAGAATAGCAAGCTGATGTTACAGTCATGGATGCCTTAGGGGAGCTTGTCAATCTCAGTAACCAAGAAGTTTAGGTTTTAATGGCTGTGCCCCAAACAGTAGAAATGACTTTGAGCCCAAGCGAGTTGATGTGTGAGAAAAGGGCTTGTTTTGAAGGGGCAGGAACTGAGCAGCTATGACTTCCTTCAGAGGTAGACCAGAAAATGTCCATGAGGAAAGGGGGTTGTTGACAAGAAAATGTGTTTATCTTCACTGCAATATGCTTAAAATATTAAAGTCTACTCCAAGAATTTGATATATGAGAACTTCCCCAATGCAAGTTTGGCTTAAATATTTCTGGAAATCCCAACATTAAAAAGTAACATAGATTGGTCCTTGGTCGGCAGTATCTTGGGGGCAACTGGAAGAAACAAATGAGAATGATTTCTGGAGGGTGCACCCTCATTTCAGGCCTCATTTAAATCCCATAGATAAATTTTAGCACATATGAACTCACAATACAACAAACACATAAGGAAACAAGCCACCCCAGGTAGGATCAGCAGAAAAATAAAGCACACAACTAAATTCACAGAAATCCAGATTAAAAAAATCATCAGATACAGTATAACAACTATATGTATTTAAAATGTATAGGTAATGATCTGAAGGGGCATGTGCACCTGAATGTTTACAGCAGCAATGTCCACAATAGCCAAAGTATGGAAAGAGGCTAGATGTCCATCGACAGATGAGTGCATAAAGAAGATGTGAGACACACACACACACACAATGGAATATTACACAGCCGTCACAAATGAAACCTTGCCATTTACAATGTGGATGGAACTAGAGGGTATTATGCTAAGAGAAGTCAGTCAATCGGAGAAAGACAATTATATGATCTCACCTATATGTGGAATTTGAGAAACAAGGGAAAGGATCATAGGGGAAGAGAGGAAAAAATGAAACAAGACAAAACCAGAGAGGGAGACAAACCACTAGAGACTCTTAATCTCAGGAAACAAACTGAGGGTTGCTGGAGGGGAGGGGGATGGGAGAGTTGGGGAGGCTGGGTGATGGACACTAAGGGAGGGTATGTGCTATGGTGAGTGCTGTGAATTGTGTAAGACTGATGAATCACAGATCTGTACCCCTGGAACAAATAATACCTTATATGTTAATAAAAAAAAAAAAAATAAAGTATATGGGTAAGCATAAGAGACCAAAATTGGCAAGAGGAATAAAATATTAAAAATGAAAACCAGGATGAAGTAGGAAAAATTAAATAGATATTTTAGGGATAAAAATATGATAAATGCAATTAAAATTGAATGAATTTATATTAGATAGAATTAAAGAGATAAATACCGATTGCAATATAGAGAGAAGTTATTCAAAAACTGTATTTCAGAGGGACAAGGACGTGGAAAATATGTAAGAGACATGAAGGAAGAATAAGAAGGCCTAGGGGCACCTGGGTGACTCAGTGGGTTAAAGCCTCTGCCTTCAGCTCAGGTCCTGATCTCAGGGTCCTGGGATCGAGCCCCGCATCGGGCTCTCTCCTCGGCAGGGAGCCTGTTTCCCCCTCTCTCTCTGCCTGCCTCTCTGCCTACTTGTGATCTCTCTCTGTCTCTCTGTCAAATAAATAAATAAAATCTTAAAAAAAAAAAAAAGAAAAAAGAAGGCCTAACATATATCTAACTTGAGTTAAAGAATAATGGAAAGCATAGTCAGAGAAAAGAAATCAGCTGATAATTTTCCATAATTAATGAAACAGATCTTGAATTCCAGATTCAGCTAACATAGCAAATTCCAAACTGAATAAATGCAAAAAATGTAGACATCAGATCAGAACTATAGAACATCAAAAGGAAATTTCAAAAGTCATGAAAGAGATAGTCTGTAAAAATGACACCTCAACACAGTAAGACAGGTTTCTATCATATCCACAGGTGTATATCAAGGTGTGCTTTTCTGAGGCGAGGATCCTCATGAGTATATACTTGAGGTAATGGTGTAACACTGTTCATTTGATATTCCATAGGGTAGAGTGGTAATATGCTGTATTTATGGATGAAAATTAATGCCTAAGTGTCTGCCTAACTACATGAGCCATTCTCTATGGAATTACCCTTGATGTTGATGCCAATGAAATTAGATCATTTGGAGTCATCCAATTGCTATAATGTGGGTTTAAAGGATGGCCGCACTACTCTTTGGGGTACCAGCAAATCTCCAACAACTTTCCCTTCTCCATTTCCCTGTCAGAAAGCTGGGATATCATCTCCCCGCTCTCCACTAAACCATACTAGGAGGTACTCCTAAAAAAAATGTGTTTTTTCATTTATATTTTTTGTAAACACTTCTCAAATGATAAGTGAATGGTAGGTTTAAATCCAATAATTAATGTAACACACCTAGTACAGAACCAAAAACACTGTAGCCACTAAATCCTCTTCTTCCAATAATTATTTCTTTTTCTTTCCTACACATAAAGTCAGGACGAACTACGGTACAGAGTTTGGTTGATGAGATTCTTTTTATATTCATTAGAAACCTTAATTAAATCTAAGACATTTTTACATTTTTGATCTTTCTCAAAATGAAAGAAAAACAAAAAGTCCTCGAAATATATTCTAAGAATGTAGAAGTAGTATGCCAAAATCTCTTATACTACTCTTCATAATAGTAATTCTTGGGCTGGGGGGAGTGGGTTGTATTGCAAGGGTGTTTGTGCCTTTAATTTTGCATATACCATTCCTAGACTAGGACAAGCAGAATGACTAGGAAGGATGTTAGGACAGGAGAGGACCCCATCATAATTCTTTTAAGTTCACCTACACTTCTGGGCATATGTTTTTGTCAAATAAATATCCAACTCTAGTTTGCAACTGTATTCTGCTTTCCCCAAATTATCTCAAAAGCAGAGGGAATATGAAATTTAATTACAACATAAATGGCAGAATAGAACTGTCTCTTAATTTTGTAATATTACGTATCATCTCCGGATCTCAGTTATGTCACTTGAAAAATGGGTATAATACCTGCCTTACAGTGGATTAACTCCCTTGGCTGAAACTTCCACTACTCTCAGGGTAAGTGTCAAAGTCATTTGTCCTGAATCTAGAACCTTGATGTTTTTGTCTCTGCTTTCTCATCCCTTCTGGATGTAACCAGTGTCAGCTCCTTCCTCCTCCTCAACATCTGGTCAAGCTAAAATATTTGTTTTTTCAGAATGAGCAAAGTTCACTCAGCATATACCGTTCCTTTTGCCTACAGAACACTTCTTCCCTTCCTCCATCACCTACATATTTTCTATTCTTATTTGTTCTTAATTTAGATGTCACCACTTCTTGCAATCCTCTCCTAAGTCCTAGCTATCTCTATATTAAAGATGCTTCCTCTTTACCACCTTTAAAACCCCTGTATAAACTCATATAAGTGACATTTTTGCAGGTTTGCTATGTCATATTTGTCTATATCCCTGACTAGACTTTAAAATTCTATAGGACAGGAATGATTGTAGCAAGATAACTATAGTACATATTTTTAGCAAATAGTATTAATTTATTAATATCTGTAGAACAAAGAATGTTTATGATGACTTTTATTAACGATGAATTTAACTGAAAATCAATAGCTAATGGTAACAGATTATAAGAATTTAACACTTACTCTGAATGAGGTGTGTTTTAAAGGCAGTCCATGCATTCTCCCTATCAGGTAACTACCTTAGTATTATTATTATTCCCATTTTATGGATGATAGCACTGAGGCCCAAAGAAGTAAAGAACTGCATCAAATACATAGCTAGTTAGTGGTGAGGCAAAGATTTGAATCTAGCTCTCTCTGTCCACAGAATCCAAATTTTTACAATACCTGCACCATAGAAGTTAGCCAATAAATACTGGCTTTCTTCCCACTGTCTTTCTTCTCCAACCATTTTTCTTTAACTCCCTTTTATCTTAGGCAGTTCAAAGATCGCATGCTTGAAAAATCAAGTGCAGAGCAATTTTACCAACCCCTCCCCTCAAAAAAGCCAGGCTCTTGCTAATAATCGAGGACCACAGTGGAATTCCCACCTCTAGATTACTTTGAAGGTGGCACAGACTGTCACCCACTCCCAGGGACCCGAGAAGAGTTTTCCTAGAACCTGAAAAAGGACTAGGAAACTGAGCCCAGTAACTACTCCACACACTGGACCACACCACCTCATTATCCTCTGATGCTTATTGAAGTTACATATGCAATAGGAACTAGTTGGAGGATAAATCAAATTGTCCTTGGAGAGATCATACATATGCATTAACCAAGACTTTGAAAAAGACTTTGATAATAGCAGACCACCAGGTTGAATTGTAGATGAATTCGTGCATAGAAAGAATTCAGTCTTTTTTATCATCACTCACAAGAAAAGATTAAAACTAGAGCAAAGGTAAGTAATCTCAGCAGTTAATTATTTTGTCTTCACTAAAATGTTATTTTCTTCATTTACAACATGTTTATGTTCCACGATAATGCAATATTTAAAAGGTTGCATAAAAGGTACTATATGCAAATAAATAAAAGCTGTAACTATTATCTTACAAACATGACTATTAATAAAGACCCCAAACTAATGCAACTAAACAAAAGCTTTGCATCCAAATTACAAAGAAAAAGAGTGTGAGCAGCAAGTTTAAGGTGGAAAGAAGAGGAAAAGAAAATGACTTTGAGCTCCTTGAGAGCAGGGATTGCCTTTTCTTCGTATCTCTTCTAAGTTCAGCAAGGCACGTAGTAGATATTCAATAAATGCTGATTAGACTGAACTATTTGTTGAACAAAACTGGAAATCACAGAAGAAAAGGAAGATAGGCAACCCCATAAGGCACTGTCGAACCTTTATATGAGGGGTCTACAGATCATTCTTTCCAATTCCTTTGGTAAGTAAAGTTTTATTGGAACTCAGTCATACATAGTTATGTATGCTCTATGCCAGTTTTTATATACCCTGTGGCCTCAAGTCTAAAATACTTATTATCCAGTTCTTTACCATCTGGTCTTTTATAGTAAAATACTGTCTGGTCCTTTACAGAGCCAATTACTGCCCTATAAATTAACATATATGGGTATGCCTCAGAGATATTGTAGGTTTGGATCAGACCAGTGCAAAAAGCAACTATTGCAATAAAGTGAGCAAATGAATTTTTTGGTTTCCCAATGCAAATGAAAGTTACGTTTACTCTCTACTGCGGTCTGTGAAGACCGTAATAGGATTATTTCTAAAAGGAAATGTACATACCTTAATTAAAAAATACGTTTTTGCTAAAAAACGCTAAACATCTGAGCTTTCAGTGAGAAGTAATCACTGCTCGCAGATCACCATAACAAATATAATAATAATGAAAAAGTTTGAAATATTGTGAGAATTGCCGGAATGTGACAAAGTGAGCAAATGCCACTGGGAAAATGGTACCTATAGTCATGTTCGATGGAGGGTTGCCACAAACCTTCCATTTGTAAAAAAAAATAAATAAATAAATAAAAAATAAAAAATAAAAATAAAAATGCAGGATCTCTAAAGTATTATAAAGTGAAGAGCAATAAAATGGGGTATGCCTCTACTGTGAAATTAAGAGAATAGCTATGACCTTTCATGTATAAACCTGGCCAGCATCACCAGTCTCAGCCTTGTTTATAATATAAAACTTGTATACCTTTAGACAGTAGGCATAGCAAAGAGTGGGGGGGGGGGGTGTGGTGTCAGATGTGAATGAAAAAAGCACACACGCACTTTGTGTGTGTATGTGTGTATATATGTATACATGTGTGTATATGTATATCTGTGTATGCATGTGTCTGTTTATCTCTATATATGTATGTGTATATGTATGCATGTATGTGTATACATGTATGTGTGTGTATGTAAATGAACGTGTGGGTGTGTATTCTTTCCCTTTCCATGTTGGCTCCTAACCTTCTGCAATCCTCAGTAACAACAACATAAGGTTATGAAACTGGAGTTCAGGTGCTTTATTACAAAGGTTCCTTGTATTTAAAATTAACAAAACTAGTGTAGTTCCAATAAAAAAAATCAAACATCAAAAGAGGAATTGGAATGGGAGGCTTTCTCTATAAAACATAATAAAGTCACTAAAATTAGCACTGTATGATATTGCTATAAGACTAGACAAATGGCTTAATGGAAGACAAGCAAGTCCAGAAATATGTGTGTGTGTGTGTGTGTGTGTGTGTGTGTGTGTGTATGTGTGTGTGTGTGTATTCAGATCAATACAGAAAACTGACATTTAGTAAATGGACCGCCAACATGTGACCAACCATTTGGAGAAAAAAATAAAGTTATATCCCAAACTCATTATGTACATAAAATTAAATTCCATATGGATTAAAGGGTTACTATTTTAATAAAGTAACAAAAAGCATTAGAAGAAAATACAATCTATCTTTATATGAGACTATGGAAGACCTTCCTAGGCAAGTCACATCTTCCAGAACAACAGGAGAAAGAGACGACAGGTTTATTTCATAAAAACTAAGGACTTTTTTATGACTACAAAAATTCCGAGTAAATTTAAAAGATAAGATATATAAGGGGAGAAACTTGCTGCAGTATGTATGGCACACAAAAGTTAAAGTCAAGTATATATTTAAAAACTCTTACATAACAATGTTTAAATAAAACAAGAGCAAAAACAGGTAAGAGTAAGAGCAAGTAATTTGTAGAACTACAGATGGCCAATATGGATAAAAAGTTACTCCCTTATCAGCAGTCCAAAATTAGAAAAGTTTTAAAAAATTACGTTTTTCCATATGTTAGCGTATTAAATTTTTTTTTAAATTTCTAAGATAAAAAATATCCAGTATGGGTCAAGATGTAGAAAAAAGGACTTGTTTATAGTAATAACACTAACAAACAATACTTCCAAAGTGATTATTATAAACCAGGCAATGTTTTGTGCATATATATGTGTGTGTGTATATGCATATATTTATACATATAAATAAACATAGCTAAAATATAAATATACACACACATAACATTACCTGGTACATGATAATCACTTTGGAAGTAATAAATATATATTTGGAAGTACCATATATATTTATATTTATATATAAAATGGCTATATATATATATATATATTCTTAACAGCCTTACGAGTATCTTTTTCTAGCCTCATTTTACACATGATAAAAATCAAGTCACAAAGGGGTTAAATAACTTCCCAAGATCACACCTACCAAATAGGCTTTTACATTTCTACTAACAGCATGCAGAGCTCCAATTTTTCCACAGCTTTACCAACACTTTTTTTTTTATGATAGCCATCCTAAGAGGTATGAGGTGACATCTCATTGTGGTTTTGATTTGTATTTCCCTGATAATTAGTGATTTTGAAGTCCTTTCCAAATACTTACTGAGCATTTGTATGTTTTCTTTGGAGAACCATCTATTTAAGTCCTTAGACCATTTTTAATCAAATTTTTGTTTCATTTTGTTTTGATTTTTGCTTCTGAGTTGTAGGAATTCCTTGTATTATTTTGGATATTGACTCCTTATAAAGGGTTATATCGGATATATGCTTTGCAAATTTTTTCTCCCATTCCATAGGTTGCTTTTTTACCTTGCAAATTGTTTCCTTTGCTGTGCAAAGGCTGTTATATTTGATATAGTCCCACTTCTCTATTTGGCTTTTGCTTTTGCATATCCATGAGATCACTGCCAAAACCAATGTCACAAAAATTTTCCCTGTATTTTCTTTTAGGATTTTAATAATTTCAGGTCTTATGTTTCAGTTTTTAATCAATTTTGAGTTGATTTTTATCTATGTAAGATAGCGTTCCAACAATTCCATTCTTTTGCTTTTGGATAACCAGTCTTCCCTATATCATTTGTTAAAGAGATTGCCCTTTCCCCTTGTGTATTCTTGGCAACCTTATCAAAGATGAATTGATTGTGTGTGCTTGAGTTTATTTCTGTTCAATAGAACAGTTCTATTCTGTTCCATTGGTCTAGTTGCCTGTCGTTATGCCAGTTACATGCCATTTTAATTACTGTACCTTCATAACATATTTAGAAATCAGGAAATATAATGTTTCCAGATTTGTTCTTTTATCTCAAGATCACTTTGGCTATTTGGGGTGTTTCGTGATTCTAAATGAAGATATTTTTTTCTATTTCTGTGAAATATGCCATTGGGATTCTATCAAATATGCTCTTTTAGCAGAAACAACATTAAATCTGTAAATTAATTGGGGTAATATATGTACACAATTAAATATTGTTAAGTTTTAAAAAAGAAAGAAATCATACCATTTACAACAACTTGGTTGGACCTAGAAGACAGCATGCTAAGTGAAATAAATCAATCACAGGAGGATAAATACTGTTCAATTCTTTTTTTTTTTTTTTTTTTTTTTAAGATTTTACAGAGAGAGAGATAGCAAGAGAGGGAATACAAGGAGTGGGGGGAGCAGGAGAGGGAGAAGCAGGCTTCCTGCTAAGCAGGGAGCCAGACTCAGGGCTCTACCCAAGACCCTGGAATCATGACCTGAGCCCAAGACAGATGCTTAAGAACTGAACCACCCACGCCCCTGTTTGATTGTTCTTATACGCGGCATCTGAAAGTCAAACTTACAGAAGCAGACAACAATATACTGGTTGCCAGCGGGTGGAGGAGGAAGATAGGGAGAGTTTCTGTTCAATGGATATAAAGTTACAATTATACAAAATGAGTAAGATCTAGAGTGCCTGTATTATGCATTAAAAATTTAAGAGGTGAGATCTCATGTCAAGTGTTCTTACCACAAAACAAACAAACAAAAACAAACCAAAAGGGACTCATGCAAACTTCTGGAGTTGATGGATTTGTTTATCACCTTCATTGTGGTGATAGTAACTCTGGTGTAGGTCTATGTACAAACTCATCAAATTGTATACATTACTTACATGCAGCTTTTGTAAACCAATTATACCTCAATACAGCTGACCAAAAAAAAAAAAAGTAGATATATGTGTACACATATAAAAAATATAGGAAAAATAGTTAGAACATGAAACATGAAATTAATAATTACAAATACCTCTGGAGAAGAGTTGAGATTATGGAAGAGAGAAGAAAGGAACTTTCGACATTTTACATTATATACTTCTTTTGTATTAACTCTGTTACAAATAAAATATGTTCATAAATAAACTACGATACTTAAAAATATATTTAAGGACATTTATACTATCATTTCATTGCGATCTCTCTTTAGAAATGAAGCAAGATAGATAATTCAGTGCAATTATCTTTTCTTTGCACAGAACAGTTGAAAAATTCAGAGACTATAATACCACGTAATTTACGAAGGCCTAATTTTGGAGTTTGAGATTAAGTTCAAGAAGAAAATACTCATTGGCATTTTAATTCAGATACTTCATAAAACACATTAAACGATTTAGGTAATTCTTGCAAAATAGTTGAAGACTGAAGTAGCAGTTCCCAAAATGTGTTTTCTCTATTTAAACTAAATCAAACCCCAACATTTTTTATTGAACTGGTCAAAATAATGCCTAGATTGTCTTAACCGGACTTTGATTAGCTCCCATTTGGTTTGATTTCCGCCTTCAAGAAGCATGATAGTTCCTTCTCTTTATACCCTGAGTCTATTCCACAGCCTGCTAGAACAGAAAGAAATGTTAATCACTTCTTCCAAGCCCCAAAATAGAACAGCTAACCTACAGGAACTGCTCTTTACCTCTAAACAACAAATTAATTCTCTCAGATCTTTTCTCCCAAGACACATACCTTAACATTGCACCTCACTGAATTCTTTGCGGTTTTACAAAAAAATTATTGAACTCACGGACCAAATGGAGCTGCAGGAGTAAGGAAGTAACTAGTTACCTGTGTTCTCAAAGCACTCATCCTTGATCTGCTTCTGAGCCTGTGTTCTGATGCACAGGTTCCATTTTCTTTAATGATCAAAACAGGAAAAAAAAAAAAAACTTGCTCTCAGCTCTTCTCCCGTTGACACTCCAAAGTCAGTTTATTTTGCTTGTTATAAAATATCTTGCACAGAGAGCTGTACTCCTCAATTAAGCTCATCTTTAAGGTCTCTCAAGTACAACTCCTTGGCTCAGGTGAAGAAAGAACCCAGAGCCAGTGCTCTTTGAACTAGCATGTTGACTCTCACAGTGAACATCCCTAACAAAACAGCTTGTGAAGTCAAATAACCACACATCCGGTTCCTCAGCTTACAAAATGGAGCACAGCACGATCAGCGAGTTAGTTAGAGGACAGGTGCTGGAGTGAGGCTACCTGGGTTTGAATTGTGGTTTTCTGGTTTTCCACCTGTTTGATGTTAGGCAGGTACCTAAACGATGCTTTCTCAACTGTACAATTCGGATTAAAAAACATGTACTGAGAGACAGAGTTAAGATGGTGAAGGAGTAGGGGTACCCTAAGCTTGCCCCGTCCCTCAAACACAACTAGATAATTGTCAAATCACTCTGAACACCCAAGAAATCAGTCAGGTCTGAGAGAACAAAACTGTAAGTCTACAAGTAGAAAAGCAACCACCTTCTGGAAGGTAGGAGATGTGAGGAGCTGATTTGGGGGGAAGCATAACTGTGGCTACCGCGGGAGGGAGGAAGCCCTGCTTCCAGAAAGTACTGAAAAGTATGATAAGCAGTGGAGCACAAAATCTGAAATTTTTGAAGTTCATCACCGCTGGGGTTGTGCTTAGCTTAAAGGTGCTCAGGTGGGAAAGCAGGGCAGAGACCCAGGAGTGGATGGCGCTGTCTAAAGATCCCCTGGGTCGCAAGAAGAAAGCGTGGTGTGAACATGCTGCACTCGTCCCGGATATGGGAGCAGGGACTCCAGGTGAGGGCAGCAAGCCTGGGTGCAAACTTGCCATCAACTCTGAACCACTGCGCAGTCGTGCGACCATTTTCCGGGCACAGGCTGGCAAACCCTCCCCAGGAGGATCGCCAAAGGTCCATGCCATGAGAATCCCTAAAATTTGGACTTTTGAAACCCAGTTGCACGCCTGTGATAAGACAGCTTGGACAGAGGCAGGGCGAAGGCAGGGATCTGATGGAAACCAGGCCTATTCGTTATTAATTGATTTATATATTTGGGTGCTCCCAAGTTGGGGGCATAAATATTTACAACTATTAGATTTTCTTGTTGGATAGACCCCTTAATTATGATATAATGCCCTTCCTCTTCTCTCGTTACAGTCTTTGTTTTAAAATCTAATTGGTCTAAGTAGGGCTACTCTAGTTTTCTTTTGAGGTCCATTAGCATGACAGATGGTTCTCCAACCCCTCACTTTTGATCCGAGGTATCTTTAAGTCTAAAATGAGTGTCTCCTAGGCGGCATATAGATGTATCTCATTTTTTAACCATTCTCATTCCAGCTTGTCTTTTCTTGCTACATCTGGATGAACTCTTCAATATAATCTCCCAGTATACTAACTCACTCTTCAGCTAATTCCATTCTTTCATCGTTCCCCTGTGCATCCTTTATTTCAACTATTATGTTTTAGTATCTAATATTACACTATACTTTCGTGTAGTCCCTTACTCTTTCATAATCCTAATATCTTCTCCATCTCTTTAAAATAATTGTCTGCCTTAGTTTAAGTTATTACTAATTTCATCAAAATTTGTACATGTTGTTCAGTTTACTGTCTCTCTTTTGAGGATATTCTTCCTTTCAGGGTGTTCTGGTTTTAACTCTACCTGGTAAGCTCATGTTCTCTGTCAAGTACAGCTACCCTATTTAGTCCTATGTGTTGGGGAAAAGCCTGTGTCCTATTGTGATGTCCCCTGGCCCTGTCAGTCCTGTGGAGTTGAAGGACAGGAGAAGGGAAAATCTTTAGGCCATGTACCCAGTGTACCCCAGAACCACTAATGACCAAAGGTTCTGCTGCCGCATCGTCTGCCGATCCACCCAGGCAGTATTTACTTTTAAACACTTAGTAAGAAGCAGTGTTAGGAGCATAGGAGCAAAAAGTCTAGGTTGTAATCCAGAAGCCCAGGGGAGCTAAGAAGGGAGAAAGATAGAGGAGTGAGTGCTGGAGAAATACTGGTCAGCAGCACCTATTTCCATCAAAGCTTCCCTCCAGGAGGACACGAGAGCTCGTACGACACCAGGGCAACTGCAAATGTTGCTCCTGCTTTCTCGTGTGAAGCAGCAGGCAACAATTTCCCCAGTGCCATTAGGTGGAAAGGCAGAGCAGAATTCAAATCTTCCTTCCACCCATTCCAAATATTTCACTAGTGGCCTTCCTCCTGGGCTGTACTCCCCTACCTCTTCCCAACCACCCAATTCAAGATGGTCTTCAGCCAACCCTATGGTTTTCTCTTTGGGAGTTGGGTCCTACAATCTCTTATGTCTGTAAGTTTTTCCAAGTTGATTTCCATGGGAGAAGTAGCAAATGTCAGCAACCCCTGCTAATTTACTCTCCTGGCAAAAATCAAAATTTGTGTATTCCAACTCTACATTTAACATCACTACATAAACTTGAAAATATGCATTTGTTCACACACCCATACATTATCACGTAAATATACCTCTAGATCCAAATGCCTATATGCCTATACACGCATACTTAAATGGTATGCTAAATTCAATGTATATGTGCTAGTACCTCATTCTTTCAATATAAACATTTTCTAACCAGGGAGCACTTCTAGGCTTTTCTTCCCAAAAGCAAGAAAATCAAGCCCCAATTTAATAATACACAATTACATCTAAATAGAATTGTACAGATTCACAGAGAAATCAATAACAGCATTCAAGAGGCAAAGACACAACTCTCCCTCTGTATAAAAATGACAAGAAAATGGCTGTTTGCATATTGAAAACAAATGAAGAAATGTGAGATTGTAATGAATAAAAACAGGATGACATAAAAAGGAATCCATAGGGGATTCCAAACAGAAAGTAAAAGTATAAGCCTATGCAAATTCCAGCAATTGAAAGATATTCTAGAGGTCACTCTTCACAGACATGGTAAATTTAATTTAAAGAATCAAATAGGGGCACCTGGGTAGCACAGCTGGTTAAGCATTTGCCTCTTGGTTTCAGCTCAGGTCATGATTTCGGGGTTGTGAGATGGAGCCCCATGTCTGGCTCCGTGCTCAGAGTCTGCTTAAGATTCTCTCTCTCCCTCTCTTTCTGTCTCTCCTCCACACACCCCCACTGCTCCCACCCAGGGCGCACACACACTCTCTCAAATAAAGAAATCTTAAAAAAAAAAAAAAAAAGAAAAGAAAAAAGAATCAAATCAAACAATGGAGACTGTGATAAAAGGTAATAATTCATTTCTTCAATAGATTGTGTAGATCAATCAAGCAAACTATAAAATGCTAATCTTCAAACTTCTAATATTATTAAAGTTATCTGACTCAGCTTACAGCTAAAACTCGTATTTATCTTATCACACTGCAGGACATTGATTTTTTAAATTAATTTATTTTCTTTTTGGTAAAACAAAATGTTTCCTATTGTTTTAGACCCTGTACCTCAAAATACCATGTTGTTTTGTTCTCCAACTATACCACCATTTCATCCTGAGTGTGGAAAACTAAGACTACTCCCATCCCTCCTCGCTCACAATGAAAGATTAAATAATTTAAAAAAGAAAATCCTCATCTTACTTTTTTTCGCCAAAAGGAGAGAAAAGAAGGAGTAAGAATTACAAGCTCCAGACAATTTATTCTTACATTAATAACACAAAAAAGATGCTTTCAAAATCATGGGTAGGAGTTTCTAGGGCTGCCATAACAAATAACCACAAACTAGGTGGCTTAACATAACAGAAATTTATTCTCATTCTTCTGGGGGGCCAGAAGTCTGAAATCACAATTTTCGCAAAGCCATGCTCCCTCTAGAATTCTCAAGGGGAGGAATTTTTTTTTTTTTTTTTTTTTGCTTTTTCCAACCTCTAATGGCTCCAGGTATTCCTTGCCTCATAGCTGTATAACTATTTTCTGCCTCTGTCTTCACATGGCCTTTGCTTTTTGTCTCTTTCTGTCCTCACCTCTTTTCTTATGGACATCAGTCACTGGATCAGGCCCCACCCTAATCTAGTATGACCTCCTTTTAACTAACTGCATCCAAAAAACCCCATTTCCAAATAAGGTCACCAGGTACCAGTGATGAGGACTTGAACATATATTTTTTTCTTCTTTTTCTCTTTGGCTAAAACAAACAAAACATTCATTATCTTATATAACACTAAGTCCATAATGAAGGCCAACTTCAGAGTTGCTTGACTCAGTAGCTCAGAAATATCAGTGAGGAGCAAGGTTGTGTTCATACAGTGATATACCATTTATACATTGCTTCGTCTTCAGACTAGTTCCCCTCCTACCTAGTAATAGATGGCTGCCAGTAGAAAATGAGAAAACCTATGCTTTGCGTTCACATTAGAAGAAAGAGAAACTAATGAATGAATGGAGGAGGGAAGGCAAAAGAACTCCCTCAAATGTGGAACATAAATTCTTCCATTTAATTTGATTTGGCCAATTTAGGCCACATGTCCACACCATAATCAATAAGAATCACCAGGCAAATGTCATGTACTCATTAAAATAATCAGAATTTATACCAAGAGTTGATAGGAGGCCAGTATCCGCTGAGTCACAAGGGCTACACAGAAGAAGGATTAATGGTTGACTAGAACTTCTTTAGGAATTTCTTTGGGAAAGAGACTGGACGTTGATAGCCAGTTGACAGAGCCCCCTACAAAACCATCCCATTTTATGCCATTTCTTCATCTTTGTGATGTCCCTGGTAGTTCAGGCTATTTTTGTAATATGCTTACAGAACATGTATTTTTAGTGAATACCATGAAGTCCATTATACTATAACATAAATTAGCTTACTCTACTAACCAAACAACTAAACTAGAATATGGCTTACTTTTCCTGATTAACTCTATTGCCCAATTACTTCTGTCATTAGGCCACACAAGTCCAACATTTTATGTCCTTAATTTGGCCCCAATGTACCTCATCCTCTCAATTCCTATCATTTTAATTCAAACCTTCATCAACTGTTTAGAACAATGGCAACATCTCTCAATTCATCTCTTTCTCCAATCTCTTTCCCAAGTTCAAAATATCTTCTTCAGTGTAGAGAGATTAATCTGCCTAAAATGAAAAATGGATTATATAGCTCTGCCTCTTAACATTCCAGTAGATACCCAATTTCCTATAAGATAAAATTTAAAGTCCTTAGTAAAGCACTTGATGTCCCCCATCATTTCTGCCTTGCTTACACCTTCAGACTTACCCTATTTTACTCTTAAGTCATAAAGAGCTTCTTGCCATTCCAAAACTATGCTAGCTTAATACCCATCAATTTTCCCTTTGCATGGATATTTCCAGTTTTGTTTTAATATCTTTCTTTTCCTTAATGTCAAGTCCCAATCTTTTTCTGACTAATCTGGATAAAGAGACACAATTGAATAGTTTTAGCTGTCTACCAAGTTCAACATCAACTACCCACGGGACCAGTGCTTTTCAAATCTGAGTAGGTCTAATTCAGTAGGTCTGGATTGCATGAACTTCCAGGTGATGGGTTGCATGCAAAGTGAGGATACAGACAAGAGATCTAAATCTCTGAGTAATAAAAACTGGATTTCCTTGCTGTGACTTTTGACTCCTTCTGCATCAACTGTGGCTGAAGTTCTGAGTTCCCGTAAGTTACATCCTGGATCCTGCTCCATTTACTTCTGTCTTTAAATTGCTACAGAAAATCACTATCTTATTCTCAAGTCTAAATTACAAGAGGAATCACAAAAGGAAATAAGCTACATTCAAACTATGAAGCATCAATGAGAGTTCTAGAATTTCTACATAGTAGAAACTTAAGAGTGGTCATCTGGTTTAAGAAGGTGAATTACTGGAGAACAGTGTTGAAGATTCTACATCAATGCTAATAAACAAACAAATAGATAGCAACAACACTGGTTTTTCCATATTAAAGAACAAGGAAGGAACTGGCCAGGATTAGGGAAAGCTTTCACCTTATTCCAACTCTTAATTTGATGCCATCACTGTGCAATATGACATTAAATAAAAGAATATATTTTGAGACAGTCTTTAAGCTAGCCTTATTTTTTTTAATTTGTATCTCCAAAGTCTCGTACAATAAAGAGCTATTTAATCTATGTAATATGGGTCTTGAAAGATAGGTGAGAGGTAGAGTTGCCAGAATCAAAAACCAGGATAAAGAAAAGTGTATGGTGTGTATGTGTAGATAATAGTTAATTTCAAGCAAAACAAAATGTACAAGAAAAACTATGTAATCATAATATATGGTGTAGTCCCTCCATGTGTAAGACTTCCCAAATTATAAGGTTAACCCTAAATACTAATTGATCCAAAATAGTGATACATTTGTTTTGATAGAATAGGGAAAGGGAAAGTGTTTAAATGTGTGTAAGCACAACTAAAAAAATCTAAATTCTAATGCTCACTAAAAAATCAACAAATAAAAGCTAAAGTTGAAAATCAAGAAACAGCATTATTATGCTGTTAATTAGTAATTTGGTGTAAATAATGAAAATAAAAAAGAATGTCCTTACAAATAGGATTTATGGCAATTTTTATTACAAGTTTCATACTCTCACTTTTTTTGAAATATATGTGAATATGTATATTTCTTTTTTTTTTTTTTAGAGAAAGAGAGCACATAAACGCATGCATGCGCAAGTCGGGGGAGGTGCAAAGGAAGAGGGAGAGAGAGAGATTCTGAAGCAGGCTCCACTCTCAGAGCAGAGCTCCACATGGGGCTAGATCTCACGACTCAAAGATCATGACCTGAGCTGAAATCAAGAGCCAGACGCTTAACTGACTGAGCCACCCAGGTACCCTGAAAATTACATTTATATATAACTACAAACAAATGATTTTAGGGCTCCTTTCAGGATATCTGAAATAATGAAAATTGTATGTAAACCTTTGTTAACATTGACTTTTCTTTCCAAATGGGTTTTTCAGCATTAGTTTTGTTCTCACAGCATCCTCTTTAATTCAGAGAATCATAGATATCAAACATTCACATTTATTCTGATGATAAGGACTAGATTTCAGAAGAGTATAACCTAGAAATAGAGAACACTTGTGGTTCTTTCTGCTTAGGAAGAAAACATGATTTTATATCACAAGAAACTTCCTAAATATTTTCCTAAGAGGTGACACTGTCTTTATTCAGTCTTGTGAATGTTAAGCATTGATTATAACAATGTCACTTCCAAATCTATAATCCCTTGCTGAATCTAGTGAATGTTTTGCTAAGAATAAAGACTATGACATTTCTTGAAAGTTGGAGACTTAAATTAGCAACAATAGAAGTGTCAGGATCCTTCTTTGTTCTACCATTCTCAAAATGATCAGTGGGATGTCCAGGTAGACGGGAAGGTGAAGAGAAGGGTAATTAACATGTGTTTAGATAGATGATAGGTAGATGATAGATAAATAGAAAAAGAGGGAGAGATTTTTTTTAACCTCACAAAATCTTTAGGGTACTTCAATTTTCTAAGTCTTGCTCAAGGTTACTTACAGAAAGTAAGAGACTTAAAATTCAAATTGAAATCTGTCTTTCTCCAGAGTCTACATCTATTTCAGTTTGCCAAAAATCAAGACAGGACAATTGGAAATCCATCCCGGGTTTGGGATCCTACATTTGGTCCTGCTCCTATGGTTATTAATACAGCTGAGATCTTTGTGGATTTGTTTTTCGTAGGACTTTGACTCCAACATTCATTTTCCCTAAATAATACTTAACCTATATTTGTGAATTTTTAAGATACTTAAAGCAGAAATCTAAAGCTGTCACCAGCTAGATCCCAACACTTGACCTTTATTGCCCACCTGCTTGTACCAACCAACCTTTGTTTCATAATTTTCCTTAAACTCTTCTCTCCGGTTTATCTCTTAACTCAGGCAAAAGACCCAGCAGGCATAACGTTCCAAGCCAGAAACCTAAACTATCCCTCAAGCAATAATGACTGCCCTGAGGAAGGGCTCCAGTCAATCTAGACCACCCCAACAAGTTTGAGCTCAAATTCCAACTCACACCTGTGCAGATGGACCATAATAATATATGGAAATGGAATGACCAGGTTACCTTTACCTCATTATAGTACTAAAATCCCTGCCCAAGGAGGAGCACAGAACTTATTTACATAACATACGACGTTTACATAGGCATGTTCCCTTAGAGTTATGGATGACCTTATGCTAGCCTCTGCATAGATAAGGTTTTCCTACTTAAATATTCATCCTAACCTTAAAAAAAAAGGAACCCATTGCCCTTGCTCAGGGAGTCATGGCTCTGGAAGTTATTCTCCCATGTGATCTCCTTATTTGCTGCAAATAAAGTTTGCTTTGTGTGATAACTCCACCTAGTGTGGTTTCTATCTAGAACTTACCAAGGAGTGAACTCACAGTTCAGTTGCAAACCCTTTCTGGATTCTTCCCTAAGTATCTCTGTTTGACTGTCTTTATTACAGGATAAGTTTTCAGCTCTCTTCATCTTCAGATGATTGGAGTTGTATGGTCATGGAAACTTAGAAATGATCAGAATAGGGGGAGGCATAGGAGGAGTGAAAATTTTCTGCCAACATCATATTCTTTGAAAATCCTTGACTATTAACTAAAGAATGAGATTACACTCATGTCAAACTTCAAAGCTCTTTCCTAACTACCTATTTGAAAAGGCTTTTCTCTGGAAATAACAGTTTTCCTTTTCTTCACAGCACAATGAAAAATACATTTCTGTTCATTTACACTGTTTTTTTTTATTACGATAAAATTCTTTGAGTTTAGATGAGAAGATGAGTTCTTCTCCTGACCTTTCTTGTCAATGATTTTTCAAGGTAATCAACAAAAATACGTGTAAACATTTTTTTACCAATTTGTGATGAGCAGTCAATAAACAGAAAATGTTAATCATACTAATTTCTTCTCACTGGCAAAGTGATGCATAAATAATCTATTAACATGCAGGAGCCAACAGGGTTAAGCTGTTCAAACATTGTCATTGATTTGTTCCTTCCCCCACATGCTCACTTCTTCTTATTCAACTGGTACTGTGTAACCTTTCCTTTCCATTATATTGTAAAACTTTGCTCCCTTGAGCATCTCTCTAAGGCTCTTCTCTTAAAACATTAATTAAAGGGAGGTGAAGTATTTGACTAATCAGCAGAGGAGTCTGTATGGCTCCAATGTTGAATGACAAATGTCAATATCTGCTTTACGTTTGTTGGATCAACCAGCCAATATGGAGAAACTGATCCATCATCTTGTCACCAATTCCCGTAGCATCCCAGAAGCCTGCCAATTAAAAAAAAAGTTGTAATCACAATACATCACTCAGCGGTGACTGCAGGAACATGATAAATAGGGACCTTTTTCTTCTTCTCTGTTGAGTATTTGATGTCTCTTTTGAAATTGTATTTCATTTTTCAGGTTGATGCAAAACTCAGATCCAAAACGCATAAAAGATCACCTTAAGGTATATATTCCCTTGTCCTCTTTCCTGAAGCATAAATTAACATTTTGTTGAATACGTATAAATTATCATAAACTTTTGAAAAGTGACAGAAATTGTTAGAACCGTAACCTGTATTACTTGAGAACTGGCCCACTTCATGGTTTTTTCTTTCTTTCTTTCTTTTTTTCTTGTTTTTACAAAGGCAAAGTTCAGAATTTTCTTTGGTGAAAAGTCACAAAAATTAGAAGGTGATACAATATACAAATCTCTTAAAAGCTCTCACTCCTTAACAGGGCAAAGGTATGCTACATAAACCTTTCCAGCTACACTTCCTGCCTTACTCCTATCCACACCCTTTTCTCTAGCTATCCTTAAATCTATAGGCAATTCTCAAAGTGTGCCAAACAGGTCTCTGGGCATGCTTTTCTCTTTATCTGGAAGGCTCTCTTGACTTTTGGTTCATGTAGCTAACTCCTTCAAGTTCTTCCAGACTTGAATCAAATACCATCTTTCATGGACACCCTCTCATCTCGATACCCACTTAAAGGCTGAGTTCAAGACCTTTTTCTTTGCTTCTCCTATCTCCAGTAATACTTGGTTCATGCCTTCATTCAAACCTAAATCCATTTATTGCAATGGAAAATTTTCTTTTTCCCATTTAGGGTGGTAAGCTCTTGGAAGACAGCGACCATCTGACATTGACCTTATACCCCAATTACCAGCATAATGACTGGTCTCAGTAGGTGCTCAGATCTGTTAATGCATCAATCTGCTCTTAAAACTTCCATGCTTACATCTTTCAGTAGTTACTCACTATCTTAGAATCAAGCCTAGCTCCTTACGAGGACCTACAAAGTCCCGGGCAAATTAAACTCTGCCATTGATCCAATCTCTCCCTTGCTCATTTTGACTTACTCCAAACTGGCCTTTCTTCATTTCCTCTTGTGTGACAAGTTCCTCCTTTTCTAAGGGTCTATGTACATGGTATTGCCTATGTTTGAAATATTCTTTATTACTCTTCATCTGGCCAACTCATCTTTTAATCTTCATCTTAAAAGCCACTACTTTAGGGAATATGTTCCTGATATTTCTCCCCCAAACCATATTATGTCCCCTATTATATAATCCCATGATATCTCTCATGACTTTTATCACACATTACCATTGGTGTATAAATATAGACCTTTCTAGACCATAAGCTCTATGAGAGAAGGGGTCTTGTTTCTCTTATTCATAGTTGTGTCTGTGATATCTATAAGGAGACACTCAAAGTATTTGAAGGCTGTTTAAATAAATAAATCTTGAGGTGCCTGGGTGGCTTAGTCATTAAGCCTCTGCCTTCGGCTCAGGTCATGATCCCAGGGTACCTGGGATCAAGCCCCACGTCGGGCTCCCTGCTCGGCGGGAAGCCTGTTTCTGCCTCGCCCACTCTCCCTGCTTGTGTTCCCTCTCTCACTGTCTTTCTGTCAGATAAATAAATAAAATCTTTAAAAAAAAATCAATCAATCAATCTTGAATATATGAACACATTTGACAGCAGAAACCAGAATAAAAGCTATAAACCTGCCATAGTACTATTTAAAAAATTAAGCTTTTGTAGTAAAATTCATAAAAATTGCTTCTAAAAAAGCCATCTTTCTTTCGCACTCCTTTCACAGTGAACCAATCAACAATCTGAAAAGAAGAGTGTCTTAACTTTTAAAAGCCGGGCGTTTCAGTTTTTACAACTCAAGCAATTGGCTTGGCAAGGGTCCAGAAACCTGAGGCTATCATCACATTAGAGTGAAAATGTACATAATTGTTTCTCCTTAATGCCCCAACTCAATAACTGGTTCCACCTGTAATTTCCTTGACAGGTGTTAGTGCCACACTCCTTTGCTCCCCAGCCAAGTGAAGAGTAAATACCGTCACTTCATGAATTCCGACACACTCTAGAGGCAAAATGCTGGCACTTGCAGGCCAAAAGTTGCATAGGTTTCCACATTGCATGGCCTGCATCTCAATCCCAACACCCCCTATTTTGTCTCCCAAAGTAGAAGACAAGACTGAAGAGGAGGAAGTGGAAACCAGTGGTACTTGGTCAAATGTTTGAAAGTCCTGAGAAGGCAAACTGTGCCATGTCATGTGTCCTATCCTTACCAACCAGTTGCCTGGTGAGGCTGCTTACTGACTTTTCCTTTGCTTCCCTTATTCATGTTCAAAACCTCTGCATGGTAAACAGGTGGTGCTAGTCTCGAAAAGTAATCATGGAGGGCTGGAGTCTCTAACGCAATCATGTAAAACACTGATGATATTTTGATTTAAAAATAATGCATCCCCAGTGACATAGCCTGCTGAAATCAGTGGAATTTATGAGCTTATTTATTTATTTACCTTCTGTCTGAACAAGAATCTCACCATGGAATTAAAATTCAACAGACAGAAACCCAAGTTGAGAGCTACGCTCTAGGTATTGTTTTTAATCTTTTATCTGATTCACACTGATGAACAAGACAGCATTAAAACTCCTCTAGTCATTTTCTCAAACACTGCAAAGCAAAAACAAGGACCAGGATTACTTCTAAAGTGAATCCTTACTAAAATATTCACAGACCAAACAAAGAAAAATAAGCAAACAGAAGGCCAGGAAAATTAAAAAATTCACATTCTCAACCGGCAGTGTTGGTCTCTGGGCTAAAAAGGATACTGGAGTCAAAATGAGTTATTTAATGTCTAAATATCTTTTCAATGCTCTTTCAAGAACTTCTTATAGCTGATCTAAATTTCTAAAAAGAAAATGATAAAATTTCACCATCACTGTAATTTCATGAATTGTAACCATAGTTTTTATTTAAATGTGAAACTGTCTTGAAAAATTTCATGATATTACATAGAAATATCTTCACAGGGAGTCTGAAATACAACAAACATCGTCTCTAAAATTTTCTTTAAAATACAAAGGCATAACACAATGATTTGAAGACAATATGCATTTTTAAAATTAAATCTATGTATGAGACTCCTTTTTCTATTTTCTCACTCAAACATAAAATACTTATTTTAGTATCTTTCACTTTTATCTGACCCTTCTTCCATGGTTAGGATAAAGTTGATCCGATACATAAAAGATCTGAAAGGTTTTTAGTTCACTTTCCTGATCTCTACAATATTTATACTGTTCATCTACGGCTACTGCTATAGACTACCAACATTACTACTTAACTTGCAATTAAAGCATCAAACATAACTCTTACTTGGTAACATATAGACCCCAAACACCAAATTTATTGATCTGTTTACTCTTACATTTTAGGGAATGATTTTAATATCTCCTTAACTATATGGAATTAGGACGGGGCATGTCACATTCTCATTCATCCTACCGCACACTACAAAATTCTATCTAATTAGATGGGAAGAATCACTAATATCCATGAAGTATTTACACTTCAATCTCTCGGTTTAAAATAGCTAAACTGAGACAAGAACAGGTATTGACGAGTTTATATTCACGACTTGTTGCCTCAATTTTCCACTTTGTGAAGTGACAGTTAATAGAAAATGAGCTCACGCTGGGTACTCTTTGGGGTCTGAGAACAGAGTCAACTCCAGCTAATTCTGCATTAGTAATGGGGTAACTCATTGCAGACTATTAAATTTCTGATTTTCCACTAAAGAAAAAAATAAATAAATTTGCCTTCTGCCCTTATGGGGCAGAATTTGAGCAGTACCTGCCAATTTTAGGAAGGTCATATTGTCCTTACCTTCCTTCAGAGTCAGAGGCCCCAGGAAGATTATATATCACCCCTTCTCTATCTAGTAAGGAAATGAAGAGGAGTCTCAAGCATTCTGTGAATTGATCTAGGAACACTGGTCCAGGCTCTCCTGGGACGTAGGCTATTTGCTGCTTATGGACTGGCCTCTCTGCAGAGCGGCACATACCATGACTGGGCAGAATGCTCTTATTGTGCTACTGTATCAAGCGGAGCTAAATCATAATGAGGTGAAAGAATTAATCCAGCTTCCCTAACATAGTCTAGAAATTTACGTCCTAGGAGATTATGCCTCTTTTACGATTGCACTTGTTTTTACATGTGATTGCTTTTGTTAGCTATTCACTAACTTGTGGCTGCTATTTCATAGGAAGCAAACCATACTGAGTAATTTTAGTAATTTTATTACTCATTCATTCATAAATAAAACCAGTAATTTTATTAAAGGAATGGCTAAAAGTTACTGTCCACTCCACTGGAATTTGCTTTTTCTCCTCGCTGCTTCTATATTTTTTTTTTCTGGCTTAATTATGTGACGGTAATTTTACCAGGCACTATACTGCAAGTTAAGTTTAGTTCCTTTGAAATATTGGTTTTCTCCATTGTCTTTCACTTTTTTTTTTTTTTTTTAATAACCTTAAGTGATGGCATTCCGTTTTTTCAAAGGCAAAGATAAAAACTCCTATGAATGGAGTGCCAGCAATCCACCAGACCCCGTTCTGGGCACCTGCCTTACACTGTTATCCCCCTAATTGTTACAACAAAATTAAGAAGGTGGCCTCATAACCCCTTCCAATTCTCCCATCTTAAGGAGGGCTTGATGTTTTACCAAAATCAAAGGAGAAGGTGAAAAAATAAATATTATTAAGATTAAAAGAATTACCCAAATCATCTAAAATCCTGTCCTCTGTTTAAGAAGAGAGATCTGGTGAGAGACCTAGCCACTGTTATATTTTAAAATTGTCTGTGAACCAAAAGAGATCTGTTGTATTCTTTAAAGTACATTTGGTCTGACAATTTCTGTCAAGTTTCAGGATGGTGCAAATTAATATGTCCTAGTTATAAATTGCTAAAAAAAATTGTTCCAGTAATAGAAATGGCAGTTCAGCTAAAAATATATATTGACCATGCTAAGTCCTACTATGGTATCACTGGTACAAAGGCTACAGCTGACTGGAACTTCTGAGCATTCCAATTCTGTTTCTCAGGGACTTTTTGCTCCATTTATTTGATTAGTAAAGTGAGTCTGTGTTTTAGAAACTCTGAAGTCAGATGCAAAGACTTATGCCAATTTTCAAACAATGTGTGGGATTTAATTAGGTGATATATTTCTCTTGTCTTCTGGAAGCCAGACACCATTAAGTTTCCCTGCATTAGCATCTATGCTGAATAAGAACTGCTTGTATTTGACTTTTATGAGAAAGAAGGAACATTTTTGAATGGCTCTGTTGTCTTTTGTGTAGACACATGGCTGGTAGGCTATAAACTAATTAGCATGGGCACTAGATACTTGAGAGTGGTTTGTCACAGAAGCTGATAAGACACTATAGTCTCAGAAATAGCACCAAATGATCGCTTTGTCCTCTGCTTGAAAGTGATAATGCTAATACCAGTTTATTAAAATTTGTAATCTAATATGCTCTGCTAATTTCCTATTGGGGATAGTACTTATATTGAAAGTGTTGCTTATTTTACATGTATTCAAAAACAGACTCAATGAATGTTTGAAGCTAAGTTTTAGGATTTTCAGCTCTTGCCTTTATTATCAGATATGATTGGTTCTGAGGGAGGAAATTAGAGCATGTAAAACCATCATATTTTTGAATTGATTGTTTTCAAGGCTTTAATTAAATCACTATGCTTTTTATTGTGTTCTGAGCTCAAGCTACTGCAAAAATAGTAGAACTACTTGACAGCTAAGGAGGATTATGAATAGCTTTACCAGTTAGAGAAAAAGTATTAAATAAAATAGTAAGGAGGATCATTTCTCTCTGTTAATTAAAATACCACCAATAATACAAAACTATAGTTGCATATTTAAAGAGTAGGCTATGAATATGGAGAATCCACAGTGAGCGTGATATAGAAGATCAATGCTTCAGAGTTAAAGAAAAAAGGGTTTGAGTCCTGGCTTTGACACATACCTACTGAGTTGCATTGGTCAAACAATTTCTGTATCAGTTTCTTCATTATAAAATAAAGATACTTAGACCGAACTCAAAGTTGTAATGTATATCCAGGTCATAATAGGTAGTAATAAATATTAGCATTTCTCCCTCCCATCCAAGGCTTTTAAAACCTCCTCCATAAAAAAAAAAAAAAAAAATTGTAAGATTAAGTAAATGACTAATATGACAACTCCAAATTTATGCATGTTTATAACTGTTTCTTCTTTATAGTTTTGATACCTGATGGATAGCTTGAGTAGAAAGAAAATTCTTGTCCTCCACTTTCTTTTCCTGATTAAAGAAACACTGTTCTACTGTTTTGCTCTGTATGTTGCTGTTGAGAAATCTGTGATAAAATTGTCTTTACTTTGTAACATACTAGTATTTTTGATCAGGAGTCCTGAAGCTCTCTTCCTTCTCTTTAAAGTGCAATTGTTGGGGCACCTGTATGACTCAGTTGGTTAATCATCTGAATCTTGATTTTGGCTCAGGTCCTGATCTCAGGGTTCTGACATCAAACCCCACAATAGGCTCCTCATTCAGTGCAGTCAGTTTGAGATTCTCCTTCTCCCTCTGCCCCTGCCCTGCTAGCACCCTCTCTCTCTCTCTCTCTCAAATAAAATCTTTAAAAAAATATATAAAGTATAATTGTTAACTAGGATATCTCAGAGGTGTTCCCTCTATGTCAGTTTTTCCTCATGTTTGACGTTTTGTCAACTTCAGTATTTAGATTCCACTTTTAGTTCTACAAAGTTTCCTTGGGTTTTGTTTAATATTCATTCCATTTTGATTCTCATTCATTTCTATAGGCCCTTGAATTTACACTCTTGCTTTCTCTTCTTTCCATAATACCAAGCTTTCAGGAGGAGATACCCCTCCTTTCAAGTTGTTCCTAGGTGATACATATTGAAACATTTAGGACAAAAGTATTATAATGGCTGCAATATATTTTATTTTTTTAAGGATTTTATTTATTTGTTTGAGAGAGAGAAGGACAAGCATACTCTCTGCAGAGCAGGGAACCTGATGCAGGGCTTGATTCCAGGACTCTGGGATCATGAGCTGAGCTGAAGGCAGATGCTTAATGGACTAAGCCACCCAGGTACCCCTGCAATATACTTAAAAATAATAATAATAATAATAAGATTATATATGAATAAAGAGAAAGGAAATAAAAAAAGAAAATTTATATGTGAAGAGATAGATAAGTAGATGAATATTACACAAAGAATCAGATAAAACAAATGTAACAAAATATTAACAATTGAGGAATATTTGTAAAGAGTATATGGTTATACATGTGCTATCTGTTCAACTTTTCCACAGATTTCATTTTTTTTTTTTAAGTAAAAATTTGGGAGTAAAAATAAGCCTATTTAATTACCTATCTATACTATTTTTATGACAAGCTGATCTAAAATATCATACTGGAGGAATTTCAGGGATTACTTTATTCAAAACTTTATTTTATAAAGAAAAAATGTAGCACAAGTAGTTTTGTGACATGATCAAAGCAATTAAAAAAAGAACCAAATGGATATTATAGAATTTAAATATATAATAGAATAAAACACTGCTGGATCCAATTCAATAGAAGGGTAAAGATGAAAGAGTATATATTGGTAAGTTATAGAACAGATAAACAGAATTTACACAATCTAAATAGACTGAAAAATTAGAATGAAAAAAGAATAAACAGATCCTCCAAGCTCTGTGTGACAGTAACAAAAGATCCAACATTTGTATCATCAGAATCCCAAAAGGAGAGGAGAGAGCAGACTAAAGGAGTTTTCAAAGAATTAATGAGTGACAACATTCCAAATTTGATGAAAGACACGAATCTACAAGTTCAAGAAAGTGATCAAACTCCAAAGGTAAACCCAAAGAAATCTACATCAACATGTACATCTGAAAACTAAAGACAAGAAAAAATGCTAGAAGTAGCCAGAGAGAAATAGTGCATTATATTAAGGTACACTAATCAAATAGCAGCATATTTCTGATTTGAAACTATGGAGGTCAGGATAAAGTTTTACAGTATTTTTCAATTGTTCAAAGACTAGAACTGTCAAAAGTGAATTCTATACAAGGCAAAATTAACCTTCAAAATTAAGAGAAATAAAGACCTCTTCAGACAAAGGAAAACTAAAAGAATTGGTTGTTGGCAGAATGATCCTTTAGGATTGGTTTAAAGAATATCTTCAAACAGAAAGGAAGTGATAAAGGAAAGAACCTTAGAACAACAAGAAGGAAAAGAAATGAATAGCAGAAATATGGATACATACAACAGACTATCATTTTCCTCATGAGTTTTATCAGTGATATTTGATAATTAAAACACAAATTCTAACACCATGACACTCAAGACAATGTTGTTTAAAAGTGGAGAAGATAAAGGATCCAAAATGGAAATGAATTTTCCACACTTTATGGTGGTAAAATATTGACACCAACAGACTCTATTAAAAGTGTATTGTAGAAACTTATGTAAAATCTATAGAAGAGATACAAATTCAAAGTTTGTGGGAACCTGCATTGAACAAGACTATGGGTGCCATTTTTCTAATTGCATTTGTTCACTTTGTGTCTTTGTGTCACATCTTGGTAATCTTACAATATTTCAAATTTTTCATTGTTAGATTTTTATGGTAATCTGTGATCAGTGATTATGACTCACTAGAACTTCAGATGATGGTTAACTTTTTTTCAGTAACATATTTTTTAATTCAAGTATGTACATTTTTTAGACCTTGCAACGCTATTGCACACTTAACAGACAACATTATAGTGTAATAGAAACTTTATATGTACTGGGAAACCAAAAAGTTCATTTGACTTGCTTTATTGTGATATACACTTTATTGTGGTCTAGAACCAAACCTGAATATCACCAACATACGCCTGTAAATAATAAAGATGTGAGAAGAAATAAGTAAAATTTTAATAGAAAAACAACAGAGAAAACGAATGAAAGAAACAACTGGCTCTTAAAAAAAATGAAACTGAGAAACCTCTTAACAAGACTGACAAAAATTTAAAAAGACACAAATCACCAACATTAGTAATGAAATGGAGATGTCACCACAAATCCTGCTATTATTTAGAATATAATAAGGAAATATCATAAGTAACTTTAATATCATAAAATTTAATAATGTAGAAGAAATGAACTAAATTTCCCAAAATCACAAACTAGCACAACTCAACCAAGATGAAAAATGTGTCTGAATAGCCTGAAAACCATTAAAGAAACTGAATTCATAATTAAGAGCTTCCCCAAAATAACTGGGCCCAAATAGTTATACTGGAGAATTTTAGCAAACATTTAGAAAGAATTAACACCAAATTTTATGCAATCTACTATAGAAAATAAGTAAGGAGGTAATACTTCCCAACTCATTTTATGAGGCCAGTATTATCCTAATTGTGATATCAAAATCAGAAACCAGTACAAAAAAAGGAAAACTGGAAAACAGTATCTTCTATGATCTTGGATGCAAAAATCATTAACAAAACACTAACACGCTAAATCCAATCAAGCATAACAATTAAATTTGATAGCCAAAATATGGCAAAGCTGGTCTAACATTCAAAGATCAATGTAATCTACTGTAACAAAAATCTAAAGAAAGAAAATTTTATGTTCATATCAATTGCCACAGGAAGAAAAAAAAAAACTTGTCAGTATCGAACGTCTATTCATGATAAAAACTCTCAGAAAACTAGAAATAGAGGGTAATTATTCAACTTGATAAATGTGTATACAAAACCTACAGGCAATACATTTCTTAATAGTGAAAGATTGAATTCTTATAATATCAGGAATAAGGCAATGATGTTCATTCTCAATCCACTTATTCAGTATAGTACTGAAAGTTCTAGCTACCGCCATGAGATAAGACAAAGCAATTAAAGGCATTCAAATTGTAAGGAAGGAAATTGAACTGTTTGTAGATAATATTCTATATAAAACTATCAACAGATTAAAAAAGAAAAACAACACAAAACATCTAGAAACAATAAGTGAGTTCAGCAAGAGCAAAGGATATAGAGCAAACACAAATAGCAATTAGATGGTTATTAAGGGGTAACACAAAGACCTTTCTAGTAAAGCAGCTGTTCAAAAATGTGGTCGTGGATACATGGCAAACACAATGAAAAAATTGTATAGAACTAACTACACACACACACACACACACAATCACACAAATGAATGCAAACCCAACTGGGGAAATGTGAATCACATCAGTGGGTTGTGTCAATGATAGTATCCTGACTGTGATATTGTACTACAGTTTTGTTCAATGTTACCTTTAGGGGAAACTATGCAAAGTGCATAAGGGATCTCTCTGTATTATTTTTCACAACTGCATGTGAATGTACAATTATCTAAATACAAGTTTCAATTAAAAATGCAGTATTCCCAGTTAAATATTAATTTCAGATAAAAAAAATGTACACCTTTTTAGAATAAATATGTCTAATGTATTGAGTGGGATATATTTATACTAAAAAAAAAAACTATCCATTTTTTATTTGCCCCATGGATGTCCCGACATGTGGTTGATTGTTTTGGCAGAGAAGCACTGAGCTTAGGGAATCAAACACTTTCATGGCAAGCAGTAAGCAAGCCTGCTCTTCAGACCCAAGGGAAGCAATGCATCATTCCTCAAGGTTGCTTGCTGCAAACATAATCCTGAGAAACTACCCAGGTAAAGAGCAAACAGGGCCTTTTATTCTAGGTACGGAAAGAATATGCAAGGCTGCTCAGGATCCAAAGACTGTCTCTCCCTATAGGAAGGAGAATGAATAAAACTTGCTGACAGACTGGATATGGGGGATAAGAGAAGAATCAAGACTTTCTGTAGATTTTTGGCTTGTGAAGCTACGTGGATGGTGGATGGCGATGCCATTTACTGGGAAATATGGAGAAAAGCATGTTTAGAAGTGGAAAAAGTAATCAGTGTTTTGTTTTCACCATGTTAATTTTGAGAGTCGTAATATCAGACCTTTAAGTCCAAATGCCATGCATGTTAATGTTAATTTGAAATATTTTTCAAGTCACTTAAATTTAGAACACCTTTTAAAGCCCATGAAAACTATATCCAAATGCTGCCCAATCACAGTTCATGCCTGCAGCAGAAGAAAAAAAGAATCCCTCAGCCACCATGATCATCCCGCTAAAATGTACGTGGATAAAATCAAAGGTCTGGTTAATGTGGCCATTACAATTATCTACCAAATGTGCACATTAAAATTTCTCTTTTAGTATGAATATTTGCCATTCTCTAAATCTGGCCCTATTTTAAACCATTTGGGTTTGCAGCTATTTTTGCACTGGCAAAAATTTAGAGTACTCTTAACCTGTTCAGTGAATCTTTAAGGCCTGTGCTATAATGAAGACACAAACATAATTACCGCAAAAATTTTATTGATTGATCTTATGACACCACATCCCTACCTGAATTTGTCATTTCTTTAAGCTGTTTGTGAGAATACAGCACCCTTTAATGATTTCCTACTTGCCATTCAATAGGATGTTTATTCTACACTCAGAAAATATAAAATAAACAAACCCATACCTCTTTAATGAATGAATGATCTACCATGGCTAACTGACAGTTAATGCCAATAGCTAGAAACCTCTGCCATTACTAATTCCATCACTATCATCATCTTCAACTCCACTCCTTCAAGAGCTTTCTATTTTCTCCTCTGAGGGACCCTGAAGCTTAAGGACAGAGGATGCATATACATGGGGCCTTCAGAGCTGGTTGAATAGAGAAATTTAAAATGGGTTTTTCCCCAAAACCCATTCTATGTAATTGAACCAAATGATAAAACAGTAATGTGTAAAATCAATCTGAGACCTCTCCCCCCCCACCCCGTGAAGGTCCTATCATCTGAATTCAGCTTGCAAGATCGAAAGATCTAAATGTTTCTTTTTCAAGAAGGTATGTGGCATTTGTTGGAGGTATTTGTCAACCAAATTAACATACTGATCTCAGGACTTGAAAGGAGATACCTGGTATAGTGAACATTTTTTTTTTCCCACGAAGGAAAGAAAAAGCTATGGAAACAACATTTTGGGGGGGTCAGGCCCTATGACAGGCATTTTCTGTTTTCTTCTTCAAAGCAATCTTTGAATGAGGTATTATTCCCAGTAATTACATATTTATGAACAAGACCCATTCAACGAGTATTTTGATCATGTCAAGCAGTGTGCAAGGCACTCAACATATACTGAGTGTATCTAGAACTATAAATGATTATTGTCTCTACTGGGGAAGGCGTATCACTAAGTGAACTATCACTGTAAATTTCAACAAGTACCTGTATCAGGGAAGTACAGGTGCCATGACAGCTCCAAATAAGAGCATCTAACTAGTTTTTCATTGTCATTTTATTTTGTGTGCAAAGGGTCAGAAAAGAGGGGGATAAGATCTCAGAAACGGCTCTGCAAAATATTGACAAAGGGTGTAAAGTTCACATTTGAAGAATATGTATGAATCAGCTGGACACTGAGGAAGGTAAGAGTTTTTGAACCAGAGGTGAACAGCTAAAAATAAGAGAAAGCAGGGTACATTCAAAAATTGAAATGATACTCTAATGATGCATAGAGAAGGGGGTATGGACCAGTCACACAGGACTCATCACAAGGGCCTTCTAAGTAGTGTGACAAGCATTTCCTATTATCCTAAGGAATGGGGAGCCATTAGGTGATTCTAAAAAGGAACACCAGGAAGAGATTTGTATTTGGGGGGCGGGGGGACAATGTGATAAAATCGCATTGGGTATTTGCAAAACTGTATCTCTCCCCCTCATAGTCCCACCCCAAATATTCCACACAAAACTTCAGAGAAGGAGGACAGTCTCTTTTTTCTGGCCTCAGCCTTAATATCTTTTAAAAAATGGATCCCTCCCTGCACCATTGAACTAGTTATAACATTTAGGTTCACTGTAACTCAAGAAATTTATCATTATGTGGTATCATTGCAAAATCTTAAGAATATTAACAATTGAAAACATGGATCCTAAGGATAATTGGGTCAGTTCTACAAAGAATTGACTGATATGGATCACAAAGTTTTGTAAAACAAACTGCATGTGATAGTGGTGATATTAATAGCAATCCTCATGGTACTGCTGATTAATTATAACAACATAAGTTAGGGAGAACTGTCCATTTCTCAAATAAATTCCATACACTCACTGTCTTCAATTTGATGGGGAAAAATTAATATCTACTTTCCATTTCCTCTCTTCAGATGTCTAGAGTTTGCTCAGAAGAGATTTAGAATAATTTATTATTTCTGTTTTTTATTCACTAAAATATAGCCCATATTTATTACAAAGAAACTTTCTAATATTACAGTTTTTCTCTTGTCCAGACCTTGCCTTAACAGCCGTTTTAGAAATCAAACTCAGTGTTTATCTAAGAGAAGACAGAGAAATTTCCACAACAGCAATGCCATTGACATTATGCAACTCAATTTGATTCCAATGGATAAATAACTTTCAAAACCTCACATTTCTGACAATCAGTTTGGCTGAAATCAGCTTTTGTTCTACCCTGTTTTTCTTGCTAAATTGGGATTTCTATAATTATGAACTGAACTACTCCCCTGGCAATTATCTCACCTCTATAATTAAACAGAGGATTTGGCTCAGTAAAATGCCAGATCTTAATCTGACCCAAAAAAAAAAAAAAAAAAAAAAAATCGTCAACTTTCAAATCATCATCAGGAGAGGCTGAACTCATCCTGATGAGTTTCTCCTAGAATGTGCCTCTCAATCACTTTGTTTCCAAAGCGAACCTTAAGAGAAACAAGAATAATAATGAAGCTATCTGGAGTTCTGATCCAGAATTAAGTCAGATAAGATTGGTCTCCCTTGGAAGGAGAATGATACCAAATTAAGTATCAGGTTAATGGAGGGTCTTAACTCACTGGCACAAATGAAGAGACGTGCAGGGTATTTAAGGACAGATTTTATTTACTAGAGGATGATATCCTTGAAGACTTTTAGTACCTGGCAAAAAGCGAAATTAAAGCGGTGATGTCAATCGAAGTTGTAAGTAAGTAATTTGCTTGTAATTTATACCAATCCCTTTTCATAATGAGCTGGATCAGCTTTTAGTCAATCTCCATCTACTACCGTGAGAAAATAAAATTGTCCTATAGAATATGGGAACCAAGATTATCCTTACTGCTCCCAATTTAGTTGTGTCAAACTAGGTTGGTGCCTTCAAAACAGGAAGTGCTCAGTAACTACTGTTGGATGAATAAATATTCCGTCAGCCCTCTTGAAAGTCCTCTAAAGGCTTTATGTCAACTTCTTCTCCATCCTATTCAGAGAAAGCATTAAGGAAAGAGAATTGTTTCATCAAATAGAAAGTTCTGTTCTCATCGTTCTCACCATCACTTTTAGTTATAGAACAGGCTGTTAAAAATATTTTTTTTCCCAAAAATGAAGCAGTTCTTAAAATGGATAAAGCCATTTCATTTTGTCCCAAGTAGCTCAGTGCCATCCTTAAGAGATTTATTAGAGCACTGTAAATAATTTAGACTAAAGTTATGCATTTTGAGCCATCAATAACTTTCTTGAATTTAAGAGAGCAGGAAAAATGAATTTATAAGAACTTTTGAAAAATAATTTTCTAGTCCTCAGAATATCTTCAATTAGGTATTTACAATACATTCAAAGAGGTAAATGTGTAGTGGTTATGAGTATGGGTTCTAGAATCAGACTTATACGAGCTGCAATCTCAACTAGACTATTTACTGGAACATGTATCCCTTCGAAGCAGTTTTCCACTTGTAAAACTGGAATGATAATAAAAGTATATGACATATATGTGTATTCAAGAATGAAATATAACCATAAATTACTGCTAAATGAAAACAGCACATTACAGAACATGTAATAGTCTTTTGCAAAATGCTACCTATGCGTTACCAAAAAAGGCCTTTGATACAGCCACTATGGAAAACAGTACAGAGGATCCTCCCAAATTAAAAATAGAACTACCATATGATCCAGTAATTTCACTTCTGTTACTATGTCCAAAGATAACAAAAACACTAACTCAAAAAGATATTGTACCCCTATGTTCATAGCAGCATTATTTAGGATACCCCAGACCTAGAAACAACATAGTGTCCATGGATAAATGACTGAATGAATGGATAAAACTTGTAGTATATATACACAATGGGATATTACTCAGCCATAAAAATGAGAAAATCTTACCATTTGGAACAACATGGATAGAACTTGAAGGCATCATGCTAAGTGAAATAAATCAGACAGAGAAAGACAACTACTATATGATCTCATTATAAAATATGTAAAAAGTAAATAATTATAAAAATACTTACAAAAAATATAAAATGAAAGGGAAAAAAAAAAACCAAAACCAAATTCATGATAAAAGAAATCAGACTTAGGGCTAGTAAAGGTAGGGGAGGTGGAATTAAAAGAAGGGAGTCAAGGGCGCCTGGGTGGCTCAGTTGGTTAAGCGACTGCGTTCAGCTCAGGTCATGATTCCGGAGTCCTGGGATCGAGTCCCACATTGGGCTTCCAGCTCCACGGGGAGTCTGCTTCTCCCTCTTAACTTCTTCCCTCTCATGCTCCCTCTTTCAGATCTCTCTCTCAAATAAATAAATAAAATCTTTAAAAAAAAAAAAAAGAAGAAGGTAGTCATAGGTACAAACTCCCAGTTATAAGATAAATAAATACTGAGGGTATAATGTACACCATGATGACTACAGCTTACACTGCTGTATGATATAAAAGATAGCTATTAAAAGAGTAAATTCTGTGAGTTCTCATCACAAGTTTTCTCCTTTTTTCTTTTATTTTTTATTGTATCTATAGGAGAAGTTGAATGTTAGCTGTCCTATTGTGATAATCATTTCACAAATCAAACCATCATACTGTGTGTCTTAAACTTATACAGTGATACACGTCAATTATCTCTCAATAAAACTGGGAAAAAAATGAAAGTGAAATGAAGACATTTTCAGATAAAAGACAACTTGTAGCAGCAGATTGGTACTACAAGAAATTATAAAGAAGCGGAAATTCTTCAAGATGAAGCAAAAAGCATAGAAAACTTGGAACTTCGAAAAAGACTGAACATAGGAAGTGGTATAAACCTGGATACATGAAAAAGTCTATTTTTCCTTCGTTTTGCCATTTTCTTATTTCTTTATAAACTACACACCTGTTTGAAAACATTTTAAAAAGTTACTATGACATAAGTAACACTTAAAATGTGATTGTTAAGCATTCAAATACATTGAAGATAGTATTCTTTCAAGAGTATAGATTTTTTATTTTGGAGACTTTTAACTTTTCACATGTAGTACACAAGTTTAGGAAATGTACCATTGTAATTCTTAATTCTTTATCATTCAAAAGATTATCATTCAAAAAGCACTGGCTTATTTTATGATGTGCAGCTGTTGTTATAGAATTCTATCAGTGTAAAATCTGAGTTCAGAAAAGCTGATATTACATTGCATTTCTTGGGGCAGAAAAGATAATTAAATAACTTATCTATGAAAAGATAAGGCTTTTACAAATATTTTCAACAATATAACTCACTGTGGTAACTGGAAATAGTTTAATGAAGAAATGCTTACTGAAAAAAAAGAAAGACTTGGAAGTACAGACACTGAAGTATTAATTCAAAATACCTCTGGGAAATCAAAGAGCAGAAATTAAAGGAGAGATCATTTCACTTTATATATTTGTGGATTTTTCTTTCTTTGCCAAGTGCGCCTTGTAATAAAAAAATATAAAAAATAAGATTTGTTTTGAGAAGTAAATAATGTCAATAAGCTTTAAACTAGCACATCAGTTAGGAACAAATGTTAAATACATTTACGAAGGACAATTGTTTGTTGGCTAACATTATTTGTTTTTATTCCATATTCACATAGTTCATCACATGTATCATGAATTAATAAAAACTGTTAAATAACCATAATGTTCAATGAACCTACTATAAAGCCACAACGTTTCCTACATTGAACTTCAGATCATATCTATAGGAAACAAAGTGACAGATGAAAGAAGAACATATAATATGGAGTAACAGAGGGTATATGTGTTTCTCACAGAACTACCACGTCTCCTTGACACATCTGTACCTACTTGAACATATTAGGACCAGTGATAATGGGTCTAATTTCTTTTATATCTATGAAGAACTCAAAACCACAGTGACTAAAAATTAACAAGGAGAAAATGCTGCATGTCAAAATAAAATGCCTTAATTGTTGAAGTTTAAGAAAGAAAGATTTGTAGCTACAGAGGCCATTTCACACAAGGCATCTAATTGCAAAGTAAACACTATTACTTAGCAAGTATCATCATCTTTTTTACGCCATTGCTTCTGGAGGGCACTCGATGGTACCCATGAGGCAGAATGAGTCAATCTGCTTTCCTGTGCTTATTGAAAGTACCAGGAAATAGTTCAGGATGTTGGAAATATCTGGTATAGAAGGCCATTCTTTACTTCTTTGTCTTTCCTTTACCTCTCCCTTGTATTCCCTTTGCTAATAATAGGAGTACCTAAGAAAAATGTGGCTTTGTCATTAAGGAAAGTATCCTTTGGAATATAGGTTGAACTCATTTTTGTATCAAAAACTATTATCTTGTACAGCTTATCAGAAATGCTGACACTCACCCTTCCTCTGGTCTCATTTGGACTGTCAGTACTGTCATAATTTTAAATCACGTGCATCGGGATGTGTGGAGCTAATACAAATGTATGTCTTTGGCATAAATAATATTCATTGTCGAATTTTCTCCTATGATGTTTTTATGACCAACAACCCTTCCACTAGGCAGATAACCACAAATTGTGATTTTCAACGAATCATCTGGTAATAAAGAAGTATGTGCTGTGCAAATTGAACCCTCTTCCATGCGACATGAGCAGCTTCAACATAAATTATCCATAACAGGTTTATTTGTCATGAACTGCAGCCAAAATACCCTGATGGTTAAAATTACCTCCTGCATCTTAAAACTCCCCATCAAAAAAAAAAAAAAATTTATGCCTTTTGAGTTAGAGCATTGCCTTCAAAAGCTTTTCTTCTCTAGAATCAGTTATGACTTCTCCTGAAATTGAATAGGGAGGATTAGCAACACCAAGTTGCTCAATTATGGCTTATTTGGGAGCCTGTACCCATATAAAAAGAAAATAGGAAGATAAAAATAAATATATTAAATGTTGAGCCTTAGTAAGTATTAGCCTTTTACAGAGATTAATTCATTTAATGTTCATGGCATCTCTAGGAGATAGGTTTTATTACTATCCCCATTTCACAGTTTCACAGATAAGGAATCTAGGCTTATGGAGATTAATTAAGATGGCTATTATCACCCAGCCAATAAGTGATGGAACCAGTAGAAAACCCCAGAATTCTGAGTTCCATGCTTTTAGCCCAACTGTTTTTCAATTCTACATACAAGTCTTATGCATTATTTTGTGCAAAGCATTTTGGGTCCTGTAGGAAAGACAGATGGACAAGGCACAGATCTGCCCTCAAGTTGCTCAAAACATAATGGAGGAAATAGACATACACTTACAAACATGTAGTAAGGGGCAGAACACGACAATTTCTAAAATGAGGGGTAAGACATGTGAACTGGGAGGACAGATGTAAGATTGATGAATGCTGACACTAAGGAGCTAGGAAGTCTATATGAAAAAGGTAGCAAGAACATACCATGTACATGCATTCTATTGTCTACAAAGGCAAAGAAATAAAGAAGCTCAGGAACTATTAGGGGAATGTCAAGGCATTGTCTTGGCTGATATAAAATAATTTTATTCATTTCTTACAATTTTGTTAAATAGGTACTGATATGTCTGTTTTACATATAAAATATATATCAGTGATTTACCTGAAATCCCGAAGCTAGTAAATGCCAGATCTGCTACCAGAACACAGGTAGTCTGACTCCAAAGTTCATGTGTTTCCCCATACACCATGGGCTGCAAACAAACATTCTCAGTCCAAAAGGATAATAGGAGAACCAGGCTGCACCTAGACAATCAGCAATGTTGGGTCGTGGGACATACATGCCCCAATCAAAACATTCAAATACTTCAAGATAAATTGTGTAAGACCAAAAAAAGGAAAAGGAAAAAAGTATATATGAACCAAACTTAATCCACAGACCTTCATATTATAGCATCTGCATACTATGACTTTTTTCTTTAGGGCTTCTAACCACACTAAGTGAAGAACTGAATTAACAGCTGGGGCAATTTGAAGTCAGGAAAGCATTTTTAGTATTTGAAGAGTATTATAAAAACTAACTGGTTTTATAAAATGGTAACGAGATTTTTGTAAAGTGTAACATACCTTCAAAAGATGATGCTTACGCAAATAAATAAATACAGAAAAACATAAAGACTATATAGGAGAAAGTGCCTGAGACGGTAACACTACATTAGCACGTTGATCTGTGTCATTCATTCATTCATTCATTCATTCATTCATTCATTCCACACATATGCCAGGCACCATGCTAAATATTAGAAGATATAATATTAAGCAAAAATAGACACCATCTACCTTTATGTAGTTTGAAGTCTAATGATACGAGAGAGGATGGAAATTGATAGAACGCTCTCGGTTGGAATCAAGTTTGGAGCCAAGTCGCTGAAGTTTCCTGCTAGAGTTTGAGGTGAAAATGGCATAAGCAACTTCAGTGACTTAGTTGAGTGGAGAGAGAAAACATCCTGAAAATGAAGAATCTTCCTTGCACACCACACACACACACACACACAGACATACACACACAAGTCTGAACTCAAGTGAGGGTCCTCCTGGAAGAAGAAACAAATATGCAGTCCCTGAGGGAAGCTTCAACCAGCAGGGTCTGGCCAGTAACCAACAGGGAAGCCCAGCTGCCTGGCCCACAGCAAAATACATCGGGCAGCAATCCACTCTCTGTGAGCAAACGCTCTAGACCATCTGTGAATTTAGAAAGAGGAGGCAAAAACATCATCGGCTCAGCCAAAAGCAAGTGCATCCAAAAACAAAAGTGCAACCAAATCTGTGCGAAAGGACATTTCATCAGAGATCCAGCTTTTTCGTTCCAGGCTGACCTACAGGTCAGTTCAGTTTAAATAAACAAACATTTGTTGAGCCACTCCATGTGCCACAGACAATAAGAGGGGCTGCAAATATAGAGATAATAAGGAGGATTTCTTGCCCTCCAGGAGCCCACAGTCTAGTGGAAGAGACAGATGTGAACACAGAGTGCTCTGCAAAAAGCACAACTTTGTCCAAATGGAGAGATTTAGTGACTTTTCCCAAAGCAGGTTTCTCAAATGGAACTGTGTGTACAGACTACTTGAGAATTGTCCATGTGAAGATTGTTCTTCCGTGCATCAGCGGTGGGGGCTGAGATTCCACATTTCTAATACATTTCCATGTGAAATGGAAGCTGCTGGTCTCTGAGGACCATACCCTGAATATCAAGGTAAGAGGAGAGTCCCCATGCCTGACTGTGTCCCGATTAAACCAAGAAGCTGGGAAAGGGCGCTCTACCGAGGATGAGCTAGCCAAGACAAGCGATGGTTGCCAGTGATCTGTGGGGATGCTCAGAGCAGTTGCCTCTTAGTAGGGCAGAAAGCATGAAGCTGAAAACGTCTACAGAGGTAAGCAGGAGCCAGATCTGAGCAAGACCTTGAATTTTACTCTACAGATAGGTCAAAGATGCATAAGCTTTGAGTACTTAGTCACTTGAGAGCTTGTTTATGATCCAGGTTCTTGGGCTCTGTCCCCACTAGATTCTAATTCTAAAACCTTTGGTACAGTAATCTGAATTTTGCACAGCACCCCTCCCCCAGTGATTTTTAAGAAGATGATTAGCAGACAATGCTTTGAAAAATATGGCACAGATGCTGGGCAGGACTGAGGAGTTTTTCCAGAGAAATGAGACTTATCTTTGCGAAACCCATTGTGGAGCCATTGGTTTGAAGTGGAAAAGTCAGGAAATGTGCAAACTAGTTAGGAGTCTGTTAAGATAATTCAATCAAGTGATGAGACAAGTCTGGAATAGAGCATTCAGTGGAGAGGACAGATTGAACTACGTGTAGGGATGGAAATGTCAGGACTTTCCAGCTGACTAAGAGTAAGGAGTGAGGAAGTTAGAGGAACCTCTGGGACTCCCAGTTTTCTGGCCTAGGTGATCAATAAGAGTTAAGCCAACAACTGAAAGATGGACAAAAAATATCAAGAATTGTTTGACAAGGGTGATAAATTTCCAAATGAGGTAGCTAGCTTTTAGGCTTCAGAGGGCCTGCCCAGAGGAAATGGGCAGCAGGCAGTGGGCCATAAGACAGGAGCTCAGGAGAGAAATTGGGGATGGAGATTTCAGGCAGAGGAAGAAATATGACAGCCCTAATGTCACCTGCCTCTTGCTCCCTCACAATGCAAGACTAATGCCTACAAAGACACTGTAAAATTTAATGCTCTTAGCACTACACTTCGGTCCCTTTGGAAAGGAAACTTCTGTTTATTATCAGCCACAAATAGCCTAGAGGAAATCAGAATGAAAGTTTTAATAGAAACCACTGAAGGGAGGCCTCTGGGAACCCATGGATAAAAGAGAGGCTACATTACAAAGGAATCACCATTCGAGGCCTCATCTTCTCTTGCAAAGGTCAGGCAGTTATCCATGAATGGTTGCAGAGTACGAGCCAGTGTGTGACTCACCCCTGAAGGTTGGGTAAGAGATGTGAAGGTATGCAGTTCTATAATCATCATCAGGCAGAAATGAATCCACGTAAGCCACACAAGCTCTGTGCCAGTACAGTCATTTATTTAATTAAGCTAACGTAGAGTAACTGATTCAAACACCACCCACTGCCATCAATCAATCATGAATTTTGGTTGAGCAGATAATATTTTCAATAATGAATTTCATCCTTCTTCTCAAAGTGAAATTCATCATTCCGTTCAACTTTAGGAGAAGGCCTAGGTTGTACCTACTATAATTCAATTTTTGGTGTGCCTGAAGAATTCCTTTTCTATTTTTTGGATATAGTCATCTCACAGAATATTCTGCTTTGATAGGCAGAGAAAAAACAATTTTAAACGACAGGGAGATGATTTCTCACTTGCCTTCTTTAGTCTTTGCCAACAAAGCTGAGGCCAAAGAGCTTCAGTACGCTCAAATCTTGCCCAGCACTGGGGAACATTATGAACCCTGAGCTACACACGTATGTTGGAATGGAATGATGTTAAAAATGACATCAAATAACTTCAGAAAAATACAAAGGATATTATTTCAGTTAAAAAAGCAAAATATATGTGTATGTGTGTACAGACCACCTAAACAGAAACATATGTGTTATGCTAAAAAAGTAACAAAAATTTGGATGATACAAAAATGATATAAAAGAAGATTTCATCGTGATGGAGTTATAAGGTTTGGGGATTTTTCTTCTTTCCTTGTTTTTTCCAGTTTGCTTCTCATTTTTCTGAAATGAGCAAATGTTAATTTTACGATAAAATATAAAAGATTACACACAGAACAATTCAGTCTTCCTGGCCATATTTATTTCCCCTACGATCCTGTTCTGGGTTAGTTCTCTGAAGACTTAGACACTGGGGGGACAAGGGGTGATCAGCAGAAAAGTGTCGCAGAAAACAACCAGACCTAAGAGCTGGGTCAACATGCGAGGCAGGAAGGCCCAAAGCAGAAGAAACGACCTAGTTATCACCGTCCTCCTCAATGAGCCCTTCAAATAGCTCCTCATGACTTTTGTATGATAAGAATTTTGGGTCGCTCCGATGGCTCAAACCAGCTTTTTTGTTATTATGTTCATAACAAAATCAACACCACATAGAACATCTCCGTTTAAGCTATTTTTCATAAAAGGTAATGTGGTGTATTATGCTGTGTTTCAGTTGGAGAAAAGCCTATTCATATATAAGACATAACATCAATAGTAAGTGAGATAGTAAGTGCTGGCAAGAACATGAAGAAAAGGGAACCCCTGGACACTGTTATTGGAAATCTAAATTGGTATAGTCACTATGGAAAACAGCGTGGAGGTTCCTCAAAAATTTAAAAAGAGAACTACCATATGATCCAGCAACCTCAGTTCTGGGTATATATCTGAAGGAAATAAAAGGACTACCTTCAAGAGATATCTTTGCCCCACATTGACTACAGCATTACCCACAATAGCTAAGACATTGAAATAATCTCAGCGTCCATCAACAGAAGAATGGATAAAGAAAATGTGAGATATAGATATAATTATATATATACATACATATAAAATTATATATATATAATTTAACCATAAAAAAGAAAACACTCTTGCCATTTGCAACAACGTAGATGAAACTTGAGGGCATCAGGCTAAGTAAAATAAATCAGACAGAAAAAGGCAAATCCTATATGATACCACTTATATGTGGAATATTAAAAAAATTAACTCCTAGAAACAGAAAGCAGACTGGTGTTCGCCAGAGGTGAGAGGTGGGAGAAATGGTTGGAAGTGATCGAAATGTACAAAATTCCAGTTATTAGGTGAATAAGTTCTTAATGTACATCATGGTGATGCTAGTTAACAATAATACGCTATACTTGAAAGTTGTTATACTTGAAAGTTGCTAAGAGAGTGAATCTTAAAAATTCTCACCATAAAAAGAAGGTAACTATCTAAGGTGATGAATGTGTGGATATGTTACCTTATTGTAGTAATCGTTCTGTAATGCATACATATATCAAATCATCACATTGTACACCTTAAATTTACATAATATTGTATGTCAATTATATCTCAAAAAGGCTGGGGAAGGAAGATAAAACATGCAAACCTTTTCCAGATACTGGTATTTTAAACCTTTCCATTAGAAACAGATATAATTTTGTCTTCTTTACATCAAAATTCAGTAAATCTGAATTTACTCAGTACATTCCATTGAGAAAAATGTACAAATTAAATATTGACGATGATGTTCTTAAAGCACTTTTTCCATTGTACAAAATAATATTCTCCTTAGGAATTTATGAAACAGTGATCCTCATAAGAATTTCAGAGCAAATCTGTTCTATCTTTAAGAACAATTCTATTTGGTACAGTTCTTGACAATTTGATTTGCATACTATATTCATGAAGCTTAATTACATTAGCATAATTGTAGTACTGGGCTTTAAAATATGTAATGTAACTTTGTCCCATTTAGATTTTCAGGGACTTTGTGTAGCATTTGAAAAACTTTCAATGACAAAAACAAAAATAATAAGCAAAGAGTCCTTTTCCAACAGTCTGATTGAACTTGTAATATCACAAACAAAAGCAGAAAGTTAATAATACTTGACCTGGACCACCCTTTTCAGGAGGCAACCCAAATAATACTTCAAATTTCCTAATAGCCCAATGAAACAAGTCTGGATTCCTGCTGTTTTCTCCTTCTCTTTTCTACCTTCATCAAGCAATATAGCTTTATGCCTGAATATTAGAGCATCTGTTTTATGTAGAGAAGAAAAAAGGTGAAAGGAAGTTCATGAAGAAAAAAGAGAGCATCAAAAATTGTATAAAATGGAAAAGAAGAGGAAAGTCTAAAATGTGAAATGCATGAATACCTCTGTATGATAGATACTGAGATAATAATATAGTAACAAACAGACCTATAATTTTTCTACCTACCATGTTTTCATGCATATACATATTTAATTTGCAAGGGTCTAGGCTAGTCCTCCCTGCTTAAAACATTTTCAAAACTATGGTTTAAAAAATGTTCCTTAAGGGCACCTGGGTGGCTCAGTTGGTTAAGCGACTGCCTTCAGCTCAGGTCATGATTCCGGAGTCCCGGGATCGAGTCCCACGTCGGGCTCCCGGCTCTGCAGGGAGTCTGCTTCTCCCTCTGACCTTCTCTCCTCTCATGCTCTCTCTCACTTTCTCTCTCTCTCAAATAAATAAATAAAATCTTTAAAAAAAAAATGTTCCTTAAGACGTATGACGAATAATGAGATACAGGCTTGTATGTCCTAGAAATTCAGTACAACTCAGAGCTACACAGACTATCAGAAATCAACTCATCCCATACCCTCTACTAAATGCGAGCACACTGAGGTTTGAGTGGTCAGTTCCTCAAGACCAGCCAGGCAGAGGCTCACCGATACTGATTCTGTTTTATAAGAATGTTGTCAGTGGTTTCACTTTGTTAGCAGTAGAGCCAACTCAAACTATCACCGCTAAATTCAAATAAAAAGTTTCCTGGCTCCTTTTCATTTCAACCTAACAGCAGCCCTGGGCCAGAGCCTGGCTGAGTCATAACACACCCATAATCTCTCCTGGCTCTATGAAAGAACTTGGGTAATTTATAGTAGTGACTGATAACAACTAATATACCATACTATGTCATTTAATCCTCACCGTCCTATGCGGTAGACACTCTTAGTATCCCCCACTGGCAAATGAGTCAATTGAGACAGTTTGTGTGGCTTCCCAAAAGTCACTCAGCTATGTTAAGTGTACATTATTATGGCATTTGATTTGACATTTACAACTCTGATATCTCATTAATATTATTATTTCCATTTTATAGACAGGGAAATAGAACACCCAAGGAATCAAAATGCTACTCTAAGATGGCTTTGACAGTTGGGGGTAAAGCCAGAGTTTGAACCAAGTTCTGTTTGACACAGAATCTGAATGTGTTACGTATGCAAGTCTTCCTTAAAAGAAATTAATTTTACAGGCCATTTCTGGATGTTGTTTTGACATGTTACCTCTTGAGTGTCTTCTACTGTTTCCTGGGCATCTAAATATCCCATTGGAGAGGAGGAAGTGGAGCAACACATTTATTAAGGCACCTCTCTGCCAATGATTCTCTGATAGATATCATGCATGCGACTTCTTCAGGTCAGTACAGCTTGGGTGCCTTATCACATAGAGGTGACCATGACAGATTAGGTCTGGACCACGGCCCTGGACCACACCCTCAGTTAACTGTTACGGTTGCATGGCAAACTCCAGAAGACATGTAATTTTTGCCATAGACCAGGTCACTCGCTGGTTAGTGATGTATCAGAATCTCTCAACTAATGAGATGAACATAGCTCTAGAGAATTCAAAGGGAGTAATCTTCAGATACCTAGATATACAGGCAAATATTTTTGACGATGATGGCTATCAGTGAAGAGAAGGCTCTGGCCTGCTAGACTGAGTTTCAGCTTCTACGCTGGTGAAAGGTTTTATAAGAGGAAGGCAGAATCCATCCACTGGAGTAGGGAATGGGCTCCAACTGAATGATGAAGCAATGGGACATACGGGGATGTACGTTTAGAAGAAGGTAGAGGCCAACAAGCATAATTAATACGAACAAGGATGAAATAAAAACCAGGATAACATAACGTGGAGTTTCATAAGCTGGGGCTAGAGGTAGTAAAATATTTCTCAAGTCAGCTTTAATCCTGGGAAATGGGGAGTGAGTGAGTGAAGAAAAAGGCATGTGACTGGGAATCCTATGAACTTAATCCCACCTAGGTTGGAAACAGACACTCCTGCCTAGAGACTCTCAAATTTACAGATACTCACTGGTGCGTAAGAGTGTATGGAGGCATCCTTAGAGATAATATCAACCATACCATCAAGATACAGATGTTGAGGGGTGCCTAGGTGGCTCAGTGGGTTAAGCCTTTGCCTTCGGCTCAGGTCATGATCTCGGGGTCCTGGGATCGAGCCCCACTTCGGCTCTCTGCTCAGCGGGGAGCCTGCTTCCCCCTCTCCCTCTGCCTGCCTCTCTGCCTACTTGTGATCTCTTTTTCTCTGTCAAATAAATAAATAAAATCTTTAAAAAAAAAGATACAGATGTTGAAACTGATAACAAAAATGATCACGAGCATATACAAACTTGTATATCCTAGAGTAGTAACAGGCAGAACTTCTGACTATGTGTGATCTGTAACATTAGAACGATTAGCCATTTATAATGCACCCTCTGAGCAAGCAGCTGTAATTACCTCCATTTTACAAATGAGATAATTAAATTATGAAAAGGTTAAAAAAGGCTGTTTCAATGACACAAGATTTTTAGGTAGCAAAATTGGGAAAGGCAACTTGAAATTAAAGCAGGCAGGGACGAGAACCCCAAGATGGAACTAGGGAATTTTCCTCTAAGCATGCAAATTCATTTTCTAGCTCCCTTTCTTCGGAACCTAGTAACAGCCCTCGGCACAGCCCAGCTACTGACTCCTTAGCACGAATTCTGCTCTTCAGGGGATCACAATAGCTAGCATGGACTGGCTTCTTACTCTCTGGCCAGCAACGCTCTAAGTGTTTCATATCCTCGGGTAGAACCACTGATGTTCAACAAACATTCCTTTTTTTTCCTCCTCATTATGGGGCTTCTTTCAGTCATGAGGGACGTCTGAAGTGGCATGTGTCACTCCTGGGGGGTGGCAGGGAGAAGCCCGTGCCAGTCCCCCTGCTTCTCCTATATCTCTTTCCTGCTGTAGCAAAGCAGAGGCCTCCTGTCCAGATGGCTGAGCTACAGGATTTGAGCAGTGTGGGTACTGAGCAGCTGCATGGAGGTCAGTTGCCCCGAAGGCCTACCCCAACCCATAAGTGACTTCGTGTAAATGAGAAGTCAACCTTTGTTGCATGAGGCCACAGAGCTCTTAGGTGGCTTCTCAGTGTCCTCTGACATCTCCTAATTCGTAACACATATCCGACTCACTTAATTTTCCTGATAGTCTGATGACTGTCAGATGAGGAAAAGGAGGCCCAGAGAAGTTGAAGGTCACCAAGCCAGGGCATGGTAAGGCCACTCACAAATTCATGCAGGCTCGCTCTGGAGATGGTGTTCTTACCCGTTACACTCTCACTGATATTTACAGTCACAAAGGATGTAGATACTGACATACTCTATTAAAGTTATCAACAGTCCATTTTGAATCATACTTTTTTATATTCTAATGTGTCAAGTTACTGATAACATGTAATTCCATTGAGCCACTCTCATTAAAGTTAGAAATGGTGCTCTGCTTTGTTCCGTCTTCTGTCAAGAGTTTCTAACATGGCATACTTGGAAAATGATCGGGGCAACAATAGTATAAAAGCAGGTTTCAAAATTAGAAGGATTCTAACTTTAACATGCTGCAGATAGCACTAACAAAACATGTTGTTCAGTTGAGATAGAGAATGAGAATAGGAGCAAACAAAATGAATTTTTATGGAAATATCCCATAGAGTAAAGCAGGCAGGTAAAAGCAAACCAGTGAAAGGATTGGCTTCATTAGTACAAAGTTACTAACAGTAAATAATGATCTTTAGAGGAAATAAATTTGTTTTTTAACGAGAGAAGGATTTATCTCATGATGATTAAATGGTAAGCAATAGAAAAATGTATCTGGAGAAAGAAAGAGGACAAAGGTTGAGAGACAGAGATTAGCTGCTTTTTGCCCAACAGTCCATAATGAGAATGATTACAGGAGACATAATTGATTACTAATATCTCTCAGCCTGGACGTAAGAGGAATTATGGAAAATTAATCTTTGGAGTTATTATAAAATAGATGATAATAAATATCATATGTACGATGTGGAACAAAATAACAGATGAGAAAGTGAAAGTTAAACTGATTTCTTCCCTTTTTGCCCTAAGGACTTGAAGGCACTACACAGCTCTTAAAATGCATCATAAGAAAAATGATAAATTCAAATTTAAACTGCTAATGGTTACAGGGTGCTTTCTATGAACTAAGCACTGTTTGAGGCATTTTACCTGAACTGGTTCATTTAATCCTCACAATTCACAGAGTACTATTATCCCATTTTCAGGAGAAGGAAATTAAGATGCAGAAACTTTAGCAACTTGCCTGAAGTCTCAAATGTAGGAAAGAGTAGAGGCAGGATTTAAGCTCAGGGTTTGGCTCCACAGGCTGAACTGTTAACTACCTCTCCACCAGATCACTACTTGGCAAATGGGTGGTCATGAGGCCTCTTGTCAGGGAAAGAGCACAAGACTTGGAATCAGAAGAGTTGAGTTTCATTCCCATCCACCTCTACCGCTTACCACCACCTACCAAGGTTGAGGCCAGGGGGACGGATGTGTTATAATTGTAAGACATCCATGACCCATGATCCCCACCCCCTGCAAAGGGTTGTTGTCATGATCATGTAAGCAAGAGAAAGATGTGGAAAATCCTTTGCAAACTGCTAAGTGCCTTATACATATGAGAAATTAATCCAGGGTATAACACAGCACCTAGATGAATGTTTAAAGATTGTAATTTCCTGGGAGTTCAGATTTCCATTACCAAGTGCCTCAGACCGGCTGGCTCTCACAACAAAAATTTATTTTCTCATAGTTCTGAAGGCTAGAAGTCTGAGACAAGGATACCAGTGTGATTAGACAGCAAGAGCTGTCTTCTGGGTTTGCAGATGGCTGTCTTTTCCACTGGGTCCTAACATGACAGAGAGAAAGGGGGAGAGTACCCCCTCTGGTGGCTCTTCTTATAAGGGCACTAATCGCATCACCAGGGCCCCAGCCTCATGCCTTGTTCTAAACCTAATTATCTCCCAAAGGCCCAATCTCTAAAAACCATCACACTGGGGGTGGGGTGTGTGTGTGTGTGTAAAACATCAACATATGAATCTGGAGGGGTGGTTCAATCCAGTCCATTAGCACTGGGTAAAAAAAAAAAAGCCTTTCTTTTGTGTGTTTATGTTGGATAGGGAATCTAGAAGACACGGTGAATACAGGGCAAAAGGGAAACCTGAAAATAGCACTAAATGCTTGGTGAATCCATGATGTCACAGAAAAAAAGAAGTATGATGGCTCGGGTGTGCATGTGTGTTCAAAATGATTATAAAATGTTTTGAAAAAAGAGGGCAGAACTCTTCTTTGCAGAAAAGTTTTAAAAAAAGAAGAAGAAAAAATAAGCTACATTTAATGAGGCATTTCACTGTAGTGGGTAAGAACAAGCTGCCAAACTCATCAGACAGATCTAAGCTTTGATCTTGACTCTGCCATTTTGTGTGACCTTGGACCAGGTCACACTTTTTTTTTTTTTAAAGATTTTATTTATTTATTTAACAGAGAGAGAGAGAGATCACAAGTAGGCAGAGAGGCAGGCAGAGAGAGGAGGAAACAGGCTCCCTGCTGAGCAGAGAGCCTGATGCGGGGCTCGATCCCAGGACCCTGAGATCATGACCTGAGCCAAAGGCAGAGGCTTTAACCCACTGAGCCACCCAGGTGCCCCCAGGTCACACTTCTTTAAGAGTGGTATGCCTCTCTCCTATTGCTAGGGTTCCCTGCCCAGCAATCTACCACTATTCTCAGGTCTTAGAACTGTTCTAGAAGAATGTACATTCTCCACTTCCAGAGATAACACTCGTCCTCTTAATGCTGATTTTTTTTTAACATTCATATATCCAATTTCTGATTCAATGTCTATACCTGGAAGGTTTGTAGGAATCTCTAAACAAATCCAACAGGGACTTCTTGGTACCCAGTCTCACCCCCACTTACTCTCCATGGAGACTTTCAGCAATCTGATTTTTCTACTTGGTTAAGCAAAAAGTTCTAAATCATTTTTGGATCCTCTCTCCTTTAATACCCCATATTCCCCATAATCTTGGCAGCTTAGCCTTCAGAAACCATCTAGAATCCAACCACTTCTCATCATTTTCACCACGTCCATCCTTATGCAAGCTTTCAATCTCTCCCACATGGATTATTGCTCAACAGCCTTCTTGTGGTTCCTCTTGTTCCCACCCATGCGTACAGTGTGTTCCCTATGTCAGAAAAACATTTTAAATGCCTGTGTTAATGCAAATGGATCAATTTAGTATAGTTTATTCTATTATACATGGGCTAATAAATTGAATAACTGATTTAAAACCTATTTGCAACTCTTTCTGAGAAGAATTGTCCAATAATTTAGAAGAATTTGATCATGCACTGGAATTAAAGTGGCGAACAGAATAGGAAAGATAAAAAAAAATGTGTGTGTATATTGTGTATATATATGCACACACATAAACACACATACATATCTATGAAGAATAAGAGACTGTGTCGAACAAGTTCCTAGGGATCTTGGCTCATTAAGAAGGTGAAGTTGGGATGCTTCACGTGAAATATTTATTTACTAAACGACTAGAAATCAAGTTTATTTATCCAACTCCGTATTGTTGGTGCAAAAGTCATGCACGAAGTGCCTGTAAACACCTGCTTGGGTCAGAGGCTTAGGCGTGATGTGCTGAGGGAGGAGAGAGAAACTGCCTCCTGTGAACTGAGGTTGAGAGTTCTCAGCTGAACACACAGAACTTTCATTACACATCCAGGACCAGCAGGGACAGAGTCAGAACCCTAAAGGCAGTTCCCAATTGACAAACAGGTGATGCTCTAGCAGTTCATTTGAAAACTGATTGTGTGGAACTCACAGCATTTTCTCCCATAAAAACAGTGTTACAAATGGCGGTAGGGTGTGTCTCATGGCCAACACATAAAAGCTTATTTGGCCCGTAATGAAGCCAAAACTCAGCACATTTGCAGCAGAAAAATAACTCTCTTGTAACTCGTAATGAAACAAAACAGAAAAACCTATAAACTTAAATAAAAAAAAATAGTGGTTTATTTCTCTTGAGGGCTACTGCTTATAGAGGCACAGTTTTAATTAAAAGAGGATGAGGAAGTAGATGGAGATGTTGATGGAGAGTCTAAAGGGGACTGCTGAGAACTCAGGAGGGTGGCTCTGCTTATCGTCTTATTTCACTTTGAAACATAAGGCATCGCTTCTCCTTGATACAGCTGTATCTATTTGCGGCATCGCTTTTGTGTTTATAAACCATGAAATGCATTAAATTTTTAGATTCTCAAAACGAAGAATGGGAAACAAAGGAAGCGGGAAGTAAGAACATGCTCATGAGGTAACCTCATGAAAATTAAAAGAAAGAAAGATGGTTGGAAGGATGGGGGTGTCTATGTGTGGGGAAATGGTCATCATGGAAAATTCGCTGAGAAAAAAAGGGCAGATTGTGTTGATATTCTGTCCATGGAGGGGACTAGCAGAGAAGAGTGGAGAAGTGATCTTGGATCATATAATTCCGTAACAAGTTAACTTTAGACAGTCTTGGAGCTATCTGGAACAAAGCAGGGAAAGGAAAGTGTGAAACAAGACAGAGAAGGGAAGATGTGCTTGATCAAACATTATTTATTTAGGAATATGTTTATCGGGAGCTTGGTGTTTATCACATTCTGAGTCTCTCTCTTTTTAAAGTCTCTCTTTGTGATTATATAACAATGTAATTTGCTAATAAAGCATTTGAACCTAAGCAGAATAATTAGAGACTTTAACTAGCTCTACACTTTCTTTAACTCTACTGGTATATGTTATCTAGCTATGACTAAGAGTGCCCCAAATCAGCTTTTTGTGTGATCCCCAGACTCTAATCACAACAGATGAAACACCGTTAGGATTGTTCAGTTACTTTAGATGTGCTGAGTAAAGTACTACAAAAACTTCCATTTTGTTTTTGGCAGAATAATGTTTAAAAATTAATGCCTTCAAATTTCACTATTAATATAGTTTTGTCAGTGCTAAACATAGCTAAGAATACTATCGGCTATTTATTCAGAGGGACTGGACAGGGGCATGCCACAAGATAGATTATCAATAGCAGTGCAGATTCTATAGCCAAACTATCATTGTTCTGAAAGTTTTTTCCACTTACCTCTTAACCTTTATATGCCTAACTTTCCTACCTCTAAAAAGAGGTTGATATGAGTCTTACATGAGTTGATCCATGTGAGAAACTTCTATTACTGCCTGGCATGTAGTAAGCACTCAATAAATATTAGCTATTATAATTCCTATTAGGCAAACATTTTGATTAGTAGTTTCCATATCTGCCAGAAATTAGATATTTAGTCTTGAGAATATTGGAATACATTTAATGTTAAACTACGTTAAGCATGTATTGATTTTTTTCTTGTATATTTTAGAAGGCGTCTAGGGTATTATAGCATTTCAAAGTCATTTTCACTGACCAACAAATGTCAATTCTTATTACATTTTTTAAAGAATGCTTACTGTAGTATTATAAAACTTGCAAAAAGGTTAAGGTTCAAGTGTTTCAATTTAATTTGAAAGAGTGTTGCTAAGAGATGTTCTGCATACCACTTAAGATCACATTCTCTGGGGAGGGGAGAAGTTAAGATGGCAGAGTAGTAGGGGGACCCTAAACTTGCCTTATCCCTTGAACACTACTAGATCAACATCCAATCATTTTGAACAACCAGAAAATCAACCTGAGGATTAAGAAAACAATCTGCACAACTGGAGGGAGAGAACATGGCAGATGCGAGGTTCGGAGCCATGAATTGGAGGAGAAAAAAGCCATGGTGCCAGGAAGGGGAGAGAGCCATTTTCATGGAGCAAAGTCAAAGAGAAAGGGAGAGAGTGGAGCACGGGATTCACACAATACACCGTGGTGAGGGGATCCCCTGGGTCGCACTGGGAGAAAGTGCTCCCCCTCCTGGAGTACCTTCGGAAGAGGGTATTCTGCCTCTCCAAGGACAAATGGTTCGCCGGAAGTCCCTGAGTGGCCATTCAGCAGCAGGGGACAGAGGCACCCACAGAAGGCAGATAACCTGGTCTCAGCTTATCACTGTGCATCACAATAGACTCCAGCTACCACGCACTAAGCAACTGCTTTTCTGGGACAGAATGGTGCCAGGCATGCCCCAAGGCTCTCCTTCAGAGGAATGAAGTGAGTCCATGCTTTGCCGAGCTCTTAAAGATTTGAAGTTTTGAATCCCAGCCCTGCACCAGAGATAAGACACAGGAGAACGGTGGCACCTGGCATGCTGACAGTTGGGCGCAGACAGGTTGAAGGTGGGGATCTGATGAAAGCCTGAGACACAGGAAGGGAAACTGTTCGCTTTTCTGTGAGGGCCTCCTGAACAACGCACTGAGAATCCCCCTCCCCAGTGTCGAGATGGCGGGGTGACACCATATTCTACCCCACTCCCACCCCCACCCCAGCAGCATGGTTGGACTCTGGAGAGAAACACAACACCTCCAGTGGAAGTTGGGGTCACTCACACCAAATCCTTCCCGGCTACAAGGGCCTCTGTGCCAAGACAGGTCTCACTGTGAGCCAGCCCCAGCGGCCTAGCCCTCAGAAGAGCAACACAGATGTGATGTGGTTAGTGACAAAACAAATATTACCACTGGACTTATGGTTTCTCACTATCATTCAATCATTCATTCATTCCTTCATTCATTCATAAGCACAGTATATGCCAGATATTTTCTATGTTTTCACAATCTATTTAGGAAGACAACACATTAAAAAATAATTGCAGCAGTTTAATCAGTATAGTAAGGTAAGTATAAAGTACCTTGAGGACATAGGAGATAAAAGAGTCATGTCTATCTGATGAAGCCAAGAAAGGCATAAAAGAGAAACTAACACTTGAACTAGGTCTTAAAGGACAGCTAACAACCAGTTTAGCAGGTGAAGCATGAGAGCACATAGAATGAGAGGCAGAGAAAAATGCACATGCCCTGGAGATATTTCATACTATAAGGTAGATGGTACTGGGGGAGAAGAGGCAGTAAAAGATTAAAAAGAAAGCCAACAAAGACAACTTCACCGATGGCCTCTCTTTAGGGGACACTATCATTTCCTTCCTCCCAATTTGTGGGTGGTACACAAAACTGAAAGTGCTACTTTCTTGGAGGTACTGGATAGTATCTCTTTTTAACTAACACTTGCTTAATCCTTCATCTGACTGGAGAGAAGAAAAGAATATGAGATCCTCTGGTCCTTACTCTCCTTTGGGGGAGGATTAATGTATTCAGTGACCCACGCTACTTCTTTCTCAACCTACCCAGAACACTGAG
>CM052892.1:38394875-38461397 GCA_028534135.1 Potos flavus | reverse complement strand
AATAATTTATATTTGGTATGTGAATTTTATGTCTGTTTCTCAGTTGGTTCTCAGTGGGTTCAAAATCCCCAGGGAATAGCATTACTGGTTCTGAAAATACCTTCAACAGCTTTATTAGCCATATCAAGCAAGTTTGGACATTTACCTTTCACAGGCGGGCAGCAATTGTAGGGGACTTCTACACAAGACACCATTTTAGAATTTACAATAAAAAAATTCAACAGGCAACAGTTATTGACACATCTAACTCTTTCCAGGGAAAACCACATAAACTTTAAAAGAACTACATAGAATTGCCTGAACTTCATATGGATCACCGGAGGGCAAATGGAGCTATAAAGAAAGGTAAAATTATACTTTGAATTTACCTACAGTAAAAACGTTTCAAAGTACACTTGGGAAGTTGGGTATACGGCATTATGAGCACAATTTTGCTAGAAGGAAGAGGATTGGACCAGTTAATCTCTCTGATGGGACTCTGAAATCCTTTTACTATAGTCTGTACAAGGATTCATTGTAAAGGGACTTTAAAGATATAAAGAAAACCTGGTTATGATTTTGTCCCATCAAAAAACAGAAAATGAAAATCTTCCACTGGGCATCTTTTTTGAGGGTTGAAGACATTGCATGGTCTATTAGTAGTATTAGTATTATTAATGGAATATGTACTGGAAGAGACATTTTTCTTGTGAAAGAGATTTACAAATCTTAGAGTCAGCTGGAAAAAGGGTGTAAGTGTGCATTTTAAAGATCACACTTGAAAAAGAAACTATGCTATACTCCTTTAGAGAAGTAAAAGGATTAGACTGTGTAATCTTCCATGAGTTCAATATATGTAGTTCAATCCAGAGGGACTCCTGTGGGGATTTAATTAACGATATTTTGTGGCTCCAATTAGAATGAGATTCTTAACCTTTCTAATGTGCTGACCTACCTTTATAGGGAAGAAAAATTATACCACAGGCATACTAAGTAATTAAATGTACATTAATGCTACTAAGAAATGTGAGCAACTTTTTCTTATTGGGAAATGCTCCAAAAGGTCAGTAGGTCTGATAAACTTTCCATCCTTAAACATAGTAAACAATTTCTTGACATGACAAACATATCCAGAATGCCTTGTTCAAGTAATACCAACACCCAAATATCATTTGGTGAGCCATTACTATGCCTTGAGTGAGACAGGAGCTAGGCATTTATCATAGATTCCAATAAAGGAGTTCCAATTACTGTCTGCATTTAACTCAGGCCTGATGGAAAACTCTAAGGGACAAATGGTTTTGTTTATAAAAATGATAATCTGTTCTTCCATTGGTACAAATTACCCAGTATATATACTTTGTCTGGGTTTAATTTATTTTTTTAAAGATTTTATTTATTCATTTGAGACAGAGAGATACAGAGACAGAGCATGAGAAGGCAGAGAGGGAGAAGCAGACTCCCCACTGAGCAAGGAGCCTGACGTGGGGCTTGATCCCAAGACCTGGAGATCATGACCTGAGCCAAAAGCAGATGCTTAACCATCTGAGCCACCCAGGTGCCCCTTTGTCTGGGTTTACAAACTGTTTTACCAAGTAAAATGAGCCAGACACAAAAGGACAAATATTATATGATTCCACCCATATGAGCCACTTAGAACACTCCAAGGCATAGAGACAGAAAGCAGAATATTGGTTACTAGGGACTGGGGGGTGGGAGTGAGAGGGAGAATGGGGAATTGCCTGAATGGTACAGAGTTTCAGTTTGGGAAGATGAGTTCTGGAGATGGATAGTGGTGATGGATGCACAACAATATGAATGTACTTCTTGCCATGATACTGTGTACTTAAGAACGGTTAAAATTGTAACTTTTATGTCCTGTGTGCTCTACCAAAACGTTTAAAGAAAGTGTTTTACCAGATCTTTAATTCCGAAGATGGGATACTTGCTCAAATCATCTGAAGATTATTTTCCAAAGGTTCTACCCAACCGAGCCACCAAAACCAGAATACAGTGACTTCAACAGAGTCTGTCTTTTTTAAACCCCACTCCAGACTCATCGCCATATTTGTTTCCCATTTTTTTTCCCTAAATTTGAATTTTATCTCCTTGAAGAAAACTAGTTAAGTGTCTACTACATACTAGGCATAGCTTTAGTTTCGGTATGCAGTAGTGAACCAGTCAGTAAAAGAAAAAAAAAACAAAAAAACACAAAACTGTTCTTATGAAGCTTACATTGTCTACATTTAGCAACATGTTATTATTTATTCAAATTCTCTGAATATCAGTGTTATAAAACAAGATCTCAGTCAAGTAACAGAAGAATCAGCAGGATGCATACTACTAAGTCACCTGTTTTGATAGCACTTTCTTTGAATTTACTAAACTGACCAAAATTCTTGGCACTACAAGGTCAGTTTCTTTTAAGAAAGATAGTGAAATTAGCTTATGTTTATTCAGTGTTTTCAGACCAGGTGCCTCTTAAACCATGATATACTAACTAAACATAATGAGCCATTATGGTTCTGGAAAGCCTAAAATAGTGTATCAACCAATACAAGTCTTATCCAACCCAAATGGTTGGCATTGGCCCAAAACATTAAAGCTATGTAAATCTTGGAAAATTAAAACTTACTGTCTTCCTTTTCTTGTGAATTTGAGAAAGGGACATATCAAAATAAATAATTAAATGGATATTTAAAAATCAAAGAGATGTGGAAAGTAATCCTTGTGAGTGTGCCCTGGGATTACAGCATTAGCATTCTTCACATGTTCCTGGACAACATATGTTGTAGGAATACCGTGAGAGACCACGGTAGAATTCTGGCTTGGAAAATTCCCTTACCATTCTTCTAAGATGGAGGCAAAGGGATCAACTGTTTACCCCTTAATAAAAAATAAAAAATAAAAAAAAATAAAAGACTTCAGGTAAACTTTATGTTTCCGAAATGCAAAAGGAAAGAATACAAAGAATTAAAAAAAAAAAAAAAATGACCAAAGAGAGTTACAATGGAAGAGTGTAAGATTTGAGAAAGAACATCTTTTTTTTTTTTAAGGTTTTATCAAGTAGAGAAGCAGCAAGGAATATCCTGTTTTAAGGAGTAAAATTTTAAATTGATATCGAATAGGCAATTAAAATTATGTTAAATATATATTGCTATTAAAATGGGATATTGCAAGTAGGAACTCTGGAGGACAGCATCTGAAGTCTAAAATATCTTTTCCTTCAGATTTCCTCCAGTATATCTAATTCATGGCCTTGAGTGTTATTTATAGGGCTGTGGCAGGATGAATTGGGACTCATGGTTAACCCTCTGAAAAATATGCCCTGTGCACCCCTTGTGATCAGCTGACTGTTTTCCTTATAGTTACCAACTCCTTCCAACAGAGGAATTGCTTTTAAAAAGAAGTTTTAAATATTTTTCATATAAGTGAATATTACATATATGTAAAATATAATATATACAGTGGGGGGAGGTAGGGGGATGAAGAAATCAGAATAGAACGAACTTGTACTTTTCCTTCCCTGTGTCAATACTCCATCTCCCATCACTACCTACCCAGGTAAGCAATATATACAACCTAATATGCCTCTTTTCCTGTTTTTCCTCCATACTTATATAATCCTATAGAGATATATGTATAAATAAATTTTTAAAGTTTTTATTATTACTTATTTCCACAAATTAGATCATAGTATGTCAACTGTTATGCCTTATTTAAAACTCTTCATCATCTCCTAGAACTCAAATTCATTCTTTCTAAGGGCTGTGTAATATTCTGTGGAATGAACATTTTAAAATAATCTGCCCAAGACACCGCGATGTGTAGCTGAGTTCAGGAAGCATAATTATGGAAACATTCCCTGATTAGGGGGAGTTTCTTTTATTGGCCATTAAGAAACAATGCTACAATAAGTATCCTCATAATGGCTTTACTAACTGGTACTTTTATCTCTACGGAATAAATTCCCAGCAGTGAATTTGATCGGTCAAAAGGTTTCTGTAGTTTTATTTTAGTAGGTGCTATTAGATTACCTCCCAACGAGCCTCAATTCTTCACATTTCTTTCATCAATGTAGGAAAATACGTGGGTGAGTCTGAGTAGATTCAGTTATGCTATGGCAAATAACTATCCCAAAATTTTAGGGGCTAACACAAAAACCATTTATTTTTTATTCATGTAAAATCAGATGTGAACCCAGGCAATTCTCCAAGCCAATTATTCTTTATGAAGTAACTCAAGCTTCTTAGCATACTGGGCTGTCATCTCAACAATCATTTGGAAGCCTCAATCATGTAAAGTCTCATCTACAATCATGATAGTAGGTAAAAGAGGAGAAAAGCTAACTGCAATGACAATCGAGTGCTTTGATACAGAAGTCGCAGTTATTCATATTGTCCATTCATTAGCCACATATAACTGCAAAAGGGCAAAGTAGTGCAATCCTGTATGTGTCCAGCAAGAGAGCAGACCACAGGGGTGAGGTGTGGAGGGATGGACAAAATTCGTGAAGCGAAGTGGGAAATACAGTTTTCCAGTTATGAAATGAGTAAATCATGGGAATGAAAGGCACATCATAGGGAATATAGTCAATGATACCGTATTAGCACTGTATGGTGACAGACGGTTGCTACACTTGTGGTGAGCACAGCATAATGTACAGAGAAGTTAAGTCACTATGTTGCACATATGAAACTAATGTTATACTATGTGTCAACTGTTCAAATAATTTTTTTTTTAAAAAAGAGAGAAGACACTAGGTGTCTCTATTATAGCATCTTTTACGCCATATCCTCTCTATATTCGGTATTTTAGATCTTTTAAACTTTTGCATATCTAAGGGGTTTAAATGGTAACTTTGATAATGCACATTCCCCCAACCACTATGAATGGGAACATTTTTCCATATGCTAACTGGCATTTTCAATTTGTTCTTTGAATTGTTTATTTATATCTTCTATAATATACAATATCTTTGTATATTATACAATATATATACAATATATATATTGTATATATCTTCTATAATATACAATATAAATTGTATATTTATATCTTCTGCTCATTTTCTTCTGCTCATTTTCTTCTCATTTTCTTAACCTCTCTTTCCAGCCTTATTTCTTACTTTTCCTGTCAAAACAAAAACAAAACAAAACAAAAAAACCCATAAACAAACAAAAATAAAAATAACCTAGAGTTACCCAATGAGATTTCTAAGTTGCCTCTAACTAGGCCAAGGGCTATAATATTTCTGTGCTTGTGTTTATACTATTAATATTCCATCGACTTTCCTTCCTTGTCTTTCTTCCACATTTATCTAAGTCCCTTTCACTATTAAAGGACCAACGACAGGCCCACATCCTTTCTCAAACATCTCCATGTTCACCAGCCTTTCTTTCCACAAATTTTCTGTATCATTATTTTGGTGCTTAACCTATACAACCCTCACTTGCTCTTCATCATTTCATAAATACCCCATCTCCCTTTATAGAAATGGGGATTTCCTATTTTTCCCAGTAAACACCCTTTCAAAATCAATTTCCTTCTTTATGTTATGATAATTCTGCTCCATTTTGTTGAAGGAATGAAGGGTCAACATACAGATTCAAGATATACAATCTAAGAGACTCGGCCAACGTGGGGTCCCCGGGACCGGATGACTCATTTACTTAGTGTGTTTTGTTGTTGCCTGTAATGTCTCCAGGATAAGAATCATTATAATTCTCACAGGAACACCAAGTTGGTCAAATACTTCTCTGATACCTCTTGCTCAAGTGAGCCATAGTGAATGGGCAACATGAGGGTACTTGAGGCTGAAGTGGGCCATTGGTACTTTCAGACAGCTACCTCTTAGTAGTGTGTAAAACATTCCATAGAACCCGTGTGGATGAAAATATCAATGTATCATCCAAGGTACTTCACTTCCTACAAAGGAGCATCCTTGCTATTAAAAAGCTACAGAGCAACACAGCCTATCCATTGTACTATGTTAAAATCAATCTGCCTGTAAAGTACCAAGAGAAAATTATAAGTAACCCACTTTATAGATATGAATGATCAGGAAGGTAAGCTACAAACCTGCTGCCCTATGTATTAAACACTAAAATTATCATCCGAGACCCCCTAGGACAGCTCGAGTGTATGCTTGCAATATTTCAATTGTTAAGTGGGAATATATTAAACAACAATGAAAATCTTTAAAGTCCAATTCCTTTCACCAACTTGATTAGTTTTTCTTCCTTGACAATAATTATTCTTGTGGTTTAATGATTGCTCTTCACCTTTCTGAACATTTTAAGTGCTGTTTACACAAGGTCAGGAGTGAGAGAGGGTAGCAAGCTCACATCCGAAACCTAAACAAAGATAGAATTTGGATGAAAAGATGGCTTTTATACCAAGTAACTTCAATCTGGATTATTCCATTTATGTGCTAGGAGACTGCTCACTGCAAGTAAATCTGCATATAAATGACACAAGTTAAAAGTAAAATTGCAGTCTCAAATCCAGTTGCACCGATTTTTTGGTGCTCCACTGGATTTTCAAAAAATATATATATTCTTAAATCTCCAAATAGGAGACCAAAACAGAATGAATAGATGGCTTGCCCATGAGCAATCAATAATCCACCTTAGCCTGTGTTTTCATGTTCTTGCTGGCCATGCATGTTTGCAATATCTCTTATCACCAACTCCTTTAAAATAGGTCACTGCACTTTGGCATGTGAAAGACTAGAAGAAGTGTATTGCTCCATGGGCAAGAACATGTCTGAATCAGTGTTGTAGTTTTGTGTTCCTATTCCTGCTAGACTGTGATGTTTTACAGTAAAAGGTGACTTGCTGTTCAACTTTAATGTGGCTCTGAACTTTTTATGTCTTTGGTGTTTATTACATTCTTATTTACTCTAAATATATGATCTGACTAAAAACTGATCACACAAAATGTGCTAAAATTAAACAAAGACCAAATCCCTGTTTCGGGTTTTAGGCTGTCTCTAAGATGGACAGCGAATTGTGGGAGCTTCCAGTAAAGTTTCACAACTACTTTAAATTTAATACACGGGCTGCATATTTACTTATTCTGATTGGAATTAAACTACCCATACCGTCTGGACAGTTCATTCAAAATAGACAAAATTTCTGAGCTTAAGATTGTTATGCATAAAAATTGTAGAGTAAGAAACAGCAAATTGATTTTTGCATTTTTCTCAGTAGTTCCTCCAACTTTGAATGGATCAGAGTAATTCAAGAGGAAATTCCAAAATACAGATTCATAGGTCTCAAGTGAAACCTACTATGTCACCCTCTCTGGAGTACAGTCTAAAAATTCTCATTTAAAAAGAACCTGCCCAGGAGATTGTGATGTAGAGTTGGTCCTGAGAACCACAGAAGAAGTCCTTAACCCTCTTACAGTTATAAATGTACTGCTTAAATATCTAAATAAGAATATTAAAGGGATCATAATGTGCTATACTGTTGTATTAAAATCTACATTTTCAAACGACTTCTTCATACTTGTTTTGTTTTCCTACCAATGCAGAGTGAATTCACTCGGAAATTTCCAGCTCTTCACTTCATTTTGCTGCCCAAGGCTCATAGTAAAAATCTATGTTCTGATTCTAGTGGGGTATGCTCCATGGAGCTGGGAGAATTGCCAGACAATAAGAGGAAAAGGAATAGGTTGGAAGAAAAGTAATAAAGGTGAAAGATCTTAAGTAATCATTGACTAAATGCACATTGCTCTATCTTTTCTCCTGATTTTTCTCATTAAGATTTAGAAAAGTATACCAGATATATAATTCATTTTTTTTTCAGATATATAATTCTTAATTGTTTCAGTGGAGATAAGGATCTGTAGAGAACCAAACTTTCTTAAGCTGGAAGGAATGTAGGGGTTATTTAGTTCAATAGCTATAAAATTCACCAGACTTGCATCCAGTGAATGGCCCCTGAAGCCAGACACAGCACTTTGTGCCCTGCATATGTTGAATGACTCAAGAGAGATTCTGGGAGACAGCGCATAATGGAGAAGGGAAAAACTTGTCAGATTTAGACAGAATCTGAAGTTTGCTGTTGTTTTTTTATTAAGATATAATGTATTATTTGCCAAGGGTACAGATCTGTGAATCATCAGGCTTACACATTTCACAGCACTTACCATAGTACATACCCTCCGCCATGTCCATAACCCAGCCACCCTCTCCCTACCCCCCCACTACCCCACAGCAACCCTCAGTTTGTTTTGTGAGACTGAGAGTCTCTTATGGTTTGTCTCCCTCCCTATCCTGTCTTGTTTCATTTTCCCCCCCCTTACCCCCGACAACCCCCCCACCCTGCCTCTCAAATTCTTCATATCAGAGAGAGCATTTGATAATTGCTTTCTCTGATTGACTTATTTCGCTTAGCATAATACCCTCTAGTTTCATCCACGTTGATGCAAATGGCAAGATTTCATCGAAGTTTTTACGTGTAATAGAGAACACATCCTCAATTACTTAAACACAGTAGCTTGGGCTACACTTTCCTCTTTGTATACAACCTCCTCACACTGCTTTTCAGATCTCCTTTTCTCTGTTGAGGTTACTATTAATATTCATTTTAATAGGATATTTTCTTCATTTGAAGATTAGTAACTTTAATAAAAGTTTTACAGCTACGAAAGGAAAATGAGAAGTAACTTGATTGAAAAAAGCTACAAAAGGGGGGGAAAGCAAATAATAGTTTTAAAAAGTAACAGACATCAATTATGGATGTAAAATAAATTGTATCAGTCTTCACGATACATATGAAAGAACTGGCTTATCCCATAAAAAGAGAGACTATCATGTGAATAGGTGAAATTTAAAAGAAAATTCAGTCATACCTTATTAAAAAAACACATTTTAAAAAAATGTGAAATAGAAAGGTTTGAAAGTAAGGAGACAGGCAAATGCAAACCAAAAGCGAGAGAGAAAGAAATCAGAAGTGACAATACTTTTAATAACATTAGAATTTTTGGTTAAGAATTCTAAATGGAATAAAAAGATTATAAGAAAGAAAAAGAATAAGTGATAAGAAACGTATGTGAAGATATAAATTCTTAAGCACCAGGCAATGTATCTAATACACAAATAAAAATTATTGAGTGCACAAGGAGAATGTTGTAAAAATTTAAGTTAAAGTATAATATTTTTAATTTCCCTAATATTCTAAAAACTGGATAGATTCACAAAAAAAAATAACATAGGAATTTAATGATGTCAGTACATTTGATATGGATTCATAGAAATATCTCTATGTTCATTTGCCAGAGACTATAGATTTTCATTATGTTCATGGAATGTTTACAAAAATTAATCACATGCTTGGTCACAAAGAACCTTGATATATTTTAAAAATTGAGATTTTTTAGGTTACATCCTCTGATCATAGCCCTACTGAAATAGAAATGAAAAGTAACAAATGACCACATTTAAGTGAATACTTAAAAATTGAGTTACAGACCTTAGATAATTCTTAATAAAAAATAAATTCAAAAGCGAAATTAGTATTTAGAAATTAAGGAAACTGGGACTAATTTCCACCACGACCCTATAGGTCACAGTGAAAGCACTAATTAGAAGAAAATGTGAAGCCTTAAATACCTTACCCATTCAAGAAGAAAGTTAAATAAAAGGAGTGGCATCAGCAAGATGGTAGAATAGAAGTCCCAGCCCTCATTCCCCCATGAGGCACTGATTTCACAACACATGGACCAAAATAACTTTATGAGATTTCTCCACTCCAGTGAAGAAGTTGCAGCTCCCTAGATGAACACAAAACTGAGAAGAAACCCAATGAAACAGGAAAGAGCAATTTTACCTTATGGGCACCAAGGCTCCAACCCAACCTGTCACAGCTCAGCACTTGGAGATAATGCCCTAGCTATGACTTCTCCCATGGGAGCAAAGACAAGCATGGCGCATGTGTCCCACGTTCCAGCTTTTGAGAAGGTTGCCAGAGGGACTGTTTCTGTCTCGACTCACTTGACTGTCTGGGGCTCTCACAGAACAAGTATAATTTGGATGCATGCGGGTCCATGAGAACAAAGGAGAGTGAGGTTGGGAGATGGCAGGGGTGGCAGGCTATCAGCATTAGCTGCAGAAGGTGCACAACTCAACTCTTCTCCCACAAGGAGATGCGCATCCAGTGTCCCAGCTTTTGGGAAAGTTGGCCAAGGACCTAGTATCCGTGTCCCCTGACTCGGAGCACTGACAGGCCTGGTATCCACTGCTGAGAAGGGGGGGGTGGGACAACTGGCTGCTGGAGAAGGAAATGACTTGCAGTGTGGCAGACAGACACCAGGGGGTACAAGAAATTATGAGCCCCTGAAAAATAAACTAGCAAGCCCCTCACAATGAGAAACAGTATACACAAGTCCAGAGAAGTCATATCACACCCCCCCCAAAATCCCTCGGAGGCCCCCAGAATCTCTAGCCAGAGCCACTAGTGAGCATCTTCCTCGGTATGAAAGCAGTCTGTAAAGGTTAGGAGAGGTGGCTCTTTTTTCAAAAACACAAATCCCAACACAAAGTTGTGAGACAAATGAAAAAACAGGGACACATGGCCCAACCTAAAGAACAAAATAAATCTCCAGAAACTGACCTTAAAGAAATGGAAGTACATGACTTACCTGACCAAGAATTAAAAATAACATCATAAAGATGATGCAGGAATGAATGAGAATATCAATGAAGGTATAGAAAAGATATTTTTTTACAAAAGGCCAACAGATGCCAGTGAAGAATACCAAATACAGCAAAATTTTCCCCGTCAAAAGCGAAGGAAAAAGAAAGGCTTTCCCAAACAAACAAAAACCGAGGGAGTTCGTTACCAGTAGATCTGCCTTACAACAAATGATAGCAGGAGTCCAACAAGATGAAATGGAAGGCTGCTAAACAGCACAGTAAAGTTCCCTAGGAAGGGTAAATAGTCAAATAGACAATACTGTAATACTCTAATGGAAGTGCAAAAATCATATTTTCAATTGACTTTTTTTCTGGCAATTTTAGGCTCACAGCAAAATTGAGCAGGAGGTACGGAGACTGCCTCTATACTCTCTGCCACTCCGTGAATAGTGCCCCCCATTATCAACATCCCCTTCCAGAGTGGTATGTGTATCACAACTGATGAACTTACACGACATCATTATCACCCGGAGTCCATAGTTCGCATTAGGGTTTACTCTTGGTGTCGTACATTCTATGGAGGTAGATAAATTCAATGACACATATTCAGTAGTATAGTGCCATAGAGAGGAGTTTCACTGCCCTAAAAATCCTGTGCCTGCCTATTCATCTCCCCCTTTCCCAAACTCCTGAAAACCACTGATCTTTCTACTGTCTTCAAAGTTTTGGCTGTTCCATAAAGTCATTTGGTTGGAATCATATAGTATGTATCCTTTTCAAGTTGGCTTCTTTTATTTACTAATATGCATTTAAGTTTGCCCCATGTCTTTTCATGGCTTGATAGCTCCTTTGGGTGCTGAATAACATACCACTGTATGGAGGTAGCCTAGTTTATTCATCCTTCTACTTACTGAAGGGTATCCTGGTTGCTTCCCAGTTTTGGCAAATATGGACAAAGCTGCTACTGACATCCCTGTGCAGGTTTTGTGTATGCGTAAGTTTTAACTTCCCTGAGTAAATAGTAAGATATGTGATTTCTGGATATGAATAGAGTGTGTTTAGTTCCTAAGAACTGAAATCAGGATCTTGAAGAGATACTTGCACTCCCATGTTCATTGCAGCATTGCTTACGATAGTGAAGAGGTAGATACAATGTATATGTTCATTAATGAATGAAGAAAGAAAGAAAATGTGGCATAGGCAGGCAGTGGAATAGTAATCAGCCATAAAAAGGAAATCCTATTAGTATAGATGTGCCTTGAGGACATTAAGTAACATGAAATAAGCCAATCACAGAAGGACACATACTGCATGATTCCCCTTATATAAGGTATCTAAAACAGTCAAACTCAAAAAAAAGAAAAAAAAACTAAAAAAAAACCCACAAAAAAGATGGTTGCCAGGTATGGGGGGAGGGAGAAATGGAGAGTAGCTATTCAAAGGAGGCAGAGTTTCAGTCATGAAGTATTAGAAAGTTCTAGGGATATGATGTACAACACTGTACTTACAGTTAACAATAGTGTAATATGCACTTTAACATTTGTTTAGAGGCTAGATTTCATGTTCTGTGGCTTTTTACAATAAAAACAATTCTATCCCAAGGCGGAGGATGAGTAGCACTGCTAGAAACAGTTTTCACACATATGAATTTAAATATATCAATGCAGCATAGCGTACCGAACACATTTGTTCATTAAAATACTTTCCAGATTCATAATCACAAGGAGTTGGCTTCAGACACATTCTATTCGTGTAAGAAAAAAGAATCAAAAGGATACAAGAATTCAGTATTTGTCATAAGAAATTAGAAAGAACAATAATGTGAAACAAAAGAAATCAGAAGTGAGAAGGGACGCATGCTGGTCTGGGGAGTCTGTGTTTCATTACAGGCCAGGAGGACCCGGCAAAGGGCTCTAAACCAGGCAATGACAAAAGGAAAGAGGGATTTTCATACGATTAGTCTGAAAACAGTGCCCCAACTAACAGAGTAAGAGAGAAGTCTGGGGCAGGGCACCAACTAAAAGATGTGGGCACCAGTTTAACTGGCAAAGATATAGCACCTAGACTAGAGCCACACTGATAAGAGCTTAAAGAGAAATGGACACAAGAGATGTTTTCAAAGGGGCACCGACAAACTTAGTGGCTAACGGGAGGTAGAGAATGAAGAAACAGGTCAGGAAAAGGATGATTCGGAAATGTCAAGCCCAGGTGAAATCACAGCAAGCCCACGGAAAGAAATGTGGATAATTAGATCTGATTTATTTTGACAAAAGGGATGGCTAATTCTATTGCATTGCCAAGGGTGGCTGGGAGAAATTTTTTAGTACTGATTCACATTCTATTCCCAGGGTGGTGGGGGGAAAGAACTTGAAGTCTAATATAAGTGTATCATATGTTTGGTACTTAAATGCGGGGTCAAGATACTTTTCTTCTATACCCCCTGCCAAGGGCTTCCCTCTAAGTCACACACATAGAAGTTACAGGCCACCTCTGTGCTAATTCCAAATGATAGAACACAGAGTAGAAATGCCCAGCAAGGCCTTTAAGATGCCAAAACCAATCTGGAAGGGCTGGAGGCTTAGTAAAGATTCTAGGCTGGAAATAAAACTTGCTATTGTCTGTGTGCTCTCAGGCAAGGTTCTCATCGTTCCTGGACCTTAGTCCCCCTGTCTGCAGAATGTCTAAACTCCTACTGTACTAGAGAGATGTGAAATTTAGCCTCATTTCCACAGGTAGAGCAATTAATATTCAGAATATACCTTGGGGTGTTTATATGAAACTTGTTGTAATATCCATCGAATGAGTCCCCTGATGGGTAAAACTATCTTAAGAATAATTATAACCTTTTACAATTTTTGCCATCTTTCATGGTGGCACTTATTCAGCAGTCATGTGTCAGGTACTGACACTTTATTTACAGTGTTTAATCCTTACAGCATTATAGCAAAGCTTATTAATTACTCTCATTTTACCAATAAGGCAATGGAGGCTCAGGTTAAATATCTTGCCAGAGGTCATTCAACTGATAAGAAACAGAATCAAAATACTGAAGTTTACAGACTATAAAGCTATGCCTATCATCTTCCCACTAAATCGTGGCTTATTTATAACATTCAAATCTTACATAAGAAACAGAGTTGCACAAAACATATTGCTGCCATTCAAAACAATGAGTCCAAAATCCAAAGCATCTTCCAATCATTTCTAATACCTTAAGTACTGTCTCTTTACATTTTAGCCACTTATAATAGAGATTGTTTAAAAATGCACCAACATTTCCACGACTTCTTCAATAGAATACGTAATTCAAAATATAACCATTTCTTGGTGATTTGGTCTCATCACGTTAACATGTGTTTCTAAATTGCATAAGTGTTTTGCTTTGCTTACCGTCTACAATGCTTTATATTTTCTGGGCTTCCATTAAGTAAATTGGAGTTCTTCTTCTGTTGATAGCTGTCATTTTTTTTCTCTCGTTTCTAATCTGTTGTTTTGTTTTGACTCAAAATGGTAAGAACCTGATAAGTGCTTTAGGATGATTTTAGTCTCCCAAGAAATAAACCATTCAGACTGTGTTAAACACCACTGTTGCTCCAGGGGAATTGGGGACTACATTGTTCAAGGGCTAAGTCTTTTGGAGTTTTGGTGTATTGCCAAGCAGTCCAGATTATAGAATTAATGAAATTGGAATAAATGTGAGCTTATCTGGCTGAAGTCCATATTTAATAGGGTCAGATTTAATATTATATATACCATGAGTCTCTAGGACATATATTTAAAGAGAAAAAGGAATCAATTGTTTGGAAAATACCAACTAGCAAGGATGGGGAAAGGGAGAGTATAGTTTGGAAAAAGTATATCCAATATAGCTATTCTTTAAAAACAAAAAAACAAAAAACAAAAAAAAACCCCACACTCCTGAAAAATACAAAACTGTACAATTATTCTGACCAGTATGGGCCCACAGGAGAAAATGAACATGTATTCTGAGAGAATTAGGTGCAAACATTTGAGAAACCTAGATCCAAATACTGCTGGCATATAGTGCACTTTTTAAGAGACCATCCAGTTTTGCTCAAAACCCTAGACAGTGATAGGAAATAAAGAAATATCATCTCCTACTCTATTGAAAAAGTTAGAGGGACATGAGGAACAGGCAGATGGCAAAGATTCTATTCAACAACGCTGGGTTGGATGGTTTAAGGCAAGGAAACTGGAAGATTAATCGGAAATAAAGGAAGAACCCAGCCCTGTTAACCAGGTGGCTCATTAAGCTAAAACAATAGCAGTAACTGGTTCAAGGTCTTGATGGGTAGTTTGGATAGCAAACCTAAACCCACAAAACACTATAGTCTTCAATCCCAGTGGGGATGGATTTTGCTGGGTTAATCTGGGTTCAGCAAGTGGGTGGCATAAATCTCCAAATGTAACTCCGTTTCAGTAGAGAAGTCTACGGGTGCCGATAATGTCAAGATGATCCACTTAAAATCAGATGACAATTCCTTTGGTGCTTAAAATGTTTCAGTTTCTCCAAATTGTTTTCAGAATTAAGTCCACACTCCTAAAAAGACATCCAAGCCTCATTCACACCTACATCACTAGCCTTAACATGACCACTTTTTACGTCACATTCTACATTGGTGACCTTCCAAATATCTTTCTTCATCAGGCCATATTTTCCTGCCTCCAGGCTTGCATATTTGCTATTCCCTCAGTATGAAGGACCCTTAGCATTTCTCTTCCCTTGGATAATTCAGTTTAAATGATATATTTTCCCGTAATCCCCACACGCCAGAATGTTCCATTGCTATGTATTCTGAGACCATTCAGCAATCCTGTTAGCAGAGTCTTTGCATAGCATATTCTCTAGTCTTCTGTTTTACTGGCTGAACTGTCAGGTGTAAAGGAGCAGAACCTTTATCTCTGCAGCTAATATTTCATCTTCCAAGCTTAACACAGGGCATGGTACAGAGTAACTTTTTAATAAATATTTCTTATTTACTTAATATCAATAACGGGATGAGCAGTTGATAGGAGGGTAGATAGGTAAAAAAAAACACTCTTTTTTTTTTTTTTTCGGCTCTTTACAGTTGCCAGAGAAGCAAACTCCACTTGTTATTTTTAAGAACTTTTGATTTTTTTCTCAAATCCTACTACTATTCTAAAAAATGGATAATTTTCCCTTTATGTTTCCCCACTGTGTAGAGCATGTAGCAATTTATGAATACCCAGAACAATGTATTTACAGGATAAAACAATTTTAACATTAACAAGAACTATATCCTCTTGTTCAAAAAGGATGTCACATCTCAATATAATTGCTTACCATTTTCAGTGAGCTATTTATAATCAATGGGGCAACTTAAAGTAAATGTATTTGCAACGGCTGTTGTGGTGTTATAACTGAGCACCACTTAAAAATACATCATAAATCCTTTGTGAAGCATTTCTCCATTGCATTAATGTAGTCTATATATAGCATGTTTCTAAATTTGTTCGTTCTTCAGAACAGTTTTTAAAATTAAAAAAAAAAAACACCTTCAAATAAGACTGTTGTCAAAGCCTGTGGAGTTTAGATAAGAATTTTTAAAGTTTTTTATATCCTTCCTATCTTGCCGCACTAAACTGTCCCTCAACTCCTTTAAAAACTTCCACACAGAAACATAGTTAGGCAAAGTCTCCCTTTAAGCCTAGGGCATGCTGTTGGTTATTCTGAAAGCCCCAGGAAGATGATAATCCGCCATATACAAAGAAAAAGATTATGACTGGCAAGACTACCTCAGTAATAGTGCTTATAGAGCCATGTAAAACATGGGATTTTAAGCAGTTCAGGACTCAGGAGGACTTTTCCCCAAGAAGCCTCAATCTCTTCGTCAAATCTCTGTCCCTAGAGTCAGAACGAACTGAAAGGGTTAGTTATTTTAATTAAGCACAGTGCTTTTATGTCAAGATTAAACTAATAAAGAAATGGAGAAAGATGATATGCACATAACATTTCATAATGAACTATGGTGGTAGGCCCATGTTACGTGCTTTCTAGTTAATTGGGAACCACTACCTTTATTCTACTAGATGGGAAAACCAAGACACAGGAGATGTGAGAAACTTGTCTGAGGTCACAACACTAAAACTTTTGTACCGTTTGGACTCAAAATCAGGTTTGAAGATAGAGTATGCTAGAGTAACAGTTACTGAGTTTACTGTCTAATTGTGACCAACTATAAAGTATATAAAAGATGTGCAACAACTGTCTTCAGTCACTAAACCACAAGTGAAGCAGAGATATTACCCTCAAGAGATGAGAAATATACAGTGAGCTCTACATTCATGCTGAATTTGAGGCACTTTCTAAATAGCATCACAGGGAAATAGAAAACAAACAGAACCACAATCTCACCAGGAAAAGGGAACAAAGATTAAAATATAGAGATGCTGGGTGGCTTAAAGTTATGTAAGTGTAGCAGAGAGGAAAGAGCTAAGAAGTAAAGGAACCATAGAAATTTGCCCAAGAGTTACCTTGAGTCTGGCCAAATACTAAGCTACATATGCTGAAAATAAGACTCCATGAGGCTTGGCAGAGAATAGCTTAAGAATACTTAAGGCTGTGAGCCGAAGTAAGATCTAGAGGGTGCATAGTACTCGAAGATAGAAGAATTAGAATAAAGAAGAAATATTGGAGAAAAACCAAGGCATTTAATTAAGATCCCAGAAAGGCCACAGTATAAGGATAGGTCTAGAAGTCCTCAAGTAAACACTTCATTAAACCTGCCTCAACAAATTCTAAAAATCCCCACAAAGCCTAACCACCAAAAAATTAACTGCTCTCCAGAACAAGGTTCAATATCTTTTGAAGGATGATAGGCAAACGTAGTCTTATAACAACGTAGTATCCATAATGACCAGTACACGATTTAAAAAAAATGTTGCAAAGAAGCAGGAAAATGTAACTCATAACCAGTAGGGGAAAAAAAAAAAAAGGTCAATAGAAACAGATCAAGAGATGACAAAGATGTTGGACTTAAAAGGACTAGAGAAGTGCTATTATAAATATATTCAAAAACGCTAAAAAAAATTGATGAATATTACCAGTGAACAGGGGTTCCTAACAAAGAAAAACTTATGAGCAAGTGAATGGAATTCTAAATGTGAAAAATGCAATATCTAATATTCACTGAATGGGTTTAACAGCAGACTAAAGAAAAATAATGAACTTTAAGACAAGTTAATGAACATTAAACTAAAGCACAGAGTAAAAAAAATATTCAACAGACAAGCAACAACAAAAACAGAACAGAGAATTTGTAATCTTTGTGATAATATCAAGTGATCTAACCTACACATGAGTGAAACCCCAGGAAATGAAAGAAAAAGATTGGGCCAGGAAAAAAAAAATTTGAAGAAATAACTGCTAAAAATTTGTCAAATTTAATGAAAAGATATCAACCTACAGAACCATGAAAGTTCACAAATGTGAAGCAAGATAAACACAAAACCACATCTAAGATTATTCTAGTGAAGTCACTGAAGATCAAAGTTAAAGCTGAGGGGAAAATTTTAAAAGGACTAAAATAAAAAGACACACTTTACATACAGGGGAACAAATAAATATTATTACTGACTTCTGATCAGAAACTATGTAAATTAAAGACAATAAAACAAAAAGATTAAAGTGCTGAAAAAAATCTCATCTGGAGTTCTATATCCTATAAAAATATCCTTCAAAGATAAAAGCAAAAGAAAAACACTTTTAGATAAACAGGAGCTGTTTATTTGCAGATAAACAGCTGAGCAAATTCATCACCAGCAATCCCCAAATCATTAGAAATGCCCAAGAATATGCTTCAGGCTGAAGGCAAATGATACCAGATGAAAACTTACAACTACACAAAAGTATGAAGAACAGAAAAAGGGTAACCATATGAGTAATTTTAAACACTGCTTTCTCATCTCTTAATGCCTTTATAAAGCAACTAACAAGATAACATGTACATCTCACTGCTGCCCATGTCTCCATCCGGATCTACCTGTGCCCTGTGGAGGTGAATGGGGCTCTACCCCAAGGGGATGGCTGTTGATATCAAGAGTATGATGATAGCAGATAAAAGAAAGCAGTATAATAGAAAAACAGAATCATGGGGGAGGGCAATAAACAGTTGATCCACTCCCCACTACTGGGTCTGTGGTTTATAGGAGGCAGAGCTGTCTTATTAAAAGAAAGCCATGAATATTTACATTACTGCGCTACATCACCCAAAGCAATAGGTTAGGCATATGTTCAATACCTTAACAGTGGGCCTGCATCAACGACTATACAAGGGAAGGAATGATGTATTACAGAATGCACAAATGTTTGAGACCATCTTTATATAGGTCAGCAAAAAGGAGAAGTGATTGACGTAAATAACCAGGTCCCCACGGTTAAAACTGTGGGCAGGGCATCCAACAGCCTTTCCCTTCCTCCATTTACCATCACGCTACTGGCTCAACCTACAACAGGCTGTGAAAAGCATGCCACGGGTGACTGGGTCACCAAGTGAAAAAGTACAAGCATACAGAGACCTTAGAGCTGACCAGGCAACTTTGCTTGAATTGTATAAAGACCTTTGTCCTTGATCGCAGGAATCTACAGCCAAGCTCGCAGGCTGCCACAGCTCATACATTTTACTTATAGCTCTGTTCTACTTCAAAAACACGGGAAAGACCAATTGCCCATTTGGAAAAACTCATTTATTTGTCAGACGACAAATAAAGGGTGACAGGCATATTCATGCCAGCTCGGCACCCAATGGACATACCCAAGTGTGTGGCAGTGGTAAGCCATCTGTAGTGACTTGGGAATATGATATATAAATTATGATAGCAAATCGGTACGGGTATGTGTGGGCACACATGTATCATTTCTTAGTAGCTATCAAAATGTTAAGTGTGCATATCCCCTTGAACCTTGTCTAACTTCTAGGAATCTTTTAATAGAAATATTAGTGGAAGTATGCAGAATATAAGTGTATGTGAATAATTATTGTAATAATGCGCAGTCTGGCCTTGAAACTGTTCACACAGAACAGAAATTATCACTTGACAAGTGTACTTTAGAGAAATTCCTGCAACAAATGAGAGATTACACTTGCTAATCTCCGAGCTTCTTCCAATTATAAGCTCCTAATTTGTTCAGCTATAGCACCAATGGGGAGCAGCACCAGGGAACTCCAGAAGCCCAGAACCAGTTACTGTGAGCATGACAGCAACCAAGTCTGCAGACCCAGGACAGATAAATTCAGGAACAATGGCATGAGCAGCTAGAGTTTAGGAGAAAACGGACCTACCATGGCCCTAGTGTGTGCTGTCAACGTGTCCCCATGTTAGTGGTGGGCACTGCGAGCATATTCTTGGCATGAACTCCCAGCATGTTGGTGGAGCTGCCGGTCTTTCTCCAAAGGGCAGCATAAGTGTGACTGCAGAACTATAAAACGTACCACAGAAAGAGTTAAAAGTTCTCTAGCAGGACCGCTTATCTCAATCTTGCAGAGCAAAGGCTTACACGATTTAATGGAATGGGAACCACAAAGCCTGTCAGCCCGGCACTTAAGCCTCTAAGGAAGGAAGGAAAAAGAAAAAAGAAAGACAGAACGCCAAACGCAAATTTCCTTTACCCCAGGAGGGGTGAAAGTCACTGCAAGACAGGTGAGGACAAGTCAACCTGAAAATCATCCACCAGCCTCTCCCTAGCTAGCCATGGAATTACTAGAATAGATTAAAAGGAAAAAGGTGGTGCAGCCCAGGGCCAGCAGACACAGCTCGTCTCCTTGCAAAAGCACCAGCCACACACCCATCACAAAGGAGTTTAGGACATCTCACAAACTGGGGAAAATCCGATCTACAACTACTTCATGTTATTCACTAAGTGACCTAGTAGGATAGGATCTTTCTTGAGGAAATCTTAGGACAACCCTACCAGAAAATCACTGATTCCAACACATGGTGGAGAAGTAGACATTGTGTCTAACACTGTGAGGAGGAATGACATGGAGGCCATCATGAAGGCAAGAGAGATAAAAGGCTGAAGTCCCTGGTCACATAAGATCTTAGACCAAGAAGACAGTAACTTTTGAAGCCTGTTAAATAGGAAACAATGCAGAAAGCTGTAATGAAGACTAACTTTCAGCTATGTATCCCAAGAGAGCCAATTCTGGCTTTCCTTGCACAGTTTAAATTTCAGAAAAATGAAATGTTCTCTTCTGTTGGAATTTTTATGTCCCAAAGTCTAGTAGTGACTTCAGAGCATATTTTGTGATTTCAACCGCATTTTGTGATTGCATCCCCACCAACCTCATCCATGCCCAACAGAGATAATATTAGAGATTTACCTTGCCTTATTTTCATTCTGGCTTTGGTTCTCCTAATATATGACTTGAAAAGGACACAGATTTCAGGCTGGGAAAAAGCATCACCTCTTTATTTTCATCTTCCTGTTTGTAAAGATCCCTGAGCATAGATGTTTAGTCCTACCCACAGACCAAGCTAGGAAAGCACTTACGTTCCCAAAGAAGATATTCAGGGGAGTATGGGGGGTCAGGCTATTCAGCAGTATTTTTTTTTTTTTTTTTTTTGGCAATCAGAGTACTCAACTCTATCATTAGACTTAATAAACCCACCCCTAGATATATAACCAAAAGAAACTCCTATGTTCTAGGAGACAAAAAGAACGTTTACAGCAAAATTATCTATAATACCAAATCACTATAAACAATCCCAAATTCTATCAAGAGGGGCATGGATACATTTGGGTACATGTATACAGGGGGACACTATACAATAATGAAAATGAGTAGCAGATACCGGCATAAGCGTGGATGGGACCAATAACGTGGAGTTAAAAAAGCAAATCACAGAACACATATAATATTTTCACACTCACAGAACAGTTCAAGAACAAGACCAATGAATTTTTTTATTGTATATTTATTAAGACTGAAAAATATAAGAGAATGATAAACATAAAACTCAGTCATTATTTCTTAAAGGAAAATAATCAGACAGGTATATACAGGGTTTCAACAGTACTGAGAATTGGCATATTTTTTAAGCAAGGTGATAGGCCTACAGTAGTTCACATTTGTATTATTTCACATTTTAGTATCTCTGAAACCAGGGTGGTCTTAAGATTGCTGCCAATGAGGCAGCAGCTAGGATATAGCTGTCATTACCTAGGAAATACTTCACGCAATTTCTTTTGCTTATGTTTTCATCTCATCTTTTCAGGAGAGGTGATATATATTCAAAATCTGTCTGAAATATGTCTTTTAAATATAAAATAAAAAAAGTCTAAATGACAAAAAGTGACTATTTAAAGCCAAGATAAACGTATTGCATGGAGCACTGTGTGCGGTGCATCAACAATGAAACTTGGAACAGGGAAAAAATTAAATTAAATTAAAAAAAAGAAATTAAAAATTCCCAATAATAAATATATGAAATTTACTTATAAAAAATAAAAATAAAAAAAATTGCAGGGTTTAATACATACGTAGAAGCAAAATGTAGGACAACAATAGCACAGATAATGGGATGGGTGAAAGAAAGTACACCAGGTATGGCTTTACCTTATACTTGAAGCAGTAGCCTGCTAATTCGAAGTAGACGGAATTAAGTTAAGAAATCACAATGTAAATCCAGAAACCACCATTAAACACACACACACACACACACAAATTGGCAACAGAAGAGCTACATGGCTGAGCACATGGTTATTAGCGGACTCTGAATAAGCAAAATTGTCTTTGTACAGTGGCACCATGTGTGCACCCATGGGAGCTGGAATACGTGACAAAGTTAAAGGAAATCGCACATATTTATTTAGCTTGAATACAAAAATTTTGTTGTTATGACCAAATTAGTGAGCTGCCATGCATTTGTATTATAGTGACACCAATGATGCTCCCAGGTGTTGGTGTTGTTTTTAAGCAATCACCATTTCTCGTTCTAAGTCTCAACTGTAAGGGAGCCACAGAATCCATTTCGCAGGCTTGCCTAAGCTCAGTTACTTCTTGATAAAACATTAGATATTAAAGTGGAAAATCAGCTACTGTTTTTTTTAGCTGCAGCTTTGTGTCCAATATCGCCCTAAATAGGATGATGAAAGCCAGTATGAATCAGTGGGGAGAAAAAAGCTTGGAATTTGGAGTTTAATCGGAATAAAAATCCTCCACTTACATTTGCATGAAATGTGGCAAGTTACTTAGTCTCTATCTATTCTAGCTCATACTTAATATAAGAAAAATAAGATCTAAGATCTATCACAGAGAAGGATCAATCTAGAGCACTATCGACACGCTGGCCAAGCCTTAATCTCCCATTAGGAAGGAGAAAAAGAGTTAATTATCTGTGTGTGATAGAGATGCACCCTTTTTCCTCAGAGAGGAAAGAAGTAAATTCACCAAAGCCCAAGTTTTCACATCGTTTCAGGTTGTAAAACAAAACAAAACAAAACAAAACAAAACAAAGTTAGAATATAGCATTTCTGGGTCATGGCCACCTGTAAAATAGTCAACATTTTCTGCTTAGATTCTTCTGAGAAAAGTATTAATTGGACTTGAGTATTTTCCCTATAGGCTTTATCCAGAGAAAAAGGTTTTACTGCATCCTCATTTTTAAAAGAGATTACTTCCAAATCTAACCCATCCTGTGGCATACTCTCCCATTAATCTAACCCCAGCCTCAACGATGAGTAGAAAAAAAAGTATTTTCTAAAATAGGGACCAACTTCAATCTCTCCTACTGAGAGCACATTCTCAATTTTCAAGGAATTCACAAAAGTCTATATTTTTAATTTTGTTCATTCTATTCTTTGAGCTGTCGAAAAAGAGCAATCATGAAGATATTTTGAGGACAAGAAAATTGTAGGTTTAAAGCACATACAGGTGAATTTACTATTAAAACTAACTAATTATATGTAGCCTCCACGTATTCTTCTAGCTTATTCCTATTTTAATAGCAATTTTCTTGTTCTTAGGTAATTGTCTAGGTCTGTTCTCTCCCTCCAAATGTATTCACCTAGGTTTTGATGACTAATATGCAGACAGGTAGCTGGAGGTGGAGAATTTATTCATGTCCCCAGTGTCTATTACCTAGATGTTCACACTATGCTTATGTCTCATAGGTCAAGCCCCTCCAAACTGTCAAACTTGTTGGTGTATTCAGACCCAGATTCAAAGGATGCCAGAATAAAGCAATGACATTAATGTGGAGAATGTTTTCCCTCCAGATTTCTTAGGAGGCAATCTTTAAAGAAATATGAATTTGCTATTTCAGTAGAGACTGAGAAAAGAATTAGGTCTTGCTTCCTCAGAAAATATTATATTATGTCTGTATTTTAATGACCAAGAAAAAAAAATCTGAGTTTGAATTTCAGAGCCATCAGCTGTATAACTATGGGAAAATTTAAGCTCTCTTTGCCTCAGTTTCCCCATCTGTACAATGGGAACAGTAATTTTATCAACTTTACATAGTTGGGATTCAATGAGCAAATGTGAATAAAATACCTAGGACCACATCTGCCATAAAGTAGGCACTCATGGAGGTTAGTTAGCATTTAGTATAATTATCAAGCTCATCTAGCAGATTTAATAATACACGCAGAATGTGACAACAGGTTCCCCTGAGCCTGAAGACAGTCCTGGTCTTTGAGTGATAGTAATCACAGCCCAGTCTCTGGATACATGAAAAGTATAAAATTTAAAAAAATAATAATAATAATCATTACACAACAGATCTGCCCATAATCAGGCCTGACCATCATGAAGATGATCATATCAGAGTGTGTAGATTAACCAGAAATACGGACATGACCCTTTGATTGAAATAAAACATTCTTACAAGTTTTCAGGAAGAGAGAAATTATTTCTTTTTTTTTTTTCAGATTTCCAAAATGAGATTTTCAGAAAGGAGGTCATTTTCCAAAATAAGTAACTCAAATAGAACAACATTTCAGAAAAGCTGAAATATCTGGGGGTGCGGCGATAGGGCTAGTTTTCAAAGAAAGCTTTAACAGTCTCCTCCTCAAATCGTATACGGGATTAAAGTCTATAATCTTCAAGAGATTTTAAAAAGCTTATAATAAAAGGGGAAGGAAATTTAGTTTCAAAAACATACTGTTTTTCAGTTAACACAAGCAATGTGATTTTTTCAAATCATGTCAAAGAAGAAGTAAAAATGAGATTTGTCCATTCTTTTCGCGCGCACACACACACACAAATATGAATACCATATGCTATTTATGCCATCACTTTGTGAAAACTGATATATGCTTTCATACTCCACTCTTCCACAATGCCTCCTGGGAAGATGCTACTTGATGAAAAATTAAGCCGAATCACTTTCCTTTTTCAGAGTACAGAGATGAGAGTCACAATAAACCACTGCACATCTCTGGCTTGCATAATTTGCTCTTAAAATGTCACTTTAATTATTCTTGAATTGCAAGCTTGCCTCCAGGCAAATTTCGCAGAGATTTTTAATAATCCATTTTATACAATATTATTATGGACACCAGAAAAATATTGATACTAAAAAGATGAACATAAGTTTAAAAAATACATGAAGTACATTTATTTAAAGACAGGTACATATTTAAAAATAGACCTTGACATATATCTGTGTAGACTACAGGCTCAAAACTTGGAGACAAGTGGCTCTCCCAGTTTTTTTTCTGAATTTTTGTCATGGGAAGGGAGGCGAGGCAAATGTTAGAGACTGAGGATATGGTGAATTATGAGTGATTGTCCTATGACCTGGAATACTGTACAAATAAACAAGCTAGATCTAGACTCACAGAGACATCCTTTAGGGGAAATTAAAAAGGAAGCTCTAATTGCAATGGCTTACAATTTTTATGGTCTGCCCCAATCAGCACTCCTATCACAGCTATTTAGAGGATCACTCATATGGACCACAACCGAATTCACTGATTTAAGTATTTTTTGTACCTAATGTTCATAACAATGAAATAAAACAGAATTTTTGTTTGCATTTTATAGTTTGGAAAGATTAGGTAATGCTCCAGGTCATTTACCTTAATTGTTGAGGAGTTCGTATTTGAACCTGTGTCTATGTCCAAAGCCCCTGGCTGTCCCCATGCCATGTAGTAAAGATTTACAATGATCTTTTCCTCTTCTGGGAAGAGCAAGGCACAGAGGAAAGAAACAAATATTCACCAAGCATTTTTGATGTGATCAATATGTACTAGCTGGTATCAAATTTACACATGGAGATTTTCCATAATATCAGTTCAATGAAAATAATATGCATGGTAGTACTGGAAATTGGCCTGTAAACATTGGAATAGGCCTTCCAGTTCTCTGCGTTTTATCTGTCTAATCCAGACCTTCAGCTTGATACTCTTCTTAAAACCATCTGAATCCCAAATTAGTTCTTCGTCCTGGCCAAAGAAATTCAATCAAGTAGCCTTTCCTCTCCTTATATCCTATAGTTCTGTCTGTATCTCACTATGTACAGTACAACCTCTTTTCAATTGTCAAAGTTTGAATCTCTTAGTCCAAATAACAGTAAGTTGTTTTTCACTGCGTAAAGGCACTACTGTAAGTAAAAGTTGATCTACTTAAATAAATGTATAACAGAACAGGCAGAGTACCCTCTAGACTCTTGGAAAGAGTAATTCTAGCAGACTTTGATAGACATTATGGGCTGAATCATTGAGTAACTATTCCAACTCCTTTTTCCCTCATCTTTCCATAATGTTCATTCTAGAATAGCCAAAGACATATAAGGAACAAAAAGAAACTTATCTAGGTTTCATGTAGTTAGGGGCAGCCCATGACTCATTTTTGGCCAATGAGATTTAAGCAAAAATCTTCAGGGGTGCCTGTGTAACTCAGTAGGTTAAGCATCAGACTCTTGATTTTGGCTCAGGTCATGATCTCAGAGTGGTGTGAATGAGTCCTGAGTTGGGCTTCATGCTGGGCATGAAGCCTGCTTAAAATTCTCTCTCTACCTCTCCCTCCCCCATCCCCTAAAAAAAAATCTTCCAGCTTTTGTTGTTGTTGTTGTTGTTTTTAATGCTGTGTTCTTCCTGTTTAACTATTTGAACTTACTGTGATGCCTGGTGCTATGGTAGCCATGTTGAGACCATTAGGTAGTGAATATGAGGAAAAGGACAAGACTATGGTGAAGGTATGAAAGACACTGACTTTCTAAAGAATGTAAGCAACCACATAACTTCGTATTTCTTGTGTGTTACATTTGGATTTTCTGGACTTGATGAAGAATACTTCATTAATTTTCTATTAAAGAAAGGTCATCAGCAAAAAAGCAAAACAAACTCACAACCCTATGGCTACAAAGGCAATTGCCTTTAGTGTGCATTGAGTGTGCCCAAAAGATCTGATTGCCTAGACAAACAGATTTAACTATGAAGCATCTCTTTCCATGCAATGGTGACAGGTCATTAATTTTCTCTAGTACTTAGGTCAGATAGGCCTACTGCCAATATTTCTGTCTCTCAGGTTCTGAGTTCTTCCTCATCCAAACCCCCCACTCATGCTTTAATCTCCCAGCTAACTTATACACTGGGTTGGTATTTTCTAAATGGGAAATAAGAGCATCCTCCCCCTAAACTGAAAGATTTCCCCATTAGAGATAAATATACAGGGTAACTAACACCAACAGCTTTATATGACAATGCAAAATCTCAGTGGCCTCAAACAATGAAGTTTTATTTCTTGCTCATTCCAGAGTTAGTGAGAATTGGGCAGCTCTCCCCAGTGACTTCTCTCCAAGCAGTCACTGAAAGATTCCTTCACCAGTCACCTTGTGGCTCTTTCAGACCCAAGGCCCTCTCTAGAGTCATCCTCTGGATCCCTCCACTTACCTAGCCAATGTTAAAATACAGTATGGCAGGTTGCATGTAAAGTTTTATGAGCCAGTCCTAAGAATAACATAGATTACTCACCCCCAAATAATACTGATCAGAAACCAACAAGAGACCAACCCAATTACAAGGGATTCTGGGTATATAGTCTTCCTATGTGCCAAGAGAGAGAAGGTATGATTTTTAAGCATGTATCTAGCCTCTGGCACAACCTACCTCATGTGAATTAAACTAGGGTAACTGTGTCCATGGAAATTCACTTTCTATGAAAGAACCCATGAAGTCTAATTTCAGACTATGAAGGGATGAGTACAAGACTTGTCAGTGGAGATTTAATTGAGAAACCTGCCTGCAGCCACTTAATAATGGACCCAAACCAAGACTACGAAGATCAGAAACTGCAGCCCTGGTCTTCTGATGTCAAAATTCATGCTCCTCAAACAAATATTGTCTTAAATTTTTGTCATTCTGTTTTCAAGACAATACAGAGAAAATGAAAGGTTATCAAAGTATCTCCTTGACAACCTGTTGCAATTTAAACCTAACACTAGAGAAATGAGGGATGATTTCACCTTGATGGCAGATGAAAAATGACCTATCTTTTAGCAACCATATCAAATAGCACGCACGCACGTGCCCACACACAATAATAGGTTGCCTAAAAATAAAAGCAACCATCATGATCTCAGCGCTTTTTATGTGGCAAAACCCAGGCTAAGTTGTCTATTTATATTATCACCAATCTCCCTACAACTTTGGAACATGTTTATCTTTATCCTCCTTTATATAAAGGAAGCTAAGAGTCCAAAACCCAAAGAAACATATTAAGTTGTCTATGCATATTAGCTGAATGACCAAATGTACAAAGTCCCACAGATAAAAAGTGGGCTCAAGCCTGTGTCACAGCAACAATTATATTTAGATTTTAATTTATCAACTACATGGAATGGAAATGAAGTTGGGGAAATATTCTAGGAGTCATATTCATCAGTAAGCTCATAAAAGAGCTGGTCATTCCCTGATAGTAAGTTTCATTTGTTATTATAAACCCAGCAAAATATACATTTTAAAAGTGTATTGATCGTGTGCCTGCGTGGCTCAGTTGGTTAAGCGCCTGTCTGCCTTTGGCTCAGGTCCTGATCTCAGGGTCCTGTGATAGAGTCCTGCATCAGGCTCCCTGCTCAGTGGGGAGTCTGCTTCCCCCTCTGGCCCTCTCCCCACCTCATGCTCACTCATGCTCTCACAAAAATAAATAAAATATTTTTAAAAGTCTATTGGTTAAATAAAAGTGTATTGGTCAGCTATTACTGCAATAATGTTGTAAAATAAACAGCACCGAAACTCACTGCCTTACAACAGGCATTTAACTCTGACTTGTGAGCTGGTCACTACTCAGCAGGGATAAGCTGTGTTTTATGTTCTAGGCACAAGGCTGAGGACTGGGTTTAGGTCTGTTCTGCAAGATTCTCATTCTAGCTGGACCAAAAGCGACCTGGATCATGTTTTTTCTTGAGATGAATAATAGGAATGCATGAGTAAGAGGTAAAACGTGATGTCCCGTAAAGCCTTTGCCGAGAATGGACACACTATCACTATTGCCCGCATCCCAAAGTCCAAACCCACCGTTAGTGGGGAGCGACAATGTCAGAAGACAATGGCATAGGGAGGGCACCCTAAAATTGCAAAAAGAGTAATTAAGTTTACTAGATAAAATAATCCTCATAACAACCTTTTTAGGAAGATTCTTGGGGAAAAAATGAGTAATTTCTGTAAGGTCACACAGTAAGGAAGTACCAGAGTTATATTTCAAACTCAGGTCCAATGCCAGGCTAAGCTTTAAACTACTATACTGTCAAATCGATAGTGTTCCTTAGTCAAGAATATGTACCAGTTCATTTAACTTCAGGCCACTGACCACAAAATATTGTCATGCTCTATCATTTATGATACTTATATCGTAATTAGCCTAAGAACTGATTTGACTGATCAGATATGCCAAAGAAAAAAAAAAAGAAGCTTGTCAAATATCTGGTTTGTTATTATAACTCTCTAAACTCATTCATTTCAATTGAACTGGACTTTTATTCCATTTAACTGGAATGGTAGTTTGTGGCATTTAATTTGACAAGACTCTGATAGAAACATTTTTATTACTTCCTTTTATAAAATTCTATAAATGATTCTATAGATTTTGTAGACTTTTCATGGATTATGAAAATGTAGAACTTTCTTAATTTGTACATAATCCTAATGAGTTGTTCATTTATCTATTTTGAGATGAGGTGTTTTCATATAAAATAATGTGGAAAGGATCACTGTTAAGAGCAAGTTACAAAAGCCTACAATCATTCACATACAGGGAATGAATTATTCCCTGTAGGAAGTAAAACTCTTGCTTTCTCTGAGACAAATTATTTTTAATAAAAATAAATGTAAATGTCTGTTTGCTAATTCAATTAATGAAAATGTTGTAGATATTTTTGTTTCTTAGATTGGAGAAGACTTCAAAGCCTTTAGTAGCCAGCATGTGAAGCAATAAATTCATATCCAGCAATTAGAATCATCACATCTCACCTTTATCAGGACTTTGAACTTTCTTCAAAGGAAAGAGGTTTTTATTTTTTTTTTTACTTCATTTTTAAAAAGTAGTTCTATTTGATAAGTTTCTGTTCAAGTGCAAATATTCCATAGAATAATTATATCAGATAGCTATAACGGAATATTTTGGAGTCCTTATGAGAAGACTATTACTTAGGGTTACAAATTATTACTACGTTTATTCTAATAACTATTAGAAAAATTATGATTGCATCCTAGTAATACTATGCTTTCAGATCTTTGAGATTTAAATTTGAGAGGGGATACTTTATCTCCTATTCTAACGCATAACAATCTAGCAGGACCTAATCTAGGATGACTTAAAAGGGGAAAGGTAGCAAGATGTGACTGGAATGGAGACAAGAGAATTCACAGGTATCCAGTCAAGAGCCCAGAGAGAACAGTAATAAAATTCAACAAGAAACCCAGGAAATAGCCAAACTGAGAAGACGGAGATTAAATCTGAAGCAAAACAAATTAAACTTCATATGATTATCTAGATCAGGACCTGAGACATCCTATTTTCTTTATATTTTGGAAAGCATGAAAACATGTTGGAGATATCATCTGCATTTACGTGTTGGATATAGGAATAAAATTTTCAGGTAATTTGGTAGATGTTAGGAATTGTCCAGAGAGGTAAGATACCCAAGCTTGAGAGTAGCAATTTCAGGCATACTAGTTTCCAACTTGAATGCGAATGAATTTTTTCTGAATAAGCAATTTAATGAGCTAAGAGCAGACATGGTTTGAAATATCACAAATTTAGGACCTAATGGTAAAAAGAAAATATTGCAATACAGCTTAAAAGATAGAGCTTTATGGAAGGCAAAGATTAGATTTCTTCCTAATGTAATGATGATATAAATATAACATATAACACAAATGCTAGTTTTCAAAATGTTCTTGATGATATACTCCACTACTAAAAATTTACTAGCACTCTACAGTTTGTGTTTAGGTACACAGATGCATGCGTATATACATGCCGCCACACAAATGTGCACCTAATTATGTGTGTACACACACACACACACATATATACACACATATATTTCTGTATTACTATGGAGTTCATATTTCAAAATATACTCCAGAGTAGAAATTCAGAAATGACAGAGTATAAAGAGAAACACATTTGCTGATATTTTCTATCCATTTCTTAGAGGGTAGCCTTTTACATGCTGTGTGATATATACATTCCAAAATGGAGGTCAGATAGAAACAAATGAAACTTTTATGAATATACTTTTAAAATACTAAGTGAAGGTGTGTACAATCAAATTATATGGGGAAGAATACATTTATTCTGTTTCCAATATGTGTCTTTTGTTCTAATAAACTGAGGTCACATAGCAGCTTATCGTCATAGACCAAAGAAAGCTGCTTATTTTAATTGAATACCCACTAAAGAACATATACCATCATTCCTATTTGTGGCACTTGAAAATATGGTATTTAATTTTCTTTATCAAAGAATTATGATTTTATTTTATTTGAAATATGATGTAGATCATTATAAAAGACTAAGCCATACATGGAAGTACAACAAAGAAATTAAAAGTTAATCTCCAAATTGTACCACCCAGAAAAAAAAAAGAAACATTGTTAATGTCTGATAATGTGTTTCTAAGCATTAATGGAATCACAAAGATCAACGATGCCATAGATCATCTGTGGCAGAAAGGGGAAGGCTATGAGAGTGCCCTACTCTGAATGTAGGCAATAAGGGAGTACGCCGATTGTAGAGAATTTGGGAACATCAATAAAATCAAATAAAGTTAGCGTGCTTTTTATTAGCATCCTGTGCAAGTAACTCTAAACATTATCAGTGATAAAATACCCCTTCCATCAGAGTGGACCCCTCTCAGTGCCACTCCACCTTGGTACACTAATGGAACGAATAGATAATGGTAAAAGATATTCATAAAATGGAATTTTATAATAAAATTAATGTATCTTACTTTATTTTAACATAAAAACAAAGACACATGAAATTAAAGAAAGCTGAGAATCAGAGAAATACAGCTTTGCTATGTCAGATAGACATCTAAAATAGAATTCTAATATTAAGAAAGACTATGTTAAATGCTAAGGCCTAAGAATCATTATTTTAATCATAGGTTCAACTTCAGACCACAGTTATTGATTCTGTTCTGAAAGATGAGAAAATTCCTCCCAAACTCTACCATCCTCTATGTTATTTATACATTGTCAAGATTTAGTACAATTATACCCTATTCCATAACTGTATCTTTCAGTTATTTTTTTCTTTGTTCCATATTTAAATGAATCCATACCTACATCCAGTCCTACCAGTATGATTATTCCATCCCTCAATTCCTCAATTTTTCCTTCAGTTGGCTGGATTTTATCATATTGTCCCCTACTAGTCTCACATAGAAATGAGATCCTGGACACTCTATTTCCTACCTTTGCATTTTAAAAAATCTTTATTTGCAACACACATGAATATACATAATCTTCAAGTATAAGTTTTATAGATTGTTTTATATTTTAAGAATGATTTCATCACAGTATTTCTTAGACATAGGAAATCAATTTAATGTGCAGCATCAAATATTTATTTCAATAAGTCAATCTTTACTATATCACTGCATATCAATACTATCTATTTTCAATTGATCAATCTTCTTATTTAGTCTGTTATCTTCTTTAGGAACATCACTTATTATATGTAACTATTTTATGCCTTTATTTCATATCTTTTCTCTAAAGAGAGTTTGAGGGTATCTTTGGTCTTTCTCATTTTATTTTCTATAATCTCCTCTAGCTGTCTATCATATCCCTGACTGGGCTTCCAGTCATGTCTATTTTTTGGTGGTGTTGTTCTAATGTAGCTTTCATCTACGCATTGCTTTAGATTTTCTGTAGCTTTTTTCTAAAGTCCTATAATCTGTCCTTTGAATACTCACATATATTCTTCGTGTGTTGTCATTGTTGGTAGTGGTGGTGGTGATAGGTATGTGTGTGGATGTGTTGGGATGTGCTTGCGTGTGTGCCCGCATGTATGTGTGTATTGCCCTGGAGGTTAATCTCACCTCCATTTTCAAGATTTGGAGTGGCACTGTGGCTCAGGTCACGGGATCCCTGAATTGTGAACCGATGGCAGTTACCGTTTGCTACCCTTCTTCACTCAACTTTCTTTCTTTGATTTTATTTGGCTAGGAGATAAAAAGTAGCGTGTCAGCATGATTTCTTCCTTGGTTGCACCTCCTCAGCACACTGCTATACGGACTTAGGACCCTGCAATTATAAGGCCTAAAGAAAAAGTTCTAAGAAAAGAGAGATCAGGCACTATGATCAGGAAGAAGCGTGTCTCAAGTTTCATGAAGCTGAGGGGAATATTAAGCCATCTTGGTCAGGGATCACAGGGCTAGATACTTGAAACACTTTGTAAGACAGGTGTGGTCCCCTAAAGATGGGGTAGGAAGTTGGGGGTCAGATTTATCTTTGGAGGCAAGAGTGTCTGCTCACAATGAGAAAAAATGCAGAGCTACATCAGAGAGTAAGGGAGAGAGCATGTGAGAGCCAAACTGGTCACGCACACACAAAACGAATGTAGATTAGACAGGAGACCTACTTGGAGGTAGAATGCAGATTAATTACCTGGAAATCTTAGCAGTTATGACAAACTCCAATGACCAGGGCCAGGTAGACAAATAAATGAGTGTAGCTAGCCAGCTTTAATACACCAGGGAATACTGGGGGTTGTGGTAAATTTGAGAGTGTTTGCCCACACTGGTTACAAATGCAGAGTCTCAGGTCCTACCCAGAGCTATTAAATCACAAGCTGCATTTTAACAAGATCTCCAAAGGATACACGGACACGTTAAAGTTTGAGAGGCACGGCGTAAATCATATGTCCCCAAATAACAATGTTTTTCTTATCATTTACTTGCATTGGTTTTGATTATTTATAATACCTCACCTACACAGCAACACTTCAAGGGGAGTGACTTTTTTTTTTTTTTTTGCTAACTCTCTAAATATTTGCTTTGACAACAGATTTTCTGAGTGAATGAAAGCATTGCCCTGTCTGTGACCTATGTAAAATTATTCTTGCAGGTTGGCCCTCATGTCGCTCAGGATTAATCACATGTATTTACTTATGAAGGTGAGAATTTCAAATATAACCCTGAATCACATTCCAGAATACATTTTGATACGAAGCAGGAAAAGATGAACACATAACCATTACATATTCTTTAAAACAAAGGGAGGAAACAGCAACAGAAAATATATTAATGCGACTTTACGGCCGAGAATTTTAAAACAAGCATCATGGAATGTAAAGTTATGGCCCTCATAGGAATCATAACTGGGCTGTAAGGCAAATATATATTAAGGCATAAATATAAGTCTATACAGTAATAGAAAATACTACAACCAGATGTGCCAAGAGACTAAATTATAATTGACATGGGAACCATAGATTTAGGATTTCATACTGCTTAGAATTTAAATTCTTCTGAAACACTGAAGTAATATGAAGGTATCCAGGTACCACAGGGTGGGTATGATAGAAATATGGGATGTCATATCAGCAACAAACAGTTCATGGTAATTTTATTTATAACATTTAGACAATTTAATTAAAGAAATAATCAATTACAGACTTAGTAAAATAAGACTGCTCAGTTTTGTATAATGCATAAAAAATCAATCAGTGCAACTAAACATGGAATTACAGAGAATCTAAGTATAGGTGGCATATAAACTCATTAATTTTGACTCATTAATTTGGAATTTATGATAATATAGATGAGGATTCACAGGCTCATAGGCTGTTGGCAGGGGAAGAAGTCTTAGAAAACATCAAGGCTGGAGGTTTTCGGACTGTACTGGTGTGTGTGTGTGTGTGTACGTACGTACGTACATGTTTTAGGGCCTTATGGTTCCCTTTCAGTGAACTTGAGAAACTTTCCTTCCTGATTATAGAGCCCAGATCTCCCACTTTGTAGAGCTTTTTCTTTAGAAAATTTGCCACTGTAAACTCTTTCTCTGTCGCTTAGTTATCCCTTTGAAATATAATCCTAAAGACAGGGACCCTCTCTCATAGTCTCTGTGGGAAGGTAGGAGCATACCATCAACAAACTGCAAGAAGTGTCAATGAACGAATACAGATGGCCTAACACAATGACTAAACCCCACAGGAATGGCTCCTGTTCTCCAGTACTTTGCCACTAGCTTGCCCCAGTGCTTAAAACCTCACCTGCCTTTTTTTTCTTGCAGGAAAATTGACTTCAGTCTCTCATCCCATTGCAATAGTCTTGACCCCTGTTGAAATGGTAATAAAGTCTTTCTTGCCTGTTTAATTCGTGTGTGTGCGCATGCGCATCTGCGCACATTTATGTGGCGAGAGGAGAGAGAGCGCCTGCTCACACAAGCAGACACCTCCCAGGGGCCCTTAACGTCAAGCGTTCCCAGCCACGTGTCGTTAAAAGCAGTACTATCTTTAATCTGTCTTCTATGTTAAAATTTTTCATAAAATTGTATTTAAACAAATGTTACTATAGTTTTAAAAACACACTTACTTTAGGACAATTATTTAATTTCTCAGGTGAAATAACACAAGTCTTACGAGGGGAAGAGATTTACCAGAAAACCCAAGATCCACACTGAACTGTAGCTCTAGAACCCTGGGCTGTTGCTCCCGTGTTCTCTAGATGCTTTGTAGCATCAAAGAGGACAACGTGCACTAGGCAATGTAAGAGAAACAAGATGGAATGGTTAACCTACTTTAAAGGACAAACAAATCTTCAAGTGCCTTAGGAACACTCATTTGCATGCAACCAATTCACATGCAAATTAGGAATAATCTTTATTCGGGGCCTTTGGGAACATTTATTAGCCATTAGTTGTGTTACTTTATTTACTTGAATGCATATTTTCCTAAATGCTGCATAACCATGTAAAGGATTATAAATCTAACATTGAGAAATTTACAGCAAAGACATAAATAAAAGCCAGGAGCACATGTACAAGCAGTAACTTTATCTAGTTCACTTATATTAACAAGAATAATTCCTTAGTATTTTCAGTCAGAAGGTGACTTAGGGCAGATAATGAGACAGTTATGAATTCGGCTGAGATGCTTAGCCTTGCAATCTCACTTCCTTTTCTGTAAAATGGAAGGTAATAATCCCTAACTTTGTACTGCTTTTATGAAGATGAGGAAAATATACTTAAAGTGCTGAGGCAGTACTGTCTAAGCCTGTAGTGGTCTTAGTATCCAACATGGTGGTGTCACTCTCCAAGGTCAAAATAAGTATCATCATCATCATCATTACGCCTTTGCATTTTCTTCAGCCTTTATAATGGATCCCTAGAAAATCTGCCTAAATGCAACTATTTTGACACTTGTCCTGCCTATGTACTTAAAGCTGCAAACTTTGGTTCCTAATTCAGTGTCGAGTTTAATTAAACCAAAAATTTCCAATTAGTGTGGATTTTTTTCAGATGTTCTTAATAGTACTAATTTGAGGCAAATGGCAATGGCCAATTAATTGGTTTGTGTCATTCTAATCAATATAGATATGGCCTATACTTCTTGATCCTTTTTAGTGATGTCTCTTTGTAAGGCTCTATCAAGTATTTTATGGGAAAGAAAAACAAAAATAACAACAAAAAACTATAGCGTTAGTAAGGAAAAGTTGCATCAAGTAAAATAATGTTACCACTGTGTTCTCATAGAAAAGATCAATTCCTTCTCCAATTCTTCACTCTCTAGAAGTCAAGTCAAATTAATGCATTAGGGAAGAGAGGAACTGGCCAGTTTAGGGTAATATTTTTGTCAAAAATTGACCTGGAAGGCCTTATTAAAATAAGATGACCTGGATCACCTTCATATTTATTGTGTTTAAACATTCGTTTTCCTTAGGAGAGGGAGGGGGTCTGTAAATTAAATCAAGAAGAAGTACTGTCAGGGTGATGGAGACAAGTTCGATACCAAGGATTTATCTACTTAGACAAATGAAATCAGAGTCAGTACATTCATTCTGGAATGTTCTGATGCCTCTGCAGAAGTACAAAAAGTTTCAGGCAAATCTAATTTTCCTTCTTTCAAATTTGGTGCAGTTGTCTAGAAGTTGCTGATCATTAAAGGAAGATTTTAACAAATCATCTCCCTGGATTTCAAAAGACCGAAGAATAGGGTTATCAGATAAAATACAGGTTTCCCAGTTAAGTCTGAATTTTAGATTAAAAAAACAGATGACTTTTAGTATGTCTCAAACACTGCATATACGTAAAATGTGTGTGTGTGTGTGTGATGTTCTCCAGAAATGATGTACTATAGTTTTGTAAAGTCACAATCTCAGATCATCTTAATCCTAATTCAGCACTGAAATAAATTTTCTTACCACTCAAAAGCTCTGAAGCTGGTTTGATGTTTTTTCAAGGTCTAGTTTACTTCTGGTTCATTCTTCTTACATTACATGATGACATCACACTTAAAGCCCTCCACTCTGTCCTGGGGTACCTTGACCTCAAGAAGTGTGTGAAACAGCTGACAAAAAAATCCCTAAAAGAAGCTAAATATTTGGACTGATATCTTCTGGGTCTTAATCTGGCAATTATCACTATATTTTTATTTATTTAGTATTGCTTGTATTTTCTTAACATTTTTAACTAGTATGTTCTAGCTCTTTAAAATCTATTTCAGCTGGAAGGTTTGCCCAAATTATTTAATTTGCTATTATCAAAGACAGTATCAAGTCCTTGATATTGAAATTTAATTTTTAAAATGTAGTTTATTTACAGATGACAAAATCTATTTTACTGTGTTGGAAAAGGATGCTTTCTTCCAACCAAAATATGTCTAGCTCTCATTGGCCATGTTCTATAAATGAATAAAATGAGAAGAGTTTTGGTTTTGTTTTTTTTTTTTAACCTTCAATCATATAGATGATAAAAGAACTGGTAGCATCTTTGAAAGGCAAATAAATGTATATATTCTAATTAACTTGACAGCCCCTAATAAAGGGAACAGACCCTAATGGAGGGATTCAACAACTCACCTTTTAAAACAAGTTCAGTGTTCCTATTTAATCTACAGAAAATATCCAAAATAACATTAATCAAAGTGAACAAACTAAAGAGTTGATTATGAACTCCACCCAGAAAGAGATAATACCTTGTATACCAGAGTAACCAGAAAAAGAAAAAAAAAAAAAAAAAAAAAAGACTGGGAAAAACATACTTTTCCACTATCTCTATAGGGTGTGAATGGTCATAAAAATGATTTTAAAAATTATTATGATTATTATTATTGTACAAAAAATAGTACTTGGCTGGGAGTGAGAAGTTATCATTGCGTCCCAGTTTGGCTATTGGTTTTATGAACACACTCTGCTTCTTACTCCACATCTCAATAGTTTCATTTGTAAAATAAGCATTTTGGACAACGTACTCTACAAAACTCATTTCAACTTTAAGATTTTATAATGATATATTTCCAAGTTATACTTTCAAGTTTTTGATAACTCCTTTAGTGAAAATTACAAACATACACACACAAAAACGCATGTATAAAGGAAGAAATTAATGGTTTTCATTTACAAAAAATACCTCTTGCAAAGTGAACAAAGGCAGAAACAACATAACTCTATAAGATAAAAAACTCACTCCTAAAATAGGTCAAATTCAATCCACATTCTTAAACTAATGAAAACTATTGTTAGCACATATTACAAAAAATATTCATTACAGTCCAAATCTAATTTCTGTTCTCTAAGCAGCTATAATAGAATCACTGAGTATTTCCATAATATCTTTTATGTTCACGTCAGTGAGATAACAGTTTCATACTCAAAGATTTCTAATTGATTTGACCGTAAAATAAGCCTTTTGTTCAAAGAAGGGCAAAAAATAAAAGATAAGAAAGATGGCAATTTAACTTTCAGATGTATACTGCATACAGATATCTTGGAGCCATTGAACCACTAAACACACAAAAAAAATAAAAAGTGTGGGCAATAAAATCATGAAATTGGTCAAAGAGTGTTTAGTCACAATAACCACACAAGGACAAAGGCATATCTTTAACAGAGCTATTTTAAAAACGGAAGCTGGAGTTAGTCTGTTTCAGAGGAAAACATCAGTTGCTGTATATGACTTATTCTGCAAACAGAAATATCAGAACTATTCAATAGCACCACTAAAGGAAGTAACATCTAGGAGTTTTGCTACTATGTCTTGAAAATATCCCTGGCCTGAATCATATCTCTATATATTGTGTACTTTCCTTCTTTTGATTTTAAGATTAAATCTAAGCTATGGAAAATATTTATCCCCATAATTGCATTTCTTAATCTCATTTCCCTCATTTGTAAAATGTTGACTGTAACACCTCTCTGATGGGTTTTTTATGCATACTAAGAGCTACAAAAATAAAGATTATTTACATCGGGTAAGAACATATTATTGTGAGTTGTTACTACTTTCTCCTTGGTAAGCATTTAAAAGATTGGATGCCCTCATTACAAGAGTAATTTGCCAAGTGTTGGAAACAAGTACAAAAGGCAATAGGCAAGCCACAAATGGTGTCCATGAGCCACAATATGTTTAGTTCTGTATTTTGAAAACAGAAAATATCTTTATCCATGTTTAGCTATTTGTCTTTTAATCTATAAAGTAAATCAATTAGTACTATCTTGGAAAATGCTCCCTACATCTTTGACTACTCCTTTTTTCATTCTTTCTGTCTTTCGGTTCTTCTCTAGATGTTGCTACTCTCCAGTGTTCTCCCCTGTATTATCTACAAGTATCATCTTCTTAAAGGCCACACTGTTGTCACCAAGTGGATAAAACTCAAAATGGCGTCTCCCATCCTGCCCTCTGACTCCAGATCTAGTTACGTCACAGCAGAGATCTCTGTGTTTGCACAGCCTCCTCCTGCCACCTCAAAAAAGAGTGCCTCAGATAAACTACTCTTTCTCTTCTGGACAAATAATCTCTCCCAAATATCCTAGTTCTTCTTCCAATGGAACCTTAAATTTCCAGCAAGCCTGTCCAGACAGACATCTTTTACTTCATCTCTTGCTTTCATTTCTCCCTCATTTTAAGTTCCATCTCTCTGCAAGTGTTTCTGGATATGCCTATGAAAGGTCGACAGAACTGAGCCTCTACTTGACTATGATTACAACCAATTCCAAAGACTCCTGAGTTATTTCAAAAGCCAACAAGATCATCACTCAAAACAGAGGAGAGACTAATACATTCTTTTTTTTTTTTTTAAAGATTTTATTTATTTGACAGACAGAGAAATCACAAGTAGGCAGAGAGGCAGGCAGAGAGAAAGGGGGAAGCAGGCTCCCCGCTGAGCAGAGAGCCCTATGCGGGGCTTGATCCCAGGACCCTGAGACCAGGATCCGAGCCGAAGGCAGAGGCTTTAACCAACTGAGCCACCCAGGCGCCCTGGACTAATACATTCTTTAAAACTCTACTGCGGATTATGAAAGTGAGCAAAATGAAGGGGCTAGGCAAAGAGGTACTTAGTCACAACTGTTTCTGACGTGAGGGCAGGAGAAATTGGAGAGGCGGATAAGTAGGTAAGGACTTGGTGAGCATACAGACTTGCATCGGGAATGGCGGACATTTGGAGTCAAACTTGTTGAAGTGATGTGATAGGGAAAACAGGAGCTTCTCAAGTCACTCACTTGTGGTTTTGAAACTGTTGCTGGTGATTCCTATGCTTAGATAACAAATGTAAGCTAAAAAACATGATCATGCGTGATTCCCAAATGTTAGTCTTTCCAAATGTTAGGTTCCCCCTCCCCCTCTTTAATGTTCTGTGCTCTGTTCCTTCACATTCTGCTGACTTAAAACAATGCTTTTATCAGATACCACTTTTGCTCAGATGTATAGAACAATTTCCTATTTTAATTTTAGACATGTCTGCCTTCTGCTGCTGACTTTCCAAAGCTTGTATTACTGACTTCATAGTTTTTATCCAACAGGTTTTTTTCCCCCTAGTTCTTTTGACAAACTAGCCTTGTACCAGTTAAGCTGCCACATTACCCTTTTACTACAATTCGCTCCTTCTACCTTGACAGTATTCATGTTTTTTGCTGATGCTGGAAACCTCTATTCTAGATCAAGAAATCAATGAACATTCTTCAACGTACAGCAAGAATTCCACTAACACCTGAAACTGCATCTCCCTACTCCAGACCATTTTCCCCTTTCTAGGTTCACTAGAGTGAGTACTTAGAAGCAAAAGTTGAATGGCTGACATGATGATTAGTTAAAAGAAGAAAATCTATTTAAACATTGTGGTCTACATGGAACCAAGTAGCACTTTGACTGATTGCTTCACTTACTTTGGTGATATTTCTACTAAATGAACTAAAACAACTGGCGAATGGAATATCCTATGGTCACAATAATAACTTGCCTTTGGTTTATCCAATTCTGACAATGTTTCCAGGGTTCATTAAACCAAACATATTTTCCAGCACAATCTGTAATGGCACAACTCCTTGTGTGCCGTGTCAGTGGCATATTCTTGCTGCATGTGCACAGATAAAAATAGCTATGTCAGACACAACAACTGTCAAATTTGATGCCTGGGGCATCGTTGTTGATAAAGACAGCTGTGGATGCTAAATTGAGGCTTCCTATGTACTCTGTACTCCCATCTCTTTCAAAAAAGCTGCCTATCGATAGGCTTTATATTTCTGTGTTTCGCATCTGTATTTGGGTGCTGAGAAGACAAATAATGCACTAACGCCATGGTGTGGAGAGACTGAAAAAAGAAAACACCTGTCAAATGTAGAACTCTCAGCTACGTCATAGGAGAAAGCACTCTGCCCTTACTGACAAAGCCCTTTGGAAACCCAGGACAGGACTGGGTCTCTTCGGGAGACCACTTGTTAGGTTCCATTTAAAAGTTGTTTCTGCAAATAAAAGGATCTTGTGAATTTTACTCTGAAGCACCATCATTCTGAAGGCATCACACTCCCTTTTCCTTTCCTCTCTGATCAATATACATCAGGGGCCAACAAATTTTTCTGTAAAAGGCTAAGGAGTAAATATTTTAGGCTTTGTGGGGCATACTCCGTCACAATTGTCCAAAAGCAGACATTAGACAATATGTGAATGTACAGGCATGACTCTGTTACAAGAAAAGATTGTTAATGATGTAAAATTTTTAATTATATATAGGTTTCACGTGTCACCATAAAATATGCTTCTTTTTGTCAAAGGTTTAAAAATGTAGACAACACTCTTGAACTCACAGACCACGTATAAAAAAGGGCAGTGAGCAGGTTTTGCACATAGGGTGTAGTTTGTTGGCCTAGGGTCTACACAAATAGGGTTTTTCTCTTTACCTCATGTTAAAATAACAAATAGATGTACCTTGTGAAGCAAACTATCATTTCCAAATACAGAGGTATTTGAGCCTAAGATCTGCCCCTTGTCTTTACCAGCCAAATGAGAGCCACCACGGTATATATTTTTCAAAGGCCAGAAAAAAAGTCATCAGATTCCAGGAGAAAAGTGACCTGCTTTCCCTCCTGAAGCAAAATTCAATCGTGTTCTTACTTGACTAGACATCATAGGTTCAAAAGACAAGGTAGTCACCAGCAATCAAGGTACTTATAATTTCTACACTTTTAGGAATCTCTATTTTTGGCTACTAAAAGTGTCAAATTTAGTACATTTTTGAAATTTTAGTGTTGCTGAAAGTTAAGCCCCAGTGGTATCAACCCGTTATGTCTGATGCAATCTGGCACCATGTTGAATTTCATTCTCAAGACTGCCATTGTTGGGGCGCCTGGATGGCTCAGTGGGTTAAAGCCTCTGCCTTTGGCTCAGGTCATGATCTCAGGGTCCTGGGATCGAGCCCCGCATAGGGCTCTCTGCTCAGCAGGGAGCCTGCTTTCTCCTCTCTCTCTGCCTGCTTCTCTGCCTACTTGTGATCGCTCTCTGTCAAATAAATAAATAAAATCTTAAAAAAAAAAAAAAAAGACTGCCATTGTTACTCGGTCAAAGAAATTGGGTCTTGTGTGCTTTAAGTTAGAAGCCATTCATAAACATGTACCATATAACATTATGTTCTAAGTTAGTGTATAAATTGTTCAACAGCACTCATTAAACAGGACCTGGCCCACTCAAGTTCTTAAATAGGACGACGATTAGGAGGATGAGTTGTAGTACCAAGTTAGTGAGTCTATACAATTTTCTTTAAGTATAAGGCAAACACTGAGGGTTGTCGTTTTTCTTATTTGGTTTACATCTTCTCCTTTTTGTGGAAGGACTCTCTTTCTTTGGTTCTGTTTTGTTCTATGATGTGTCAGTAAACAGTAATATAATAAAGTTATCCCTTTGTAAGTTGGTTTAAAGTGGGTAAAATCATACCTTAACCCAAGAAATACATAAGTATATAAGCAGGTTAATGTGGGCATGTTAACGTAGCAGTGGCTGGATGGTGTTTACCAGATCCCTGGAGTAATCCATTCAACCTACTGCTCTGCTTCTGAGTAGTTTACCAAGCGTTACAGGGTAGCAGGATTTCATCATTATTTTCAATTTGGAGTTTATTTGCCACAAGATCAAAAACCTTGACTTTCTCTGGGATATGGGACAACAGCAATATACCTATTACCCTGGGACTTTAATCTCATTCAAAGTTAGTGAGAGTTACTATTTGCATATTAAATAAATTTGCATACTTATAGTATAATGTCATATACATTACACGATTCAAATCCTCATAGATTTTGAAAATTAAATGAAAAATATTCAATATTTATCTCATAAATGGTCGATTCATCTACCACCTTATTAGACCAAGAAAACAGCATGACTCTCCAATGCTATCGGTCATTTTTGATAGAGAGTTTAGGAAGCATTGTCCTAAACTCGTGACACCTTGAATCAAACCAAGGGAAAAGTAAGACTCATCCACTGGTTCTCTTATCGTTAAAATATCTCAAATGTTACTATATTTAAATAGACTCACCCACTGCCGAGTACACACCATTTTTCAAAAATCAGGTGTTACTATTTAAAAGCCACAGTGTCTAGAAGTCTGCAGGGTGAAAGTCTCCTTCCAAGTTGTTACAGGACATGTCACTCGTCTTCACTGTTGTCCTTGTAGCCTTGGGAAAGACACCTCTAACTTCCCTCTCTATATTACAGAGTTATAAAAAAATTTTGAAATCATATGAAAGCAAACTGAAAAGCAGAGGGTAATGATTAACAAATATTTAGGCTAGAAGAAAAAAAAAAATTTGTTCCTAGACATATGAAGCCAAACAAAAGTGAGGCTAAAAGACAAGTGAGTATAATATGCTCTGTACTCCCACCCCCCACCCCCGATGCCATTCCTTCTTTAGAGTATTGGGAGAGAAATTGAGTCAATCACTTTTTCTTTTTTGATTATGGAAATAACTGTGAAATGTTTCGTTAGGGTGAAAGACTTTTCAGTTACTGAAATTATTTGAAAAAATACAAATTGTACTGGCTTTTACCCTACTAAAAATGCTCGTCTTGCTTCTATTTTCTTCTTTTGTTGTTTTGTTTTGTTTTGTTTTAACAACAGTCAGAATGACAGATGTGTGAAAGGGAGAAAGAGAACTAGGAAAATATGATAACAGTCACAACTGGCTTCCTAGATTTATTTCCAGTTGATTTTACATCTGGTCCAACTGTGTTGTTTGTTGATATTCTGTTGGCAACAGAGACAAGCAGTATGTATCTCTTGCTTTTATTAACATTTTCATATCTAGACAAGAGAATGTGGTAGAAAATTATAACAACAAACTGAGTGATCTTTGCATTCCATTCTCAAAGTTGGCATCTTTTCACTTCTGAATTCAAAAGGTCATGGAGTGCCTGGGTGGCTCAGTGGGTTAAAGCCTCTGCCTTCAGCTCAGGTCATGATCTCAGGGTCCTGGGATCAAGCCCTACATCGGGCTCTCTGCTCAGCAGGCAGCCTGCTTCATACTCTCTCTCTACCTGCCTCTCTGCCTACTTGTGATCTCTCTCTCTGTCAAATAAATAAATAAAAAATCTTAAAAAACAAAACAAAACAAAAGTTCACCCAGTCCAGTCAGTTCTGGGCATTTGTAAATATCTCTAGACTCTCTCTCCTCTAGTTCAAAGGATCATCATGAAACCTTTCATGATTACAGCACTAGCCTCCTGACTTCTTTCTTGGTGGGAAGATCCACCCATTCTAGTGGCACCATACTTAAGATTTTCAAAGTAAAACCTGATCTCATCCCTAGCTAATTCTTCAATTATGCCACTTGCCTATAAAATAAACTCCCAAAGTATTAGCAAGACATGTAAGACTTTTAATATTGGTTATCAACCTAATTTGCATTTCTAAGCTCTAATCGCTTGCTATTTACCCACATATTTCAGCTATGTTGAACTCCCGGCCATTGTTCAAACTTTCCAGATTCTGATAATACTGGCCCTTCAAACATGCCTTGGACTATGCTTGGATCTCCCTATCATTTATCCTTCTAGACTGAGTTCAATATCAATTCCTCTGTCAAGTCTTGACTGACATTACTAGCTGTAACAACAAAATAAACCCCTCTGATGATACAGTGAATTAATTCTCCTCTAGGACTGGCTCACAACTCTGAATGATTGTTATAATGACACATTTACCAAGAGGGAAAAATAAATAGCATAAACAACACTTTAGAAACAAACACAAATGCAACTTCTCCAAATGGTAGTTTAATTTTCCAGTGGCTTATTTTTTCAATCACCTAGTTAAGGTTAGAAAATAATTGCTGATAATCCTTTTATCTTTCTATATATAGGCGTTTAATCTAAGAACATCAAAATTCTCTTAGTACATTAATTAAATTTTTCTGCACGAAACTGTAGGCACCAACAGTACTATGTAACTAGACTTGGAAAAAAAAAAATTGAGTGTTTGCAATTTATCTAATGCTATACAGAAACTCCACTACCAGAGAAAGAGGGGGAAAAAAATCTCAGATGCTTCAATGCCCCATAATGGGGAAAAAGCATTCACATATAACTGGTGTTCAACCTAACTCTCTATTGCAACTCCAACAAATATTATTTCCCAATGTTGGTAGATATTGCAACCACTTTTCCAAATATTTTCTAAAAATAGAGAAGAGACTATATAATGTTAGGGCTGGAGCGAGTGAAACAGACATGCTGCTAACAGAGCGAGATTGTTTGCATCCTGGCTCTTACAGTGAGGGACCTCTGGTCCTTAGTGCATCATTTTTGTGTCTTTTTGTGTGTCTCCTACAAATGTAGCAGCCATCTCAGTATGCTATTCCATTAATCCCTCAAATAATTATTTAATGGAATTTTGCCATGTTGACTTCCTTATCTCCTCCACTCCCTCTTGGGGATTTTGTAAATATGGGATGCTTTGGGAATGAAAAATGAATTAGTGTTTCAAAATAGTATACGAAAAATTATGACCCAGAATTTTCACAAAGGTTTGAAAATATCTTATGCTATTAAATTTTTCATCTGTATTATTTCCACTCCAGTCACTTGGCCAGGGTAGGGGTGGGGAGGGGCTACATTCCTTCCTGTTACTTTTTTCTAGGGTCTAAGCTGAGGCCATCACCTCGTTATCCAAAAAATAGTATTACAACTATTACCAAAATGCTTGTTCTTTGGAGTTATTTTGCTATCAGCCCTCAAGATGTCATAGCTTTCTAAAGGAAAAAAGGAAAAACATCTTTTTCTTTTCTCTATAATGCCAACTTGGTATTTCTCAGCAAGTCCTATCTTTTTGTCTTGATTAGAGAGACACCTATTTCTGCTTCTTATTAATGCTTCTCTTTCTAACGGCTCTGAGTCCCCTCTCTACTTGAAAAACATCCGTAGACTCTTGCCAATTAACAGCTATCAGCGTATATTTCTGTGTATTTTAGTTATTAGTATAATGGCTTATTGCTCCAACTAAATTTAAAACTTCTTGAGTGAAGGGATCTTGAAATATTCATCTTCACATTCCCAAAAGTGTTTTAGCCCAGGGCCTTCACATAATAAGTACTCGAAGTATGTTTGTCAAATGAAAAAAAAAAATTAAATGATATTCTAGATAACAAAACACAATAGAAATTGAATGACAGTGGTGCCAAAACTTTTGCTTTTAAACAGAAACTAACTGATGGTAATGGAGAACTTCTGTATTATTATTTTTCCTTTGTAATATTGATCAACCTCAAGTTGTCTTATGAAAACCTTATACATATGCGAAGCAGGTTTTTACCTATATGTATGTGTGGAGGGGATCTGCCTAGCCACAGTCAGACAGAGAGAACTCTCTGACAGAGCCGTGATCGGGCTTGTTTGCCCCTCTTCTTTGAGCTTCCACAGTACTGGAAACCAGCCAGGGCTGGCTGATCACTAGGGAAGCCACCACTCCTGTGCTCAAATTGTGTTTATTACCTGTCAGCTTCAATGCACTAAATGACACTCCAGTGACTTGAAAGAGTTAATGATCCTCCAAAAAGTGAACAACTCACTCCCATCTGATTGTTAGGATCAGCCTCATTATGTTTTATTTGAAATTTTTGGTTCCTTCTCCTTTTTTTCTCTGCTAAATGAAAACACTGGCTCAGCTAAATTCAATATAAACAATTTTACAATTGTTTTAAAATAATATTTACGCAGTTTCCAATATTTTTTCCTCTGCTCTAGCCACAAATTCACTTATTTTAGACATATCTCCCATTAAGAACATCTAGCACACCAAAATCCAAATACAGTGAGATACTGTTAACCTTAATGACTGAACTACAGCTTTTTCTTAAATGTTGAAATGCCTTCCCACATTTGAAAATAAAAAGTGTGTATCTTATACAGTAACGATAGGATAACAGAGAATTTAAGAAAGAGTCCCCATGATTAAAATCCACGGATTCAGTTGGGAAGGAAGAAAAAAAGTGATCGAGTGGTGAAGTGTGGAATATAAAAAAGATGTAGATCAGAGTAGAATGGTGTCTCTAGAAAGTGATTTATAAAAATGCCTTTTAACCATCATTAAGTATATAACACTATGGCTTTTAGTATAGTCACAATGTTGTACAACTGCCACCATTATCTAATTCCAGAAACATTTCATCACTCCCAAAGACACCTTGTCATCATTGAGCATTAACTCCCCATTTTCCCTTTCCCCCAGTCTCTGGAAACCACTATTACTCCACTTTCTGCCTCTTGAGAATTTGCTTAACCTAGACATTTCATATAAACAGTGAGTGGGGAACTACAGTGAATCACATAAATGTACGCTTTTATGTCTGGATTTTTTCACTTAGCATATTTTCAATTTCCATACATGTTGTAACATGAACCAACTTTTCATTCTTTCTTAAGGCTGAGTAGAATCACATTGTATCGATATACCACTTTTGTTTATCCACTATTCAGTTGATGGACGTTTGTGTTGTATCTACTTTTTGCTACTGTGACTAATACTACTATGATCATTCATGTACAAGCTTTTTGTTTGAACCCTTGTTTTCAGTTCTCTTGGATGCATACCTATGAGTGAGATTGCTCATTCTTAGGATAATTCTGTTTAACTTTTTGAGGAGACACACTGTTTTCTAGAGCAACCACACCACTTTATATGCCCACTAACAATGTATAAAGATCCTAATTTCTCCACGTCATCATTCACATTTATTTCCCTTTCCCTTCCTCTCTTTTTAAATTATAGCCATGTTAGAGGGTAGAAATTGGCATCTCATCATAGTTTGCATTTCACATATGAATAATGACATCGAGCACCTTTCATTGTTAATTGACCATTTGTATATGTTCTTTGGGGAAATATGCATTTAAATCCTTTGCCTATTTCAAAAATTGGGCTGCCTTTTTGTTGAGTTTTAGGATATCTTTCTGTTTTGTAGATATTAAACCCTTATCAGATATATGGTTTGCAAATATTCTCTCCCATTCTGCAGGTTGTCTTTTCACTTTCCTGATAGTGTTCTTTGACGCACAAATGTTCTTAATTTGGATGAAGTAAAATCTATTATTTTTCTTTTGTTGCTTGCGATTTTGATGTCCTGTCTAAAACTGCATTGCCAAATCCAAGCTTATGAAGATTTAACCCATTTTCCTCTAAGAGTTTTATAATTTTAGCTCTAGGACTTAAGTCTTTGATCCAGTTTGAGTTAATTTTTGTATACAATTTAAGGTTTGGGTCCAACTTAATTCCTTTGCATGTGGTTGTCCAAGGACCATTTGTTGAAAAGATAATTCTTTCTCCATTGAATGGCTTTCACACCCTTGAGGAAAACCAACTGATCAGAGACATATGGGCTCATTTTTTGGACTTTGAATTCTATTCTATTGATTATACATCTATCCTATATCAGTACCACTTTGATCGCTGTAGGTTTGCAATAAGTTTTAAAATTGAGAAGTGTAAGTACTCCAACTTCACTCTTGTTTTGCAAAATTTTTTTTTTTACTATTCTAGGCCTTTTGCAGTTCTATATGCATTTTGAGATAGCTTTTCCTTTTCAAAAAAAAGTGTTTTGGAATTTTGATAGGGATTGCATTAAATCTGTATATCAATTTGGGAATGATTTTCATGTTAGCAGTATAAAGTTTTCTAATCCATGATGAATGGATATCTTCCCATATATATTTAAGTCATCAATTTCTTTCAACAATGTTTTGTAGCTTTCAATGTACAAATCTTACACTTCTTTGCTGAAATTTACTACGTAGTTGATATTTATCAAGCTTAAAAGATGCAGTAGGTATATTGATAAGGATACAATTAAAAGCCAAATCCTAATTCCCTTTCGTTTATTTGTCTAAATAGGTCCATGAACTTGGATGGAGGCCTTTAGTCAAGAATGACGATAATAACCTTAGCCTTTACATTGTAAATGCTTGCATTTTCTACCAATAACCTTCACTGTTACTTCAAAACTTCGGCCTCTTATAGTCTCTGTCATTGCATTTCTTTTATGTATGGTCCCAGGTTTAAAAAAGAAATATTCCAATGGTAACAAGTATTATCAGTTTGAAGGTATAAAGTCACTAAGTGGCTTAAACATGCTTAAGTGATTAGATCTTTTATTCACTTATATACTAAATAAATGATTATTTCCTTCAATGATATTTTTGAGCTCCTAAGTATTAGATACTATTATAGGCAATGGAAATAGAAAAGTGAACAAGACATAGCTCCCGTCATCAAGGAACTGAATAAAACTTGGAAACAAATATGTGTCGTAAAATTTTGGATTATAAAGAGATAAGTTCTAGTACATTGATTCTTGCCAAGTATTACGTAGGAACAAACTAAGAATGAGAATAAAAGAAAGGTTTTTCACTGAGTTTTAATGGCTGAAAAGGCATTTGCCAAGGAGAAGACATTCCAACCAGCTAGAACAGAAAGTACAAAGCAAAAAAGTGCCAAATCGGAAGTTACTTTCTGAGGACTCTACATAATTGTGTGTAGAGGAGGGGGTTGAGCATGAGATGCCAGGGAGTGAGAGCCAACAGATGATCTTTAAAAGATGCCCAGGTATGGTGCCATACACAATATCTTAACCCCAGCAATTTCCAAGTGAATTTTAGTCACAAACTTCTGTGTACCCAAACCATAAGCAGAGCCAAGCATAAGTAAATAAGACAGATAAAGACAAGAACCCTCCAAGGCCACCCCAGCCACCTCGTGACTCTTAATTAACAAACACTCATGGTAGACTTTCCCTGAATCACGTGAGAAACTGTACAATATCCTGCAATATTTGGAATTACAAGGAATTAATTTAACTCTTGATGAATATGGGGAGAGTCAGTTTAATAGTCTGGGAATGGGGTCAAGTTTGAGCAATGGGCTAGGAAAAGCACACACTGATCTTATTCTAGCTCCCCAATAATTCATTCTCCATACTTCTTCCAGAGTCATCTCTTTAAAATGTAAATCAGGTAACGAGAGTCTTCTGTTGAAATTCTTCCAACTGCATCTAAAACCGGACTCCATTCAGTGGCCCACATGCCTGAACTTCCTCACCTGCCTCTGCTTGACTGGGCCCTTCGGCTCTCTTCTCCCTTTGCCTGAAATGCTTTGCCTCCATCTCATCACATAGAAGACCCTTCGGAACCCAGGCTTTGGCTGAAAGTTCTCCCATTCATGGAGGCTTCCTCTGTCTGCATGATCTAAGGGAGATCTCTGCTGTCACTCTGGGATGCACACCCTCTTTTATTTTTATTCCCTCCCTTGCACTTAGCACAATATGAATCATCAGGTATATTCATTATTTTACATGCTTATATTCTGTTTCAATCCCACCCTCAATTTTCTCTAGAAAGCAAGCACCTTTAGAGAAGCCTGCCTGCCTTGTTCATTACCCCATGTATGGTTCTCAGAATAATGCAAGGAACACGGTACTACCTCGCTACATATCTGTTGATTAAATGAATTGAATAAAAAGCACACAAAAGATAGTTTCATCGAAAAAACTTAGAGGAAATATCAGGGGGTATAGGTCAAATAGTCCAGAACAAGCCTGGTAGAGTCTAAGATTCTAGACGGTCGCCCATCATCTGCAAGGGCAGCTGCTGAGTATCCAGTATATGACTCATCACTTCTGTCCTTTCTTCCATTCTCACCTTTCCTAATTCATCGTTCTAGTCACCTATAACCCTGCCCCTTGTTTTTGAGCAAAGTGATATTATGCAAAAGTATTCCCGGAGGAGCACAAAGCAGGGGGAAAGGTGTTTCAATTCAAAACAATGCAGCTTTGGTAAATATATTATAGACAGCAAGCTGTCATCATGACCATGCGAGTTATACCAATTTGAATGATAAATGTAAAAAAGCATCCTACAGTACTGCTAAGATGCTTACTCAGAGTTGCTTGCATTACTGGCAACAATATGCACACAATGAAATGATATTATACAGTTTCTGGGCTAAACTCACACTTAAGAGTAACATTTTACCGACAGAAAATGATTGAAAAGTCACTTCTCACATTCAACAAACCATCTGGAAAACTCTCTTAGAGAACTTTTGATGACTTACAGAAAATGGATGAACTAAAAAGCACTCTGACTTCAGGGTAGAAGAAAATTAAATTGGTTTCCACTAGGTTGACCACAATCAAGAAATTCAAACTTAACTCCAAAAGCGAGAGAGACACTTGAAGACTAGTAATATGGTTTTGGAGAGAACAAGATGAATTTAGCCAAAGTTTTTGAACTCTCTAGTGAGAAGGGAGGTCATAGATAGGAAGACCAAGGGGGAAGTCTGCAATAATCCAGACAGGCAATGATTAAACCCTGGATGAGAACAGGAATTATTGATTATCTAAAGGGGGAGTGGGTGGAGGGAGTTAATTTCCCTTGCTTCTTCCTTACTTCAGACAAATAAATCATTGCTTTCACCTATACATCTGAAGAAAATACATCATGAAAAAAGTAGAACTATTGGTGGTTAAAAAAACTTGAGGTATAAAAAGTTAAATGCTTCTAGAACTGAATTTGTAAAGATAGCTATATAAACTTAAATTATTAATTACTAAGGCCAACACTGATTCCCGCATTGCCAGATCCTGCTGAGATTTTGAAAACCAATATGTTTTTGTCTTGAAGGGTGTTTGAAAGAAACTGGTTAACCTAAAAGGCCTTGAGATGTTAGGGGAATTACAGAAGAGAGACTCTGTAAATCAATACAATTTCTTCAGCAAATACCATATCAAAAAGAAAGACATTGAATTCAACATTGTCAGCAATGGAGATAAAATCATTTATATCCGAGGAAGTGTAAACAGCCTCAGACTAAATAGTTGGCAGCACAGGAGGAAACTGAAATAGGCTCTCACCATACCGCACCCGCACAATCTTGGATTCAGTAGGAGGCCCGTTTACAAAGACATGCTATTAGTTTGAAGGATGACCACCCCCTCCAAAGCCTGCTTTTAACACTCAGCAGAAAGCACCCTGTGCTTTCCTTTTGGAATAATCAGGATGTTTCGCATCTTCCAACTAGTGAGTCCAAGTGGTTAAAGGATTAGGATGAGCTCTCCCATTTTACAGATAGGACACAGGAGTGCTGACAAAGCTTCAACACCTTCCATGACATATGTCGTTATCACAGTGACATTTAAATTATGACTCATTACAATCTTAAGAGTCTAAAATCGCTCCAGAATTGAAGAAAGAATTGCCAAAAAATTGAAGAAAGAATTGCTAAAATTCTAGAACACTGAAGAATTTGCAGCATTTATGGCAGCTACCACAAATCCTCTACTCTCTCCAGCCTCAGTTTCCTTACCTTTAAAATCAGGAAGCAGTACCTTATGATATGGTAGATGCTTCTATTCATATATTCAATTACTACGTGTCCATGTTATTGTGAACCCATCCAGCTCCTCAAGTCAGCAAAATACAAGTGTAGAGCTTTACCTCTTTGCAAGCGTTTCGTTCCTCCACTCCCAGGTAAAGTCAAATGGAATGTCCTGAGGAAATGCCAGGAATTCAGTATGTGAATCTAAATGAGGAGGAAAACAGAGGCTCAGGTTACAGAAAATGAAGAACTAATCTATCAATTACTAAGTGTTCATGGATCATCAACCATGACATACCCAACAGTAAGGCATCGCTGGGAGTGTAGAAGCAAGTGAACCATGGTTCCTACCTTCTGGAAATTGACACTCTGGGACTCAGAAAATAAAATTACCTCTAAAAACACCAGAGAATCCCATTTGAATATAACACCTTTGATGACTCTTGAAGTCATATGTATATTTTTACCTCCTACCACTTTGTTTGGTTTGAATTACACCTGAGAGATAGTTATTAAACTAAATAAGGTAGTTTTGTCCCCTAGCCCCTATAACTACATCTTGCCTGCTGTTTTTGCTGCCAAGTTATATTAGGAAGTATAATTAATAGGATATAAATTCAATGATTGGTATATTAAACTGGTACTTTCCTCATTGAGTATCCTGTACCTTTTCCTCACAACTGATGTTCAGGAGCTTTCCATTTGAGCTTATTTACAAATCATATAACTTTTAGAAAGCGTTAAGCTTCAGCCCATGAAGGTTTGTGGGCTCAAGCAGCTCTTCAGATACCTACAGGCGTCTCAGAAAAGATGGACTTCTCAAAAATCCTCATATCTTACTCTGATTCCCAGATGGTAAGCAACAGCACTTTCATTGCACCAAAGAGGAACTTCTTTTCCAATGTCTACCACAGACAAACTCTCTTCCTCTACCAAAAACCCACTATTGTTTTTCTATCAGAAATGGTCACTTAAGCCACCAGAAGAAATCTTCTCCTTCTTTTTATATATGAAATAACGGAAGCTACGGGAGTATTATCTATCTCCCGTTTTACACCAGAATTAGCATTTTTTTATAGTTAAATCAATCTATAGCTCTCTCCCTTCCTCTGGCTCTCTTCACAATATCCTAGCTCTTCAACTGACTTAGGCTTTTAGCTATCTAAAGTCATAATTGCTGAGCATTCACTGAGCTCCTCCAGAGAATATAGTAAAAACTAAAGAACATTCAAAATAATCCCTACCCAAGACTAGAAAGATGATAGTAGTATTGTTACAATCCCAAATTTCAAAGAAGCAAAAGTAATCATAGATTCAAGGTTCACCTAGAGAAAGAAAAAGACCAACTCAGAAAATAAACTGGTTTGCTCACTTTTAATCACTATACAAACACAACAGTATTCCAGATATTTCAGAGGTTTATTTTAGATGTTTGCTTATTTATTTTTTAATTTTAAATTTACTGGAACTTGTTAGTAATAAACCCTAAAATCCAGCTATGAAATTAAAATATGAGGCCCCTAAAGAAGATACTGTCAATGACAAAGGAACAGCGCACTATATTCTGAAGATATTTTACTGTTAATCTTTTATAAGTCTAATGCTATGGTGGGCAAATATTGGATACTATATTACAGACAGGGAAATCAAGTCCGTGAGTTTCAAGTGTGTTTCCCAAGGCCAATCATTAAATCATGAGAAGGGCAGAGCACAATTTAAGACTGAAACTTTAACTTAAAAACTAAATAGTTCTTCAGGAGACTGAGAAAACTGATGATATTTGATGAATGGTGGCAGTTCAATGAGGTGAAGGAAAAGCAGGAAATATTTAGTATGTTCAAATAAAAACATGCTGTGACATTTTGGCAATATCACATCAGACTTATGGTAAACTGACCAGCCCTGAAATTGATCCATATGTCTTGTGTATATATCATAAAAAAAATCACCATCAGATGAATGATATGCTTGCCTAGTGATTTATCTCTGATAAATGCAAAAGGCCATTTCATAGGAGACAATGATAGCTATTTCCCATAAAGCTTATATGAAAAGATTATAATTTACCCTATTTACACTGTTTATATATGTCACATCTTGGAATACAGAGTTTCATGTTCTCTTTAACGGCCTCTGCAACGTATCTGCTAAAAATTAGAAACTAATACATACTGGATGCTACTATATTTCAGGTGTTACTCAAGGCTCAATACTTGTGATTTCATTTAATTTTTGCCAAAATTCTATAATGTAATTAGTAACCTAATTACATTACATTCTAATGCAGAATCTTTCGTCAAAAATGGTTGATGGTTATACCAAAGGTAACTCGGGTAAAAGTGGTGGAGTTAGAATTTTCAATCAAATACCTCACTTTATAGTGCCATGTTGTATTACATCTGGGTTCTGGAATATATATAATTATTGTCCACTGTCTGCATCTGTCCTGAGGGCATGAATTCATAACATCTCGGCATGTTTCTCTTGTCGAATTAGGCCATGGCCCAGAGAATACTCCAGGAAAGTCACCAACAATCTATTGGACCAGATCCGATAAATGAGATAAAAAGCTATCATTTCAGTACTAAACTATATACATGCTAGATAACACAGACACACACACAGACACACACACACACACACACACACACACACACAGACACACACACACACTGGTTTTTGAACTCTAAGAGGTCCACGAGGTCTTCCATCCTGCAAAGAACTAGAGCAACATTTAAGCACTATGGATGCAGATCTCTGGAATTCAAAGACTTGACCAGAGCCCCATATCTAGATAAGTGGTACACTTCCTACCATGTGGCAGTTAAAGAGATTGGGGGACTTCTCTCAAAATACTTTTTCTCCAAAATCTGATGCCTAAGAAGTCCTCCCTCTTTTACTTCTTCCAATCCAACCTAAGCTTTAACCCCTAATTGAAGCCCTTCTAGGGCAATCCCTAGATTGCCCTCATCTACCCAGGGATCTCTTTGCTCTCAATTCTTTTTTAGCACAGAATGCATATATTCAATGATCCATCACTCCCTCACACATGGTTTTCTACAATTATCTTACTACTTTCCGTTACTATTTCTTCTGAACTTTTTGTATTATTAACAGCAATGACTGTCTCAATGGTGGTCACAGTTTGTGGCCTCTCTGTCTATCAGGTAACTAAAGTCACTCAAAATAAAATCAATCAATCCATTGATCCCCTCTAAATAAAAATGATTATTATTCCAATATGGTTTCAAGACAAAGTCCTTCTTGACAAATCCTTCCAATTGGAAGGCTGCCACCTCCAAGCCACTTCTTTACAGATATTCTGAAGCCACCACGAGCAAATACTAATATACAACGTATATTAGTAAACACATTACTGATGAGCAACATTGACTTTCTCAATGAGGACAACAGTCATGAAGTACCCAAGAGGTTTTCAAGCTTTGGTATATGGCTTGACAATGTGATACAATAACCTCACATGGTATTAAAAATAGACCACTTCCTTTTATGTCCTTCCCTCTTGTTGCCTCATCCATGTTCTCATTTGGGATACACTGAGATTATGTTAGACCCCTAATAATTTTAGGTCTTTCTACTATTGAGTCATTTTATTCTTTAAAAAAGATTTCATTCACTTGAGAGAGAGACAGCAAGAGAGAGCAAAATAGAGACAGCATAAGCAGGGGGAGCAGCAGGGAGAGAATATGGAGAATTTTTTGGTACCCTAGGCCATCTTCTTCCTGCTTGCCTCATCCTCCCTTTCTGGGAACCCTTAATAACCCTGCCACTGGCTGAGTTGATCTGTTGTGTGATTAACGTTATGCAAAAACTTCCTATTCTGTTCCTCATGTATATGTTTGATAGCAATTATAGTTAAACTGACTTATCTTTATTGTTGTTCCTTTACTTTCCTTCCTGTACTTTTAATTCGTGTTTCATATCAGAAGGCCATTTTTCCTGGAGATTTGTTTTTTTTTTTTTTTTACATATGTCTACTCATTTCTAAGGCACCGTGAGACCTATTTTTATATTTTATTTTATCCTTCTTCCCTGTGAATCCTGTGTCACACATCTGAGCAGTTAGATAGTTTAAGAGTTTCTTTTCTTGGTTGATATTTGCTTTGACATCAATGGGAACTCACATGTGCAAACGAAAAGTCTTCTATGGCAAGAATCTTCTTTTAGGACCCAGCTGGGTTAGCCAGATAAGTCTGAGAATAGTTTTATATTACTCCAGAAAATTCAACTGTTTATTACTGCCGTGTACTCTGAGCAGATTCATATAGGAATGCGTTAACAATATTTAAAAGCATTTCATACCATCATATGAAAACACATCTCCCAATTTACAGGTCTTTATATAATAATTCCTTGTATGATTCTTTAGAAAGTACATCATTACACAAGATCTGCACAACAACGATGTGAAGTACTATAGGAATACAGTTATCTTTGCCATTGTTAGATAAACTCGCTGAGGATAATCTATAAGACAAGATCATTTTATCAAGACAATAAAGGAGAGAACCAGCATTAAAATTTAAAATGTTTCGATTACCAGAAATATAAAGAACAAAAGATGTTGAAATGATTTTGAAAAGACCATAAGAAGAACTGTTTCGGAAAGCCAATTAAACCATTATACTGATAGAACTGAAATGATTAATTCATTTATTCATTATTTACATAGGCATATATACTAGTATTTATTCAACAAAGATCTATTAATTACCTAATGTATGCCAGAAGCTCTGCTACCCACGGGAGCAAATGTAGAGATAAATAAGACAAGGCCTGTTCATTATGTGACAAAGCAGAATAGTGTATAAAATGCTGACTCCTGAAACAGAAAATTTGGGTTTTATATATCCAGAGGCAAACTAGACATTGATATATATCTCTGCATCTTCTATTTTCATAATAGTTATGTGGCATAGCTAATGTTTTATGTTAAACACAAGAACAAATTAGTCACAAAAATATACACCCAAAAACATGATAGAAAAGTAAATGCCGCTTTTTTATTTTGAGGTAATTTTAAACCACAAAAAGAGTTGCAAAAATAGTTCAAAGATATATGAAATGTCCAAAAAAAGGCAAATCAAGAGAGAAAGTAGATTAGTTGCTCCTTAGGTCTGGAGGTAGGACAAGGTATGGAGAAGAATAGGGAATAACAAATGAGTATTTGTTTTACAGTATCTCCATTGACAGTTCACTTGAATTCCCATACTGATATTTGCATCTGTATCTGCATCCTTAGGTTTGTGTTTATGTATTTCTGTGTCCATAATTAGGTTACTCTCATATGTCCTTTCTAGTATTTAGGTTGGGAGGGATGGAGATGAATGGTCTTACCTGCCATTTTGATCCCATCCCTTCACTATCCACCCTTGATTTTTAAATTCAAATATTCTCTTCTCACCAATAACAGCAAGTCAGAAGATTGTTTGTTCTTAGGGACCCCTCTCAGTGAAAACACTTCACATATCGGAATGCCTCCCTTCAAGTACACTCCACCAATTTCAGAAGACGTTCATGACAGCTACAGACTCTATCTATTAGCTTCTACAGAATGTCCCCAAGCCCCCACCATTCATACCACTCTCCCTTTACTCAGACATATTCTCTCATGAAACCATCTCATTATGTAACTATACTCCTAAGGAAATGCTTTTTCGTTGGATATCCTTTTCAGCATTATGCACAATTCTTTCATGAAGAAGTTCAGAAACAAGAAATTCTTTCTTACGTTCATTTTACATTTTGGAATGGATAAAATTGACCATACTACCCACTATACCATTTCCTTTACTAACCCAGATATATTGAATATATGACAACTGGTAAGAGATTGTGGTAGTGTAATATTTCCCACTTTCCAAACCAACACAGTTTTATGGAGACAAAATTGCAAATGCTTTTTAAAATATCAAATTAGGGGTATTGTCAAGGTTGCTAAGACCCATGTGAAATACGTAAACTGAGGCTCAGGTTTCGTTTTTGTATTATTAACAAGTTCAGGGGAGGTTAAATACAATGATCCTTTTAAAGTATCTTCTTCTGATCATCCCAATTGCATACATAATAATACCTAACTTGTTTCGATTCAAGATGCCCTAAAAGGGGTTTCTAATCTTAAGATAAACTTTACTTTGTAGTAAGGAATTTGTTGTTAATATCACCATATTAGAACCCATCAAAATTAAATTTGCCTACCTAGGGTTCAACCGTCCAGAAAACTCAACTATCTGTAGTCCCAAATAATGATAACAAAATAAGCCTTTTTTTTTTTTTTCTTTTGACTTCTGGGCAGACAATATCATTATCAGAAATTCTATTGGTCGAAGGGTTAATTATGTCTTTTAAAAACAAGTCCCTCAGGGCTTGACCTAATGTGCTCTTATTACTGTTTTATATAAAACTTTTATAAATTAGAATGTAGGGTTTTCAGGCTTCCAAAAAGCAGTTTATTATATAAATAGAGAAGGTCTATGAAAGGCAGGATATGCACACAGCAGCCAGAGGCCTCATAATTCTAAAACACTAAGCTGCTTCTGAAAGCAGCAGAACTTTACATCCTGGGCTGTTCAAAATGATGACCATACATGGTAAAGAAAATATTAAAAGATATGAAGTTCTAACCATATATTCTAATTAAAATCAATGCCATATATAATAAAAATCTACAATATTTTCTCTCACTAGAACATTTTAAAGTTTGGATTTTTAAAGTGCTAAGCTATTGGGAAAATTTATTTATCCAGAATGATTCATGTACCAAGTACTCTTACTAGAAAGTATGTTTCTGCAGTCAACAAAACCAAAAGACAACCAACAGAATGCAAAAAGATATTTGCAACTGACATATCAGATAAAGGGCTAGTATTCAAAATCTATAAAGAACTTATCAAACTCAACACCCAAAGAACAAAGAATCCCATCAAGAAATGGGTAGAAGACATGAACAGACATTTCTGCAAAGAAGACATCCAAATGGCCAATAGATACATGAAAAAGTGCTCAACATCACTCGGCATCAGGGAAATACAAATCAAAACCACAGTGAGATACCACCTCACCCCAGTCAGAATGGTTAAAATTAACAAGTCAGGAAACAACAGTGTTGGTGAGGATGTGGAAAAAGGCGAACCCTCCTACACTGTTGGTGGGAATGCAAGCTGGTACAGCCACTCTGGAAAACTCCGGAAAACAGTATGGAGGTTCCTCAAAAAGTTTTAAATAGAGCTACCCTAGACCTAGCAATTGCACTACTGGGTATTTACCCTAAAGATACATATGTAGTGATCCGAAGGGGCATGTGCACCCGAAAGTTTACAGCAGCAATGTCCACAATAGCCAAACTATGGAAAGAACCTAGATGTTTATCAACAGATGAATTGATAAAGAAGATGTGTATATACATACACACACATACACATCTTCCTTATCAATTGTATGTATATATATATATACACACACAGATACATACAAACATACAATGGAATACCATGCAGCCATCAAAAACCCCGAAATCTTGCCATTTGCAACAGTGTGGATGGAACTAGAGGGTATTATGCTAAAAGAACTAAGTCAATCAGAGAAAGACAATTATCACATAATCTCACTGATATGAGGAATTTGAGAAACAAGACAGAGGATCATAGGGGAAGGGAGGGAAAAATGAAACAAGATGAAACCAGAGAGGGAGACAAACCATAAGGGACTTAATCTCAGGAAACAAACTGAGGGTTGCTGGAGGGGAGGGAGGTGGGTGGGATAGGGTGACTGGGTGATGGACATTGGGAAGAGTATGTGCTATGGTGAGAGCTGTGAATGTATAAGATTGATAAATCACAGATCTGTACCCCTGAAACAAGTAATAATTATATGTTAATTTAAAAAAAGCAAAAAAAAAAAAAAGAAAATATGTTTCTGTAATTATTTCTATAAAGTATAATTGTTACAGTTTCAAGGACACTTTTCTCAACAGACTATCTTATAAAGTACATGTATCATGTCTTTGTATAAGAAACAAATCATTCAATAAGGTCACTAACCAATGATCAAAGCCAAGCATAGGAGAGCATTTATATGTCAGACATGTTGTGTATCCAGCACTAAACCAATAGAGAAATTCAAACCTATGGATTTAAATTAAAAAAAAAAAAACAGAAATAAATTCAGACAATACTGTTTGCTGGAATCAAAATGGTTTCTGGTCCTTTAGATCCTTAAATATGTTTTTTTAAAAAGTGCCAAAAATTTTTGATATTCTGTGATAGAAGAATGTAACAAAATTGAGTTGGGAAGAAGGGAAAGAGAGGTTAACGCTACATGGTGACAGGGATGGTTAAAAATGCTTTTTGAAATAAGGACTAAGCTGAATCTTGAAAAAGGAGACAGGGTCATCAGACACAAATAGTTACAAGAGGAAAAATTTACATGAGGTCTTTAATGTGTTTTCTAAGAGTTTCAAGGAAACCTTTGAAAGAACGAGAGAGTGAATGAGTATTTGCATGGGGGCATAGAACTGTGTCAGTAATGTCGAGGACACAGAAAACACCCTGAAACATTAACAAATTGTCCACCAATCCAGTATGATGGGAGCCTAGATTATGTAGCAGGACATGGTGAAAGGTAAAGATTGTGATACAGGCAGAGTCGAGTGAGAACACTTCTAGCACAGTCATCTTTTTGAGATCACAATGGCAGCAACGTATAAGGAAGACTGATTTGAAATACCACTTAAGCTTTCAAATTGATCAAGTTCTTTTTATAATTGGGAATATCTAGTATTAGCACAGCTGACCACTATTTGAATGGAGGAGAGTGGTAAAATTTTGGGAAAACTCCCATGTAAATGGGAGAAAACTGTCTAATTCTCTATAGTCGTACAAAGCGACCAAGACATTAAGAGTAAAGCAGGTCAAATACTGACTTGATATGAGGGTTGAAAGTGGAAAAGTAGGTTAAGTTAGATCAGTAAGTTAATGGTGTCAAAGCAAAAATTGCACTAGATAAAATTAAACAAGCAAGGAAGACTTTATTCAAGGCCATTGCAATAAGGAAGAGAGAAATGAGAGCTCAGTCTGAACTCCTCTGAGGCAAGGGGTATCCTAGATTATCTGTGTTTGCTAATTGGGTGAACCCAAAGAAAAAAATTTGCTTTTTCATATTTTCATAACAGGAGATAGATTGACACCTTAGAGCAAAGTATTGGAAGAAGTTAGGATTTCTCCTCCCACGGGATACTAGGGAGACTATCTCCTTTGAGGATATGTATCAAAGGGATGGCTCCCAAGTCCTGGAAATAGATATTACTGGGTAGAAAAGCAGGCAAGAGGTATTTTAAAAGATCGACCTCTCAAAGCAGCACCGAAGGAATTTACAATTACAAATTTTCTTATGTAGATGTCCTAAGAAAAGGAAAGTCCGGAAGCTGGCTAACTCCAGTCAAGCTGGGAGGAACATCCAGGTCCTCCTGGTCAATGGGAAGAGATTGACTAAAATGTGACATATGGAATCAAGCTTAAGTGGTGGAAACAGGGGAAACCATCAGACAGGTGTTGGATTGGAAGATAACAAAAATGTCAAGAAACTGGGTGTTTTCATGAGGTCTAAAAACAAAGTATAGCTAGTGAAGGACTGAGAGAGGTGAATGTACAGGAGATGGCAAAAATATTGATACATTTCTGTACTGCAATTTAACCATTTTGGGATAAGACTATTTCAGCATCACCCATCAATACGATGTGTGAGTGAAAGTATGAAAACCAAAGAGGAGAAACTGAGGCCAAGTTGATCTATTGTAATAATAAGAGATTTTTGGTTTATTCTTTGGGCTAAGCATGTTACATGTAACTAGCTCTAATCCTCACATTTTGGAAAACACTGCCAGATAACTTTTCTCTCATTTGAACACACTCTTGTAATGCTTCATGTACTGGTACCGCTTGAATTCTGGTATAAACTAAATGTTCTGGATTGTCATGATTTTGGAGTGTTTGTGATTGTCTTAATACCTTTCTTTGATGTGTTGGTTTTTTGCTTTTTATTTTTATTTCTATTCTTACAGACAGACTGTTAGGGCTCCTAGCTCCTTCCAGATGCCTTTCTCAGCTCCTCTAATTGGCTGTTTGAATCTAAGAAATGAAATAGGCTTGTTGAATTTTAAAGAGACTGGAAATAATTAATACTTATCACTGCTGGGAAGTTGAATGGGAGTGGGGAGGCAGCAGTTACATTTACTATAAATACTTCGGTATATTTGGAATTATTATAATAAATCTATAATTTCTTTTAAATTGAAAAAAGCCTATTTTAAGAAATAATATAGATTGACTGCTTTAAGTGAGTACCCGAGGGACTTTCCCCTGACAAAAATTAGTGCTAATATGTAAGATTTACGGCTTCCTTTCTGATTGGCCAGAGCCCTTCTTGGTGGCCTTTTCAGTTTATTAGTGCCCTCTAGATATGTGAGGTTGCCAAGTTTTTCAGTTCTAGATACAGGGGCATTGTTACATGCCCACATTTTCTAATTTCAGAAGAATAGTGAAAAAAAATTCTGAGATCCAATAGGTTCAATTATTTAGCAGTGAAGTGGTTAAAAAGCCCACTGCAGCCAATTTTGATGTTTTAGTATTATTTGCACTTGAAAAATGCTTTCTCTTGTCATCACTAGAGAGTATCTGCTCTTCTCATATTATGCAGAACAAAATCTCAGTCAGAATAGGGAAAAACATCAATTATTAATTAGACATAAATTATTCCTAATCTACACACAATGCCTAATCCCTGGTTCACAGAAATGCAAATTGTGCTTCAAAAACAATATGTTAACAAGTCATTTGTCTGCAAAAGACATGAGCCCAAGTTCAATATAAAATATAGAATACTTCAAGCTCATTTCAAGGAATATGCTGATGGAAGGTTACCCAGAACAGCAAGGAAATGGAAAACCAGGCAAACAAAATACCCACAAGGTGAACTTGCTTTCTGATGCATAAAGAACAACTAGTGTGTCTACTGTAGCCATTTTTCAATTCTTAAAAAAATTTGAGAATTAACTGAAAAATGGTACGAATATATGCTTCACTATGAATTGTAAAAACAGTAAATAAATAGCAGAGGAAGCAATAATGGCTTTAAGAGGCCCCCAAAATGAAAATCCTCTGTGTTACACATAATTGTCTTCCTGTGGTCCCTGTGACCTATAACATACTCAGAAAGCACAGTGAGGATAAAGCTCCTGTTCCAGACAGGCTGGCTCACACCCTGTCCCAAGCATGCGCACTGCCCACTCTCATCTCTAGTCTGTTGTCCTATATTGATTTTCTAGTTACTTTTCTCATGCTTTCCACTAAGCATTCCCAGTCTTCCCCATTCCAAATGCTTCTTTCAAAGACCTGTGACACTGATTTTCCTAGAGCTTTCAACTAGCCCCCTAAACAGGCATTCCCCGCTCTAAGCAAGTTTGCCTGACACTGCTTTTCTTTTTTTTTTTTTTCATTAGTTTCAGAGAAAGAATTTAATGATTCACCAGTTGCATACAGCACCCAGTGCTCATGACATCAAGTGTCCTCCTTAATGTCCATCACCCAGTTATCCCTTCCACCCACCCACATCCCCTCCAGCAACCCTCAGCTTATCTCCTAGAGTTCAGCATCTCTTAGGGTTTGCCTCCCTCTCTGTTTTCATCATATTTTATTTTTCCTTCCCTTTCCCTAGGTTCACCTGTTTGGTTTCTTAAATGCTACCTAGGAGTGAAACACTGCTTTGCTTTTACAAAAGACCTACATCGGTACCTGTTTTCACTAACTGAAAGAAATCCAAAGAGGATTTTCACTTTTATGACAAAAGAGCAAAAAATGAAAATAGCATTCAGTACTTGTTTGGCGATGAGACATTGAAAAGGCAGCACACACCCCAAACAGCGACAGTAACATCACCCAGCTCCTTTGCTGGGGAACTCTGCTCAGCATCTCAGCATCAAGCTGCCGCAGCTCTGAACTGTATCTGGGACCATGTGTGCTGTATCTTATGTCCATTTATTTTGTGCAAGATGTGTACTAAAGTATCAGAAGAGCCTAAGAGAGACTTTTTTTTCTTTTAAGGTCTAAGAATGCTCAAAAAATTTTTCCATATAAATTAATGGTATTAGTTCTTTGCTTTATGCCATGTCCACTTACAAAAGGTTTCATAGAAGCACGCTTTCAGACATTGGGGGAAACCCGTACTCTGCTGAATTACAAAATAACACTTTCCTGTACCCCTTGAAGATTTCCGACTCCTTTTTTTTTTTTTTTTTAAAGATTTTATTTATTTATTTGACAGAGAGAGATCACAAGTAGGCAGAGTGGCAGGCAGAGAGACAGAGGGGGAAGCAGGCTCCCTGCTGAGCAGAGAGCCCGACGTGGGGCTTGATCCCAGGACCCTGAGATCATGACCTGAGCAGAAGGCAGAGGCTTAACCCACTGAGCCACCCAGGTGCCCATATTTCCGACTCCTGAAAAGAGATATTGTGTATCCTTTCAAACTTCAAACACAGGGCTTTGCATGTACTTGGATCTCTACTTTGGTGATCACAGGATTTGTTCAGATCCTCAATACAAATGTTCTTAAAAATCTATTTTTGGGGGCGCCTGGGTGGCTCAGTGGGTTAAAGCCTCTGCCTTCGGCTCAGGTCATGATCCCAGGGTCCTGGGATCGAGCCCCGCATCAGGCTCTCTGCTCAGCAGGGAGTCTGCTCCCTCCTCTCTCTCTGCCCGCCTCTCTGCCTACTTGTGATCTCTCTCTCTCTCTCTATGTCAAATAAATAAATAAAATCTTTAAAAAAAAATCTATTTTTGATCACAATTTGATAATTCTTGAATCCCCATATTCTAGGTGTGTACTCTGCTTTTCACCAACAGTGTTTGATTTTTTCCCAAGCACACGATAAAGTGTCTATGCCTATAAATGCATCTCCACCCCAAATGGAACCCCCAAACTCGAGTCCAAAGGAAAAGACCTGCCACCTATGTCACTAAACAGTCCAGCCAGACTCCTTTCCTCCTCTGCTCTCTCCAATCTCCCCAGTGCAATTGCTAGTACAGTGATGAA
>CM052892.1:38377056-38394375 GCA_028534135.1 Potos flavus | reverse complement strand
AATTGAATTATTCCAGCACACTTTTTAAAGGAATATATAGGTACTAAAGCACATAATGTAGTTTAGAAGTACAAGCTTTGGTCACCACCAGGAGATGAGCTATAAAACAGAATGAAGCCAACTAGGATTTCAGTAAGTTAAATGCCTTGATAGGTAAATACACATTCTCTCTCGTCAAGAGGAGACTAGCTTTCAATGTAGGACAGTCTATTAAAAAAATATTGCTCATTCAAGCATAATAGATGGTAATCATAGTCCACTAAATGGTAAGACAGCATATGAATTTTCTTTTCCTAATCAAAGGACCCAATATTTATTGGTTTGGGTTTTGACTAATTGTACCACATGCAAGAAATCCGTTACTTATTTCACATATGCTCCAAACACACGAGTCTTAATAAGCAGTTTAGGATTCAAAGGCCCACTTGGTAAAATCAGGCCTCGTTGACATTTTTGCTTTCCAGAATTTTAAAAGACAGCTTGCTATCTTGCCTAAGTGTTTCCTCTAGGTAGCAGCCTATTAATGCAGGAACAGATTGCTTATTCCACTGGTAGCTGGTAGGAATCAAGCAATTTGTAAAAGGATTCCTCCATAGATTAGCTTTTTTCAAGCATGAGTTCTTTAGGTGAAGAATTAGGGCAATATGGCTCCTAGAGCCTCTGGAACAAGCATTCTATGTTACCTTAACTTCAGCCATTGAATGATTTTAATATAACATGTAATTCCTCCCCTTCAATGGCTAGATATATTGTGGCCACATTAGGTATGTTAAGAACCTAGGAAATGTTGAGCTGCAGTTACAACTTACTTGGCAAAAAAAAAAAAAAAACCATTTCAAACCTTCAAGCAGTTTCTCAACAAATCTAGAAATGATTGGTCAACACTTTGGACATACAATAGTATTGCTTCGTGTTTCTGAACCAGAATGAGTGAGTGTCTTTGATATCTGCTATGGACAAATACTAAGTTCCAGTAAATGCAGATTCTATTGGTGGCAAAAATCCTGCAAATCAGCATATACTTTGAAATTTAAAAAAACAACAACAACAACAATCTAAAGCATTTTGCCTCTTCCTCCTATTGCATATACATTCCAGGCAAGTCATTTAAACTCTCAGAGCCCCACTCATCTAATTTATAAAATACAGAAGCTAGTATCTATTTTGTTAGACTTAAATAAGATAACACATAAATTATATAATATCTACTAAACACTAACAAGCAAATAAACGCAGTTTTTTTGGTTTAACCACAAAGATCCTGAATCCTCCAAACTTAGGGGGTCACTCTGTCCTTTAAAGGGTTAGAACCACTTTGTGTTTATTGTGGGGGTAGGAGTACCAGGGCCATATTTTTCTACTGGGTTTATAGAGGGGTGGAAGGGCTGGTTTAGGATCTTCTGAAATCTCACTCTGTATTCATGAAAGCTTGATTTTTAAATATTTTCCATAGCTTTTCTCAATTTCCGAGAATTCTTTCTCCACCCCATTTTATATCATCATCAAAAGAATCTTTCTTCATGTGTTTCCCCTAAATGATCATCTGCCAACAACACAAGGCTGTTCTCTGTATTATCTTCACTGAATATTTGTGGGTAATGAAAAGTAATTATAGCAGTAAGCAAAATGCAACTTTAAAATAAATGGCAGGCATAACTGTTCCTGGAAATGTATCACTCAGTCACCATAATAAGGAATTTCTTATGTGTGTTGTGATGAATATAAACAGGCTTGATGCCATGTTGGTGTGGCTTTCTCTCTTTTCAAACACGTCCTTCTCTTTTCCAGATCCTCCAAATCTATTTCTTCTCAAACTGCCATGAGACAATTTGTATTGTTTTTTAAGATTTTATTTATTTGACAGAGAACACAAGCATGGGGAGGGACAGAGGGGGAGGAAGAAGCAGACTCCCTCCTCAGCGGGGAGCCCAACACGGGCTCCATCCCAGGCCCCTGAGATCAGGATCTGAGCCAAAGGCAGACACTGAACTCACTGAGCCACCCAGGCGCCCCAAGACAATTCTTAGATCCCTATACTTCAGTGCAAAAAAGGCTTTTCTTCTGTAATTCATCCCTATCCATGTACTCCTTTATATTTCCCTGCCTCCTATGCAGTTAGATTGAAGTCATGTGACTACTCTGGCCAAATGGCTATGAGTGGAAATGATGTTTCATTTTAGGGCCAAAGGATTTAAGAGCCAATGTACCTCCTCTCTCTTTATATTCCCTACCAAGCTGTCTTTGAGGACATGAGTTCCAGATGTAGATTATAACTGAACATGTATTAGATCTTGTGCAAGCAAGAAATAAACATTGTTTTAAACCGCTGAGATTTGAGGTTTTTATTTGAACTTCTTATTACTAATATAATTCTCTCCTGAGATTAGTTCTCTGGAAAAGACCCAATATTCACAGACAAGAATGTCTGTTGACCTGATCTAATGAGAAAACAAAGCTCTCTAAAAGAAATTATCCTACAGTAGTTACTTCAACTGCTCAAACTGCAACCATCTTTTTTAAAATCTTTATAATTAGTATAAAGAATTATTAATGGGATGCCTGGGTGGCTCAGTCGGTTGAGCATCTGACTCTTGATGTCAGATCAGGTCATGATCTCAGGGTTTTGGGACTGAGTCCTTGGTAACAGGCTCAGCCCTCAGTGGGGAGTCTGCTTGAGATTCTCTAACTGTCCCTCTGCCCCTCCCCCTACTTGCACTCTCTCTTTCTCTCCAAAGTAAATAAAGCTTTTAAAAAAGAATTATTAATAAACACCATTTTTATCATCTCATTAAAATTCAGAATGAACTAGCATTGGGCATTAATAAAATTTGTAGTGCTTTGGGACGCCTGGGTGGCTCAGTTGTTTAAGTGTCTTCCTTCATGCAGCTCATGTCATGATCCCAGGGTGCTGGGACTGAGTCCCACATTAGGCTCCTTGAGCAGCAGGGAGCCTGCTTCTCCCTCTGCTTGTTACTTCCCCTGCCTGTGTTCTTACACGCTCTCTCTGACAAATAAATAAATAAAATCTTTAAAATGAAAAATTTGTAGTCTTTTTCTACCCTTCTGAACATGTTACCTAGAATAATTCAAAAGAAAGAACAAGCAATCAATACTTGTGTGATATTGATAGTAACAAAACTCTAGGTCATGCTTTTAAAAATTTCCCTGTTTAGGAGCAGCTTATCAATTTTCTAGAAAGATCCACTTCCCAGGTGATGCCAGTTTGTCCTTTGCTAAAAAGCTTTCATCCAAAAAAAGACCCATAGGGAGCCTGGGTGGCTCAGTTGGTTAAAAGTCTGCCTTTGGCTCAGGTCGTGAAGCCAGGGTCCTGGGATGGAGCCCTGCATCCAGGTTCCCTGCTCAGCAGGGACCCTGCTTCTCCCTCTCCTTTTGCCTGCCACTCCCCCTACTTATGCGCTCTCTGTCAAATAAACAAATAAAATCTTTTTCAAAAATAAATAACAAAAAAGACCCATGAAGACAGACCTGGGTAAAGGAATATGAACTTAAAAGGACTTAAAAGGCAAACTGATCTTAAACAATATATGTCCCCAATTACTCCCAGGGACCTAAAAGAGGGGCAGGCATTATCTTTTATAGGCACCGACGCTACCATTCTGTAATGTGAAGAAATGTAAATAGTTTTCTCATGAAGTTGTCCCCTCAGAATAGTTAACTGAACATGGAAGAGCCCTATATGGAAGGGTTTACACACATAAGAGTAAACACAAATTCCTCTGTGTGTGATGTATTCTGCTATATTATTTTGTAAACAAACCAACAGAAAACTGTCTCTATGTCTCAGACCAAAAGAAAAAATGGGATAGAACTATGAATAGCCCTTTCATGGAAAATTAATTGCTTATGGCTTTTAACCGTGACAAAATGCAAATTAAAACTGCCCTGACATGTCATTTCTCTCCTGTCTCAGTGTAAAAATCCCAAGTTTGACAACATAGTTTTGAATGAAGTTGTCGAAAGACTAGAACTCTCACACCTTATCAGTGGTCACTAAAAATGGCACAACCTTTATGGAAAGACATTTAGAACTATCTACAGAAGTACATATTTATTTGCATCCTAATTTATAACTACTTTTAGGAATCTGTTAGAGATATATTGAAAAATATTAAGATATATACAGAAGGTTATTCTGTGCATTATTTGAAATGGCCCACAAACTGGAAACCCAAATACTCAAAAATTAAGGGACTAACTTGGTAAAGTACAACATGAGCACACTGTAAAATAAAAGATGACATGCCATCACAATGTAAGAGGATACAGTTTTAAAAAGGAATGAGGAATTTCTCTCCATATAATTACAGAACAATCAAGATGGTGTTAACAAAGCAAGGTGAAGTGCACTGTACATCACGAACTACCATTTATCCATGAAGGAGAGAGAATATATTTACATCTATGCATTTATTTATTTAAAAAATAATAGAAGTATAAGATTTGTGAAATGGTTCTATAGGGTAAATTAAAGAAACAGGGTAGAGTGGGCAAAGAATCTGAGCAGACATTTTTCTAAAGAAGATAAACAAATGGCCAACAAACATGAAAATAGTATTTTGTCATCCTTAGCCATCAAAGAAATGCAAGCCAAACCACAATGAGATACCACTTTACAACTGTAGGATGGCTATAATCAAAATACATATAACACCAAGTGTTGGAAAGGATGTGGGCAAAACAGAACACTCAGACATTGCTGGGGGAAATGTAAAATACTGCAATCACTTTGGAAAACAGCTGGTCAGGTCCTCAAAAAGTTAAACCTAAAGTTACCAACTGATCCAGCAATTCCACTCTACGGTATACGTACACAACAGAAATAAAATTATGTCTCATGCAAAAAAAATTATATACTAATGTTCAGAGCATTATTCAAAATAATGAAAGAAACAACTTATGTCCATCAACGGCAAAATGGAAAAAAATAAAATGTATAATACCACACATTGAATATTCAGCCATAAAAGTGAATGAAGTATTAAATTCTGCTACAACATGGTTGTACCTTGAAAACATTATGCTAAGTAAAAGAAGCCAGACACAGAAGGCCACGCTATATGATTCCATTGGTACGAAATGCCCAGAATAGACAACTCTATAGACACAGAAAGTACCCTAGTGTTTAACTAGGCCTGAAGGAGTAGAGGGAAAGTGAGCTGACTGCAAACAGTTGCAGGCAAAGGGATAGAAGCTAGACTCATTCTTTCGATGCACCATATTTGAAAGATGTGACACTGGAGTCAGGCAAATTTTATGTATTTATAAAACAAAATAAACACTTTAAAGTAGACCCTGAAAATTAAAATAAAAAAAAAGTCTTTATTGTATACTCATTTGTAGGAACTACCCCAACATATTTAAAAGACAATCATTTGTGACTACAGTTAGCAATAACATACTGTATTTTTAAGTTTCTGAGAGACTAGGTCTTAGACGTTTTCATCACAAAAAAATTTTTTTTTAATTTTTATTTATTTACTCGACAGAGAGAGAGAGAGAGATCACAAGTAGGCAGAGAGAGAGGGGGAAGCAGGCTCCCCACCGAGCAGAGAGCCCGATGTGGGGCTTGATCCCAGGACCCTGAGATCATGACTTGAGCCGAAAGCAGAGGCTTTAACCCACTGAGCCACCCAGGTGCCCCCACAAAAAAAATTTTTAACTATGTGTAGTGATGCACGTTAACTAGACATACTGTGGTGATCATTTCTCATTATATACATATATTGAATCATTATGTGGTACAAGGTGAAACTGATATAATGCTATATGTCAATTACATACCAATAAAGACAATGATTTGACAAGTATACCCAGTGGCACGCTTTAAAAATAAAGCAGCGCAGAAAAAATTCTTAAGCTATCTTCAAACATCATATTGATGGTACTATAATTCTCAGATTGTTATATATGCATTTTTGTATAAATAGAACTGAAAATTACGTTGTTCTTGGGAAATTGGCATTTTAAATGGGAGCAAGGAGGTACAAATGTAAGATACATGAGTAAAGCAAAACTCTTGTACTCTTGAATTTGAATAAGAAAGATTAGTATGAACTCATGATCTATTTTGCTTTTAAAAAACTTCTAGCTCTCATGTAGTGTGCAGATCCCCAATGATTTCCCACTACTCATGTCTACACACCTGTATAATCACCTTCCCTCGAGTATGAGTGAAATCTGTATTGTTTCTCATTAAAAGAATATTTCAAAGGTTATTGGCTGTTATTCCCTTGATTAGATTAGATTATATGGCAGACATGATGAAGTCACTCTCAAGATTACATTATGTTAGGGGTGCCTGGGTGGCTCAGTGGGTTAAAGCCTCTGCCTTCAGCTCAGGTCATGATCTCAGGGTCCTGGGATCAAGCCCCGCATCATTGGGCTCTCTGCTCAGCGGGAAGCCTGCTTCCCCCTCTCTCTCTCTGCCTGCCTCTCTGCCTACTTGTGATCTCTCTCTCTCTCTGTCAAATAAGTAAAATCTTAAAAAAAAAAAAAAAAAGATTACATTATGTTGTAGGAGACTCCATTGGACTTAGAGATTATTCTTGCTCGCTTGATGAAGTGGGTGGCCATGATGGAGAGTTCTCATGGCAAGGGACTGAAACCCTTTCCAGCATGTGAAGCAGTTTCCAGCAAACAGACAGCAAAAGCTGGTGCCTTGAGTCATACCAGAGGAAAAAAATAAATCCCAACAACATGAACAGGCTCTGGGCTTGAAAGTATATTCTTTCCCAGGTGAGCCTCCAGATGGCAATATAGCCTGGCTATCACTTTCACTGCACCTTTGTGAGGCCCTGAGCCAAGTACCAAGCCAAGCCAGGCAAGAGACACAAGCTGCAGAAACTATGATGTAAGAAACATATTGTTTTAAGCTGCTAAATTTGTGATTAAGCAGTAATATAAAACTAATATATCTAATTTAAAAAAACAATGTGTAACTAGTAATGGGCACTCTAACATCCAGCTTCAGACTCTTAATTTTTCCCTAAAAAAGCTAATGCTTCTTAAAGAAATGACTTATTACACAAGTGGAACAGGCGATGCATGACTATAGCCAGACATTCGGTAGAAACCAGGGCAGATTCACACTATATTCTTAGGTCTACAGAAAAGAAAATATAAGTATGATGAGAAAAGAAATGTAAGGTATCAAAAGTACCAAACAAAATTAAAACAGATGAATAATACCCTATCTAATATGAAAAATCCAATGTGTGAGCTTAAGAGCAGATTAGACACTGCAGAAAAAAAGATCAGTGAACTTTAAGATATACAACAGAATCCATCCACATGAAGCAGAGGGAAATAAAAGACTGAAAAAAATAAACAGGGCCTTAGATACAAAGGAGATATCAGAATCCCTGATATAGAGACAGAAACAAGCTTTTAAGAAATGACCAACAAGAGACGCCTGGGTGGCTCAGTTGGTTAAGCAGCTGCCTTTGGCTCAGGTCATGATCCTAGGGTCCTGGGATCGAGTCCCACATCGGGCTCCTTGCTCTGTGGGAAGCCTGCTTCTCCTTCTGCCTCTGCCTGCCACCTGCCTACCTGTGCTCTCTCTCTCTCTGACAAATAAATAAATAAAATCTTAAAAAAAAAAAAAAGAAATGACCAAGATTTTTTTCAAATTTGATGAAAATAATAAACCTAAAAATGTGAGAAGTGCATCAAACATTAAAAAGGATGAACACAGGGGCACCTGGGTGGCTCAGTGGGTTAAAGCCTCTGCCTTCGGCTCAGGTCATGATCTCAGGGTCCTGGAATCGAGCCCCACATCAGGCTCTCTGCTCAGCAGGGAGCCTGTTTCCCCTACCCCCACCCCGTCTGCCTCTCTGCCTACTTGTGATCTCTCCCTGTCAAATAAATAAATAAAATCTTTAAAAATAAACAAATAAATAAAAATAAAGAGGATGAACACAAAGAAAACAACATCAAGATTGCTAGTCATAAAATACTAACACACTGCTGCAAACCTGTATATAAAAGAGAAAGTCTTAAAAAGTAGTCAGAGAAATAAGACACACTGCACACATGGGAACAAAGGTAAGACTAGTGAAGATTTATTTTCTGAAATCATGCAAAAAAAAAAAAATGTATGTGCCCAAAGCAAAAAAAAAAAAAAAAAAAGCAACATAAAAGTATTTAGGGGATATAGCCTTCAAAACTGGAGACAAATAGGGATTTGGGGGACAAACCAAAGCTTACAGAATTCATCACCATAAAAGCTACCTTATAATAAATTGTAATGGAGCTCTTCAAAGAAAAGAAAGAAAATACAAGATCAGCAATTGTATCTATGCAAAGAAACTTTTTTTTAAAGATTTATTTATTTATTTTTGAGAGAGAGAAAAAAGGAGTGTAAGCAGGAGGGGCAGAGTGAGAAGGAGAGAGAACCCAAGCAGACTCCACACTGAGCACAGAGCCCAGGCCGTCTCAGTCTCACAACCCTGAGATCAGGGCCTGAGCTGAAACTAAGAGTCAGAGGCTTAACCAACTGCACCACCAAGGCACTCCTATGCAAACAAATTTAAAGTAATAGAAACTGTATATGAAATGTATACTATTTCAAGCTGCTACTGTTGGGATAATCATTATGAAAGAACAGAACTAATACATTTCACTATTTGGAAAAAATCTTACAGTGACTAACATATTTGCAATGGGCACCCTAGTACCCAGACTGCAGACTCTTAATTTCTCACTAGAATAAACTAGTGTTCCTTAGGAGCTCCTAGGTGGCTCAGTTGTTAAGCATCTGCCTTCAGCTCAGGTCATGACCCCAGGTTCCTGGGATGGAGCTCCAAAGCATTGGGCTCCCTGCTCGGCAGGAAGCCTGCTTCTCCTTCTCCCACACCCCCTGCGGTGTTCACTCTCTCGCTGTCTCTCTCTGTCAAATAAATAAATAAAATCTTAAAAAAAACAGGGGCGCCTGGGTGGCTCAGTGGGTTAAGGCCTCTGCCTTCAGCTCAGGTCATGATCTCAGGGTCCTGGGATCGAGCCCCGCATCGGGCTCTCTGCTCAGCAGGGAGCCTGCTTCCCCCTCTCTCTGCCTGCCTCTCTGCCTACTTGTGATCTCTCTCTCTGTCAAATAAATAAATAAAATCTTTAAAAAAAAAAAAAAAAAAAAACAGAACAGAACAAACAAAACTGGTATTCCTTAGAAAAACTACTGATCAGGCAGAGTACTCAGTGTTCCTGCAGATCTGTCTCTTGTTTCAACAGTGTTTGGACGGAACAGACCCAAGGACACCCCTTCCACTAGCCTCCAACCATTCTCAACCTTGTTTCCAGTTGCAAGCTTCAGAGCCATCTTCTTAGCCACCCTCTCCCTCTGGGACCAGCCAATACTCTATTTTGAGCTTAGCTCTTTATTACTGATCAACCATGAGCTTTCAGGCATGTCAGATTATTCCACCAAGGTGAAGGCCAATACCAACCACCTGGTCAACACGCATCTATGGGCCTCCTACACCTACCTCTCTCTAGGATTCTATTTTGACCATGACAATGTGGCTCTGGAGGGAGTGGGCCACTTGTTCTGTGAGTTAGTTGGCTGAAGAGAAGTGTGAGGACACTGAGCATGTCTTGAAGATGCAAAACCACCACAGTGGCTGCATCCTCTTCCAGGACTGCAGAAGCCATCCCAAGATGAGTGCCAAGGAAGCCACCCTGGCTTTGGAGAAGATCCTGAACCAAGCCCTTTTGGATCTGCATGTCCTGGGTTCTGCTCTTGCAGATTCCCATCTCTGTGACTCCCTGGTGAATCTCTTCTTAGATGAGGAGGTGAAACTCATCAAGAAGATGGGCAACCACCTGACTAAGCTCTGCAGACTGGGCTGCCCCCAGGCTGGGCTGGATGAGGATCTTTTCCAAAGGCTCATTCTCAAACACAACTAGGAGCCTCTGGAGCCCAGCAGTCTTTCAGGGGCCCCTCTGAGTTCACTCTGGCACGAGGGCTTATGCCTGAGCCTCTCCTAGCAGCCACTAGGCAGCTTTTTAACGACCCTGGAGCCCTCTTCCAAATCAAGGACCAAATGGGGGGGGGGGAGCTTTTTTTCAGCAAAAACAAAGAAAAAAGAAAAATTACTGATCATAACTCTGGGAAAGGCAAACATACATTTGTGACTATAACAATTTTCCTTCTTTTAAATTTTATTTAAGGGTAGTAACAGTTTAAAAATATTACCTATGTATCATTTTGTGGGTTATAATTTATGTAGCAGTAAAACGTATGATACAAAGGCAAAAAGAGAATAAATTGGAGAAATTGAAGTATGGAGTTGTAAAGGTCTTATATGTAAAGTGATATACTACTATTTGAAAGTAGATTGTAATAAAATAAACTTGCATATTATAAATCCTAGAGCAACAATTAGAAAGAAGAAAACCAAGAGATACTGGAATTATTTAAAAAATATGCACAGTAAGGCCGAAAAAGAGAACATAGACACAAAGAATAGATGGAAAAGTAGAATACACAAAAGAGGGTAATAGATTTAAATTCAACCATACCAATAATTACACTAAATGTAAATGTTTCAAATACTTCTAAGAAGTAGAAAGTGTCAAAGTGAATATAAACAAGACCTACAAGACAACCACTATAATCTCAAGGAGTTTGCTAAAATGTAAAAAATGAGAAAAGCTATACTATGCCTACAATAAAGATAAAAAATCTTTAATAGCTACATATATATATGGTAAATGCATATTAGAAAGAGAAGACAAAACAATCCCTCAAGAGGATATAGCAATTTTAAATAGATGTACCCACAATAAAAGCTTCATAATACATTCACAAACATAACTGGATATCTTATCTTACACTCTCATTAATTGCTAGAAGTAGAAAAAAATGCTTAACAATGTAGAATGACACTGCAACCTACTTAACCTAACTGACATTTATTAGAACACACCTCTCAACACAGCATAATCCATAATCTTTCCAAGTGCCCATGGAACATTCACCAAGACAGGTTATATGCTGGTCAACAAAACGAGTCACAATTAAGTTAAATTGACTGAAATCACAGAAAGTATATTCTCTGACCAAAAGAGAATTAAATTAGAAATAAGTTATAGGAAGATTGACAGAAAATTCCCAAATATTTGAAAATTAAACAATAAACTTCTAAATAACCTATTGGTTAAAAAAAAAGGGAAATTAGAAAGTATTTTGAACAAAATAAAAATGAAAAAGCAATGTGTCATAATTTACGGGATATAACTAAAGTAGTGCTTAGAGGAATACTGATAGTTTTAAGCATTTGGGAAAAAGAGTCAAATCACTTATAAAAGTTTTTTTGTAAGAAACTAGAAACAGAAGAGAAAATTAAGCTAAAATGACTAAAAGAAAAGAACTATAAAAGATAAAAACAAAAACCAAATAGAAAACAATAATTTTTCATGATGGAAAGCAGAATAGTAGTTTCCTGGAGCTGGGGTTGAGCAGAAGAGAAATTGAGAAAAAGCCAGTGGGAACTCGGGGCATGAAGAAATTATTCTGTATCTTGATTCTGGTAGTAGTTATAAAAGTGTATATATTTGTTAAAAAATCATTTCACTGGGGGCACCTGGGTGGCTCACTTGGTTAAGCCTGACTCTTGATCTCAGCTCAGGTCTTGATCTCAGGTTTGTGAGTTCAAGCTCTCAGTTAGGTCCCACATGTGGCACCTACTTAAAGAAAAAAAAAAAAATCATTTCACAGTACACATAAAATAGGTTCTTTTCATGTTAGTCAGCTGAACCTTAATAAACCTGATTTTAACTTTCTTTTTTTTTTTTAAGATTTTATCTATTTATTTTAGAGAGAGCAAGCGTGAGTGGGGGGAGGAGGAGAGGGAGAAAGAATCTCGAATAGACTCCACACAGAGCATAAAGCCCGACCCAGGGCTCAATCTCACAACACTGTGATCATGACCTGAGCCAAAATCAAGAGTTGGTCGCTGAACTGATTGAGCCAGCCTGGCCCCCTCTTAGTAAACCTGATTTTTAAAAATTCTTAGATATTTTAGGAAATGGAACAATGACTGAATATTTGACTATTAAGGAGTTATAAATCTAAAATGATAACTGTGATCATTTATAAAATAAGGAATTCTTACCTATTAGAAATACACATTGATGTATTTGTGTATGAACTAATAGAACCACTGAGGTTTGTTTCATAAGATTATTAGTAGCAGGAAGTATTTGGGGGTAGAGATGAAATGTAATTTGCCATGAGTTGATAACTGCTTAAGGTAAGTGATGAGTATATAAGATTTTCTAGGGGCGCCTGGGTGGCTCAGTGGGTTAAAGCCTCTGCCTTCGGCTCAGGTCATGATCTCGGGGTCCTGGGATTGAGCCCCGCATCCGGCTCCCTGCTCAGCGGGAAGCCTGCTTCTCCCTTTCCCACTCCTCCTTCTTGTGTTCCCACTCTTGCTGTGTCTCTCTCTGTCAAATAAATAAACAAAATCTTTAAAAAAAAAAAAAAATTTTTTCTAATATTATTCTCTGTACTTTTGAATTTGTTTGAAATGTTCCATAAGGAAATGTTCAAAAATATGTCTTTAATGCATGTTTAATCTGGTACATTGAACAAAACTGAGGCATTTTAGTAGAATTTTTTAATCAAATAATCAATGGCTCTTTTTTACTACATTTCTCCACCTAGCTTGCTCAACCATCATGTTAACAATTCTAATGCTTTACTCTTATTAATAGGAAATCTGTAGTCCCAATAGTTTTGTTTTGTGGGTTTTTTTCTTCCTTCTAAATAACCTTACATAGAGTAAGGGTTTTACAGAGATGAAGACCCATTTATACCTTGGACTAAAAATTCTGGCCCGACAATTATCTAGCCATATTAACCTCAAAAAGGACAACTGACTTTTCTGAGTCTAAGATTCCTCATCTATAGAAAGGGACAGTGCTAAACTTTTTTTTTTTTTTGCAAGTAATAAATGAGATAAACTGGCATAATATCTAATATAAGCATTAGCTACTATAATTATTTTATGATGGCACCTTGCAACACTATTCAAAATTATCCAAATCCACAAAACAAAGAGACTCAGTGTTGATCTCTCGTTTTGCTTCCAAGCCTAGACTGTTGTCATAGTTTAACCTCTTTTTATTAAACCATCAGTAATTATACAAGAACCACACCCCACTTCCAACTATATTTAAGTTCAATGTTGACAATGGCAACCTATCAATTATGTGCTCTGAGGTACACTGAAATCTATTCATGTATTTGGAATACCTCATTCCCCTTCAATCTGCCCTAAAATGATTGCGCTGATTTTCCCAGCTGTCTCAGAACCTTTTCTTTTTTGGCTCCCATACCATTCTTGGGACAGAGAAGCACAAAGTCAGAGCAATGACAATTGGAACACCATGACTATTCCATTGAAAGTCAATTGAATTTCAATTTCCTTCAATGGAGAAAGCCAGGAGGAACCAATTATTGTTGCTTTAACATGGTGCAATTTTACCTCAGGCACCACTTAGGATCCAAATGAAAACATTTCAATTCCTACTTATTACCTTCCTCCTGATAAAACACTATTTTTCCCTGGCTCCTGAAAATAGTGCTATATCAAGGGAAGTCTCTATTAAATACATTTTAGCATCTTGGCTATATTAACAACTATTAAAAGAGAAAAGATATACAGGGACCAATATTCCACATATAATGCTATTTGCTGTTTATTTTGTCAGCAATTTTATGTGGTATTGCTTTTACTTCCACTTGTCACAACTTACTTGAGAACAAAGTCAGTACAATTCCCTTTCTGTTGGGGACATCAATTCCCAATCTGGAAGAAATCTCATCTCCATGCTGCGTTAGCTTGCATCTGCCACAACCACAGGATTTCTGGGAGGCTACTGGCACAACTCACACATTTCCACTGCGAAGCTTGGCTTTGGGAAGGAGTGAAAATGCTGTTCCCCTAGCAGCCATTCAGGGCCACAAACTGTGAAAGCCAGAGCCACCTAACAAGCTGTGAAAATTTCAGCCACCTGAGGAGCTGTGAAAGACAAAGATGGTACTAGCCGAAGAGACAAGAGCAGGCAGGAGTCTCCAGAGGACCTGCAAATATCCTAGACTCTCATGTCAGCCAAGAAACCATGCACTCTGAACCGAGCAACAAAGTCAGCAGGGACTGAAAAACAGAAGTGAAAATAAACTCAATCATGTTAGAAAATGCCTACACAAGGGTAGGAGATCAGCCATCTTAAGCCATTATGCTGTGGGTCTGTCGTATCAAAAGAACACAGATTATATATGGAGAACAGAAAGAGACTTCGCATCAAGCATATCCAGGGCCCAACAATGGAGTCAGTTTCCAAGCCAGACTCTCGATTCTGTAGCTCAGCATGGGAAGAACCTAAAAAACAAAACAAAACAAAACAATACAAAAAAAACAAAAAAAAAACAAAACCAGACAAACAAAAACAAACAAAAACAAAACAAAACAAAAAAACAGAACCAAAAAATACCACCCAAAACTCTGGGGTATCCCAGGCTGCAAGGAAATGGGCTACGTCTTTTTTTCTCGTCTCCTCCTGTGTTAGAGCAGTAACCAGGAGTTTTTATGGGTCATTACTTCTTCTTATGTTCTGCAAAATTCATTCTATTCTGCCCAGGACACATCTGGCATGCTGCCTTTCCCTCCTAAGCCCTCTGAATACTCTTGTTTCTCTAGCCCCAGTTGGACATGAGATTATCACAGGGATACAACTTAATCACTGTATCACCTTTCATGCTAGTATGATCCTCATGCCAGTTTTTAAGAATTTAAAGGGCAATATAAATTATCCTCTCCAAGCCGTTTCACATCAATGAAGAAGCTTTAAAAATTAGATTTAAGTTCCTGTTGTCAACTTAGGTTGGGGTTATGTTAGGTCTAGGAAGCTTGTTTTAGCCCAAGTATGATTGGAAGCAAAGAATAACTTCGAACCTTGTTCTCTGGATTGGCACTGCTGAAGAGATCAAAGGCATTGCTTTGACTAATTTTCCAGAATATATCATAAGATTTTTTTAATATTCTTTTTATCATCTATAATGGATACTGTTTGTTAAAATAAGAAGTTAAAATCTTGTAAAAATGCTTTTGGAAGTTTAGAAAGGCTTTCAACACAGAGTAGGGAGAAATGGAAATTTTACCCTTATAATTCTCTTTGCCTTAAGTTCTGAAGGAGGTTAGCAAAATTAAGAATTATAAGAATTAACACTAGATTCTTATTAAAGGATGGATTTTTACAGAGAGTAAAGTCATGACCCCTATGAAAATATAAAATGAGCATATGTCTCAATGAGAGAACCAGTAATATCATAACCAGTTCTAAGGAGGATTCAAAGAACCACACATATAAAGGCAATCAGGAATGCTAAATGAATTTGCAAATAGATGAAAAACTAGACAATTACGCTCCCCTGAATACAATTCATTTGCATTGCTATGAACCAGAATCAGATGCATTGTTATTAATTTTATACAATTTACAGAGTTGTAAAATGAAAGGCAGAGATAACTTGAAAAGGTGCCCTAGACAATGCCTAGTTTGCTACTCAACACACTCCACAATCCTTTTGGTCCTAGTAGTCACACTTTTTCCTGCCATTCTAAACCAAATGTTGAGAAGAGGTAAAGAAGGTCTTGGTTAGAACCGCTGTTTAAGAAAACCCAGAAGTCTGCCTTGCACACATCTAATTTTAATATTAAATTATCCTGTTCTTTATTTTGTACAAATTCCAAGTGTTAATCTGTAAGAAACTTACATATGCCCTACACATGCAGGACATGGTGCATTAATTTCCTAGCATGGCTACAACGACTTGCCACAGATAAGGTGGCTTAGAACAACAACAACAAAATCTATTATCTCGCAGTTCTGGAGACCAGAAAATCTGAAATCCAGGTGTTGGCAGGGTTGATTCCTTCTGGGGAGTCTGAGGGAGAATATGTTCCATGCCTCCCTTCCACCTTCTGATTATTGCCTGTAATCCTTGGCATTCATTCCTTGGCTTATACACACATCACTTCAGTTTCTACCTTCATTATCATATGGTGTTTTCCCTGTGTATCTTGGTCTTTGTCCACATATCTTTCTTCTTATAAGGACACCAGTCATATTGGATTTAGGGCCCACCCTTATCCGGTATGACTTCATCTTAGCCTGATTATATCTGAAAGACTACTTCCAAGTAAGGTCATAGTCACAGGTTCTGGGTAGACATGCACTTTTAGGGGGACACTATTCAACCCAGAACACAAGGAGCTATTGAAGATACCATATATAGAGGATGTGAAAGGAACAATGTTTCTCACCAAGAGACCATCAGGCAACAGTGAAAGGCAGGGAGTTTTTAATGGCAACAGGCTTAACCCAGAACACTCCAATTAGAGAGCAATTCTTGTTTATAACCAGGCCTGGATCATTTCCAAAAGGCAAACCAAGCAAGTCAATGTGATACCAGACTTCTGGGCCAATGTTTCAAAGGCAACAGTACACTTATATTCTTCAGGATACAGAACGAGCTTCTCATTCTAGCTTTGCAACTAATCAGCTGTGTAAACCTGGGCAAATCCTCTTTCTAATGCAGCCTCACTTCCCTCTTTGGCCAAAGGAGAAAAATAGATGAATATTTTTAAGTCCCCTTCCACCTGTGATTTATGATATATTTTTTAATACGCACAAAATGTCCAACTTAGCTATTAGGACATGAAAAAGATTGTCTTTTAAAATTGTTCGAACCTATTTCTACCTATCTGTGCTTTCTAAAGTTAAAATAGAATTTTAAGGTTTCGTTGTATTGTCATCTGTGGTAGGATACAAAAGTTGGGGTCTCTTGCTCTTTTTTTCTATGTCAGAAATGGACGCGCTGGTTCTACATTTCTTCTATATGACCCTGAGCCATTGGCCATACCTGCAGTACTCTGACTTTGCACAAGCCCAGTGGGGCATTCCCACTGCAGTCTTTGCTGGGCTCTAAGGGCTCCCCTTCACATAGATTATAGTTACAGAGACTCCACTGTGTGCAGAGTTCTTGGTGTTCAGGGGTGGGGGCCCTGCATAGCTGACCAGATTAGGCTGGGCACTTGACCATGCTGGTGGGGAACTAGGACTCTTTCTTGAAAATTTAAAAATGAGGCTAAAGCAATGGCCACAATCGCCAAACTGTGGAAAGAGCCAAGATGCCCTTCAACAGACGAATGGATCAAGAAGATATGGTCCAAATATTCAATGGAATATTATGCCTCCACAGAAAGGACGAATACCCAACTTTTATTTTAACATGGACTG
>CM052892.1:38329828-38376956 GCA_028534135.1 Potos flavus | reverse complement strand
AAAAAAAAAAAAAAGTATGAAGAGAGAGTGGCAGAGATTTGATGGCTGCTACTCCTTGTAATACCTAGATGTTTTCCTGTATTATTTCCCCAGGACTCTTTCGTAGACTGCTTTCAAATGGTTTTGTCACTTGCAATTTGAATAAATTTGGCTGCGACACTGTTGATTTAATATACCATTAATTAAGAAATTTTCCTTATTATGTTAGATTAAATTCATTGTGAATGTCCTTTCTCTCTCTATATATATATGAATTTAATTATCCACAATATGTAAATATTGATTTTTCAAAGAGGTTAGTAAGTTTAAGAATCATCTTAACAATGACCAAAATGATTATACTGCATGAGCAATTATCTGACAGAAATTATTTAAAATGAATGTGAGTATATTCTAGATAGTTTGTGCTACAGGTACCATCACTTTTTTGAAGTATTGTAAATATCTGTTGTTTAAATCTTTGGCTGACTAAGTTACAATATGCAAACCACACTTTAGAATCTCCTTTCCATTACAGCTCTGAAATAGATACATGTGGAGGCCATTTGACCTAAGATTCAAGAAAGGATAATTTTCACTGGGTGGATTCCTAAGAACAGTGGCAGGCACAAGTCAACTACAAGAAAGGCTGATTCTACATGGATTCTCAGGAGCAGATCAAAGGGTCATGAAGATCTCTTTCCAGGACATCTTGGAAAAAAATAACTAGAGACTTCAAAGGGTATTGGGTACTCAAATGGTGAAGTTAGTCTAAGAAAACTTAATTGGTTAGAATTCTGTGCTTCGCCAGGCATTATAGAAACCATTTTACATGGAATTTGTTGAGAGTTACCACAGGGCTCAGGCCTGTGTCTAATGCTACTCTCCCACAAGATGAACCTTGAGAAAAACTCAGTGCTCCTACCCAAGTTTCCTTTACCTCCAGAGGAAGTCAGGGAGGAGAAGAAGAGCTACATGCCTTGCCTCAGTTTCTCAAATAGTAATTTTCCATAAGTGCTTCTTGAAATGATCAATGAGACAAATATGCTGCACCTATCTACATCTTATTCTCTTTCCACAGAGCCAAACTCAAGTTCAAAAAAATTCCTAAGGTGAAAATTTTGGCACTCTACATTTTTTTTAAAGATTTATTTATTTGAGAGAGAGAGTGAGAGACACTATGGGGGAAGGGGCAGAGGGAGAGAGAGAATCCTCAAGCAGATTCCCCACTGAGAGAGGACTGTTGCCGACATGGGGCTCGATCCCAGGACACTGAGATCATGACCTGAGCCAAAATCAGGAGTTAGCCGCTCAACTGACTGAACCACCTAGGCACCCTGGCATTCTACTTTTTTAAAAAATATTTCCATGGGAAGCCTTCTGTAAACTCTAAAATATGAAATACATGTAAATAGTGCTATGATCTTGGACTGCAAGAATTGAGTGTAGAGAAGACAGAAATTCAGGAGACCTTGCATGACCAGAAGGAAATAAAGTATTAATTAAATATCACTAATAAATACAAAGTTGTAAACATATTTAAGTTTCAATTTCCACAAATATAAGCTGTGTGTCTATTGTGTATTATGTAACAATGAACAATAGAAATTAACATCTAAAAAAAAGAAATTAACATCTATTTAGCACATATTATATTCAGGCACTTTATAGGTATCAATTCTCAAAGACTCACACCAAACCAATCGCTCCCTCCTTTAGCATTACATTATAAGCATCGAGATGATATAACTGATCTACCTACAGTTTCTCCAAACACAACAGTGTATTTAGAATACAGTTGACCCTTGAACAACATGAGGATTAGGGGGAATCAACCCCATGCTCCCAAAGTGGAAAATCCACGTACCGTTTTACACCCCCAAAAACTTAACTACCAATAGCCTACTTTCGACCAGAAACTTTAGGGATAACATGAACAGTAGAACACATATTGTGTATGTTATCTTTATGATATATCATATTCTTACAATAAAGTAAGCTACAAAAAATATAATGTTAATAAGAAAATCACAAGGAAGAGAAAAAAAATATCTGCAGTACTGTATTCTATCAAAAAAAAAAAAAAAATCCATGTGTAAGTATACCCCTGCAGTTCCAACTTACATAGTTCAAGGGTTAACTATACTCTTAAATTATTCTGCAACCACATTACCTTTATATGTTATGTTTTGTTTTCCTATCTATAATGCTCCCACATCCAGGTCACCTCCTGAAACTCACCCACTTGCATACTCATTACAAACCCATTTCTGTTTCAGACTGTGCAATAGCTAAAGGAATATGGCCCATACAGGACTAAAGCTCTCCCTAAAATTTCCTCAACCATTTAAAGTAACACAAAAAGGAAGTTAGCCCTTAAAATTCCTTGCCCCCCCAAACTCCTAAGAGCTTTCTCCGCCTCTGCTCTAATGGATCTTTCTTACCATCCCCCACCCTGGTCCCATGGCCTCCTCTCTTTTCTGGGCCAGCTTGCTTAGTTTTTATAACCTGCTCCCCACATGTCAACTCCCTTTGCCATGAAAACACCCCTGGGCTTGAAGTTCTTTTTCTGCTCTGATTGCTTTCTGGAGAGTATTTGCCTTCCTTGTTTTATGGTGTCCTTTGCTATAGAGAAAATAAGGTAAAGGAAACTGGGCAGAGGGAAAGGGGCACAGAGGACAATAAACTTTATACTGTAGTACATTTAGTAGGAAAATACCTGGCAATATGAGTATGAAGTGGCCTGGAACTCAAAATGAGCATGACTGGAATAAAATGTTTTTAATTATTTTTGAAAAATAATAATAATAGCATTTTATCCTTTACAGAAGCTTTACTTCTTACCGACAGAAATAAAAGAGCATGGATAGGGCACCTGGGTGGCTCAGTGGGTTAAAGCCTCTGCCTTCAGCTCAGGTCATGATCTCGGAGCCCTGGGATCGAGCCCCACATCGGGCTCTCTGCTCAGCAGGGAGCCTGCTTCCCCCTCTCTCTCTGCCTGCCTCTCTGCCTCCTTGTGATCTCTCTCTGCCAAATAAATAAATAAAATCTTAAAAAAAAAAAAAAAGAGCATGGATAAGGATGATATTTAACATCAAAGATCGACCTGGGAGTCATTATGCTAAGTGAAATAAGTCAGTTACAGAAGAACAAGAACTGCATGATTCTACTACATAAGGTACCTAAAACAGATAAACTTACAGAAGCAGAAAATAGAATGATAGTTCCCAGGAGATGAGAAATGGAAAGTCATTCAATGGGTATAAAGTTATAGTTATACAAGAAGAGTAACTTCTGGAGATCTGCAGTAAGACCTAGGGCCCACAGTTAACAATATGATACACGCATTTCAAAATTTCTTAAAAGGGTCTATCCCATGTTAGGTGCCCTTGCTACAAAGACAAAAACACACAAAAACAAAGGGACAGGAGGAAACTTTTGGAGGTGACGGTATGTTCATGACCTTGAATGTGGTGAGGGTAAGGCTAGAATATGAATACGACAACTCATCCAACTTAAACATTAAATCTGTGCAGTCTGTGGTATATCAATTACACATCAGTAAAGCAAATAAAGTGAATGGCATTCAAAAACAAATAAATATGTAAAAACCGGGATATCAGAAAGTTACACACATATAACTGCAACCACTACATTTGTGAAAACACAGGCTCTCAGGTTTGAGTGCGTGGGGTTATTTATAGTTTACTTCACTGATGGGCACTGTATCCTCCTTTCTAAAATGGGGTCGTAATAATTCTTACTGTGTAGGGATGGTATAAAGACCAAATGGGGAACCAACATTAATAACTGTAATTAATAACTTTATAATGATGATTATAATAATTTATTAACTAAGCATTACTACATGCCCAATGCCAAGCTAAAGTACTTTATATAACGTATTTCATTTAATTCATATAATTACCTAAGGTAGGAGTAGTACATATTAACAACCTCTCAGAATACTCGACCTATAATAAGGTCTTAGTAAAGAGTAGCTAAAATAATAATTATTACTTGCTATATTATTGATGTGGCTAGTCAATGTTATAATAAAGCTTATCCTTGTTGGAAGTATTTTTACCCCAAGTAGAAATCACAGAGAAGGGATTCAGATGTATTTTAGAACTGCAGTTAATACATATTGTTTTCACTCAGAGGGAAAGACCAAGAGGATAAGGGATAGGATTAAGAAGGGGAGGCGGCGCAGTGCCAAATCTCCTGAGAGGAGAAATGAAGAGGTAAGTCTATGACTCGTACAAGTACTGATTTATAGCAACAAATATTTAGCCAGAGATCAAGGATGGAAATTTTTGGGTCATATTCAGGCTCAGTTCTTCCATCTGCCCCAACACAATGATTTCTGTGGTCATCACCCCCTCCCCTCAAGACTTCTGAGGATACCAGATCTCAGAGACCACAGACCAGCTCCCCCAACTCCCTCAGCACCAGCTAGAAAACCCTACAAAGACAGAATCACATGCTTCTGTAGAGCCAATTGTTGAGTGATTTCGGAGACTCCTCTGCATTCTCCCTGAGTGACGGGAAAAAAATCTGTTTTTGACACTTGAAATGGAACAGCCTGTGGTCCAAAATTAGAAAGAAGAGGGTAGAAAAGAAAATGCATGTCTGGAGTGAACAGATTTTAGTGAGAATAAGTTTCAGGTAAAATGTAATCAGTCAAGTGTAAATGGATGGTAGCGGCCATTTTCCTGTTTTGACAGAGGAGTGAGGAGAGCAGGGGGGTTCTTAGGGTAGCAGGTGACCTAGGACAACAAAAGGGAGGAGGAACACCCCTTTCAAGGACTGTCCGCCTTCTCCTGACCTGAATCTGTGTGTTTTCACACTACAGAGCCACGCTGGGCAGCCTTGGCCCATGTCTGGGAAAGCGAGCAGAGCAGCCCCAAGAAAGCTACGTGGTAGCTCGTTCATTGTTTCATGTTGGGTAGACTTACCTTCTCTGCTGAAGTATTAATTAAATTACATCTGTACTCTGAATTTGGGTAGGTAAATAGCTGTTTATTGTTGGACTCAGAGTGAAGAAGAACTAAGAGTTTATTATCAACTAGACCTTGGTAATCCAGGAAGTTATAAACCTACCAAGAAACAAACTTTTTCCTCCACACCACAAACATTTGAGGCTTACAAAACAAGGACTGAGAAGCAGGAGTCATAGGAGATGATCTGGGACACTTGAACACAACCGAAGGTCTTCATTAAGGAAGGGAAGAAAGCTAAGAGTTACTCGGTTTTTTCAGTATCGGGAAGGCAAGAACCAAGTGCTCCCAGCGAATTTATCGAAGTTCCATGTAGGTGAAACACATTCACACTGATACCGGGTTTCAAAGTAGTCTAATAGTCACTTGTGAGCTATTCCATATTCACGTGATATGAGGGACATTTGCCAGAGACAATGCACCTCTACTGTGTGGAGCCTTACCATTCGGAACATTTGCTAACAACCTTGACTTTTTTATTTGCACCATGATGACAGAGGAGCATGAGAAGTCTCCAGAAAATGTTGCGGAATTGAGAATTAGATAACGAGAAGAATGAAAAGAGGCAACACTGATGAATTGGTGTGTCGGGCGAGGAGGAAGTATTTGTAATTGAACAGGGGCAGAAAAGGGAAGAAAATGAGAAAGCATACTGGACAGGGTTGCTGGGCTCTCATTGCAGAGCAACTGATTCCTGAGGGCCATTCTTACCACTAACACAGCCTCATGGAGGCTAAGAAGGAAAACTCTCCTTCTAGCCTCTTTATTTGTTTTTCAAAGGTTTTATTTATTTGAGAGACCATGAGCAGAGGAGAGCGGTAGAGGGAGAAGGAAAAGCAGACTCCTTGCTGAGCAGCGAGCCCCACACAGGGCTCGATCCTAGGACCCCAGGATCAAGACCCTACCGGAAGGCAGACACAAGTGACTGAGCCACTCAGGCGCCCTTCCTTCTAGCCTCTTTAAAGCCCCTCTAAATGGGAGAAGAATTGAGCCGCAATCTATAATTATAAAGTCTGGGCAGAGAATGCAAGAAAGAGAAGTCCTTCAAGGCATTCCACAATGGCTTGTCTTTTGACCTCTCCCATTGTAGGGCAGGGAGCGACTAGCATAAACATCCAGGAAGACAGTGAGTGAGAGAAGTTGACGGTGGGAAAAGAAGTGGCATTACTGACCAGAGGATATGCATGCAAATCCTCTTGGGTTGATATTAAAATCGACATCCCTATGTATATAACACTGTGGATTCAGATCCTTACTGTAAAATAAGTATCAATACACAACATGCTGCATTTGTCTTTAATTTGGGGAGCAAGTCAAGGAGCACGACACAGCTAGAGGCACACTCAAAGGCAAGCACATTTCCACTCGTCCCCTGATGAACTGGTGTAGCATTTCATTTATTCATTACGTTCCCTGAATGAGCTCTCTGGATATCGTAACAGAGTTCAGAACAATACAATGCAAGGGCAGTGTCAAGACTTAGGAGAAGTCGGGGGGGGGGGGCATTTCCAAAGAAGAAGCCTGTAAAGTTAAGTCAGCGCTCAGACCTGAGAACCCAAGCCCTTCTGTGGTGGATGATGAATGCGCCCCCGGTGAACTCAGCCTCCTTGCTGGGGATACATTTATGGGCAAGAGCAGAGGAGATGTCTTTTGCATAATGAGTCCACCGAGAAAGAGTAGGTCGGAACTGCTGAACCTGCTGCATAGAATGTATTGTTGGTAAGTCTGAAAACAAAAGGCAAATAATTTCCATTGGGGCATGTAATGCTCCTTCACAAAGAAGAGATTCTGAACTCAGGCACAACCCAAACAGCATGGGCGATGGTGGCGGTTCCAGCATGTGGCTTGTCAAGTTAATTTATGGCTGTGTATGATTGGGTGGCTGCTTTTCCTCCAGAAAGATGAAACAGCCAAGCCAAGAGAGATGGGTATCTCACCATTTCTAATATAGAGATAAAGATCTTATTTTGAGTGTGAAGCAAAAAAGAATGTGGGGACGGTGGACAAAGATTAGGCTTTTGTATTGTTGCAAAGTTTCAAAAGCAAAAAGAATGGGGAAATGGTTCAGAAAATCCGGAGCCTAATGACTCCAACTTTTAGGAGTTAACTCTCGAGTTTCCCCCAAACCAGAGATGTTGCTTCTGTTAAATTTTCGTAAGTTAGGCTAAGATACTTTCCCCAACTACAAATCAAGAGTTTTTCATTTAAATCCCAGCTTTACTTTTATTATCGCTTTTAAAATGTGCTTTGTTCCTGCACTATCATGAACTCTAAGTCCCAAATAGTAGCCATGATTAATCAAAACAGTTGGTTATACAACATTAGACTGATTTCAAATTAAGTCTTACTTCAGTGTCCATAGGAGAGAAGGAAATACTGGTTAAATAAAAATTGACTACGAATGAGAATCTGAGTTGTGATATTCAAAGGATCAGCTGGTTAGGTTACGCCAAACTACTAGGCTGAACTTCTATATTTGTAATAAAAATATTCAATATTATATTACAGTATTTTTCAGAAAAAGCTTCTGTTCATACGGCTATAAAGGAGAATCAGAGTCTAGGGCACTTCTGGGCAGACTATGACACATTGTTTAAGCCAGAGAGTCTCGGTATAAATAAGACAAAATTAGTTCTCTGTGTTGGGGAAGCTGGGACTTTAGCTAGCATAAAGGTCAGTTGCCTAACAGAGCTTCAGAGCTATCTAGGAAAGTCTGGTAGGTCTTAGATTAGGCTCTTCGTAAACTGGAAAACCCTTGCGTAAGGCTGCGGGCATGCCAAGGACAATGATTCTGATGGTATCAATGGGATTTACTTAGTGCTGGAGGGTAACTAACTCTCTTAAAACCTGCTGCCTCTCAGGTCCTCTCAGTAAAACTCCAGACTCCACGCTCCCATCAAACTGGTGTCAGAGTAAGCTGGTGATGATACGGGAGCTTTATTCTAACCTAATGAGTAGGTGTAATTCCACTTCTGCCCAGAAGAACCATTGTAAATGAAGCAGGCTAAGACTGCGTCTAGACTGGAAGGGTTGAAATATTCTTATTGCTCTTTTAGATGATATTTTCAGAACTGACCAACCTCACTGGCTATTTTTTTTTTTCTTTAGTCATGTATTGCATAAAGGTGCTCAACAGCAGAATCACTATGATACAAGTATTGTTGTGGTCCAAGGCTTGCCTAGCATATTTCCATCCCTTGCCATGACCATCCCAATGGAAAATGCACACTCCATGGTCACATCCTGCCTTCCTATTAAGAGTAGCGAGAGATATAGAACAAGTGCTGCTTCTTCCTTTCTGCCCACAGGCGCTGCCAGATATATACATACATGTATATATATGTAGGTATGTATATGTATGTATATGCATATTTCTACCTCTTTCTTTTATATTTATAAATGTATATTATTTTTATTTTTACAAATGTTTATATTTATAAATATTTGTATTTATCATTTAACATGTATTTAAATAGCCTCTGCTTTAAGAACTTTGGATTAATGAACACCAAATTTGGTTTGGTGAGATAGGAAGAAAAGTGAGATAAGATATTTTAAAGCTAGAGGAGTAAATAGGAGTCAATCACTTGGGCTGTGGAGTGGTACCTCGAAGAGGTTAAGGCACATTGTCTTGAGCTCAACACAGAGGAATCAATCATTGCAAATTCCTGTAGCCCCCTAGGATGCTAGGATTAGTGTGTAAGAGTTCGCTGACTTGAACAGATCACATGGCAAAAACAGCCAGACTCCCCAATCCCTCATGTAGCTTATCACAATGTAGAAACACCTTCTAGATCACTGAGAACTTTACTAAATCTTATTTCTTGTTACACAAGGATTCCTTATATTATCCCTCTAATCATTTGGGAGCCATCTAGACAGTGATAAATTCATTATGCAAAGATTAAAAAGAATTTTTTTCTTATCTAGAAGATGCCAAGCACACCCATTTTTCTTTTCCAGCATTTCCCTATCACACTGGTGAGAGGAGAATAGCAAGTATAACCTCCCCATTAGTATTACAGTATAAATCTCTAAAACTACTCCCTGCAATGGTTTTTTATTTAAAAAATCCTTAAATATATTGCCTAAGAGTTAAGGCATTCTAAATTCCTATGATTTAAATATGTTTTACAAATCTTAAGTAAGTTAATTAAGGGGCAAAGATTATTGCTTTAATTTCCTATAGCCTTTTTTTTTTTTTTAAGATTTTATTTATTTGACAGAAAGAGATCACAAGTAAGCAGAGAGGCAGGCAGAGAGAGAGAGGGAAGCAGGCTCCCCGCTTAGCAGAGAGCCCGATGCGGGGCTCGACCCCAGGACCCTGAGATCACGACCTGAGCCGAAGGCAGAGGCTTTAACCCACTGAGCCACCCAGGCGCCTTCCTATAGACGTTTAAATAAAACATACTGTTTCGGACTCACCATCTACGGAAATCAATTTTAACTAGCCCTCAGGTATTTATTCTTTTATTCATTCTTTCCTCTACTCATTTAAAAAGTTATTGAACTTATATTCTGTAGCATGCCTTGTACTGGGTGTAGATATATATGAAAAACCATAATTCAATGAGTATAAAATATGGGCTGGTGGCTTACAAAGTCAAGGAACTTCAAAGACAAGAAAATCAGTGATTAGAGAACAAATATCATTAAACAGAGTTGCACAAAGGAGGAGTAAGAGATGGGGACAATCAGGAAGTAACTCCAAATAAATCAAACAATGAGAGCAAAAACAGGGTGGATGTCAAAATATGGTGGAAGATGAGGTTGGGAAATGCAGGGAAGGATCGTATCATGCTGGATCTCTGACACACTAAGGAACTTGGGCTTAATCTTATAGATAATGATGAACCCTTGAGAAAGCATATATGAAGGAGAGAATTGCACTTTATATAACTAGTGTTGGATTTTGGTAAAATTACTGTGGCCTGAGTGCAAGGGAGATTTAGAGACAGGTAGGAATGGAAGCTAAAGGTAGATTTAGGCAACATTTATAATCTAGATGAGGAAAGATGAATGAATGAAGGTAGTTCAAATATTGTCTAAGAGTTAAGGTAGTAGGAAAAACAAGAGTTAATCCAGCAGGGTAAATTTGGTGGACATTGCTGGAATAGAGACTATAGAAATTGATAATTAATTAAATCCAATGAGGGGGAAAAAGGAGAGAAAAATCAGATGCCTGACATTTTGAACATGAGTAATTAGTACAACTGTGGTACCTTTCATGGAAATAAGGCAAGCCCTAAGAAATTTTCACAGTAGAGGAAACAGTGGTGATTGTCAGGCAGACGGTCATTCAAGTTGGCTCGGGTTAGAAAATAGGGAACTTTTTTAATCTGTGCAGGGTGGTTTAAATTTTCATAAAATTATTTCCCTTTCTCCAGGCAGTAAGTCATTACCACTAATCAAGACAAAAGGTATGAAGGACTTTGAATTTCTACTTCCAAATTATTATACACTTTCAAACCTATCGATTTACTTGTTTATGTTTTTATAATACAAACTAGGGTTTTTGAAAGTTGACCAAGAGAGAGTTTCAGAGAATATCTTTTAACAGGTAGATGAACATGCTATGCTATTATACAGAAATACATACACAAAAACTTAACACTTTGTAAGTTATTATTCCTGTTATCTAATAGTTTTTGTTTAGCTATCCCTATGAGAAGCATAGAATTTGGAATCAGACGTGGATTAACATGTTGGGCACCAACTATGTGCTAGTATTTATCATTCATTCAGTTAGCCTCTGTGATATTAAAATAAAATAAAATAAAATAAGTAACTTCTCAATGTCACAGGCCAGTAAATAGCAAAAATAGTACACACATCCAGGTTGGCTTAACTCCAAAGACAATCTCCAGAATGCTAGGAAACTAGGGATATACCTTTGGTTCCACTACATATAGGATTTGTATATGGGGTAACATCCTTTTCCTCTATTTTAAATCCCAGTTTTCTCATCTGAAAAATGACAGTTCATGCTCCACAGATCACTAGTGAAGTTAAAATGATAGTATCTGTGAAAAGTTTAGGAAGTGCTATAAAATAACATCTAATATAGAGAATAGGTTACATATATATAGCAACAGTAAAAAATATAAATAGACTTCATTTTTGGGTAGTAATCCATGAAATACTAAGGGTCCGCCATTCCTGTGGCCTTTTCAAAAAATGTGTCCAGAAGCAATTCCTTAATCAAAGTGTGCTTGTTCTTTACCACGTAAGATCTCGCTCTGTGACTTTCCTAGGATTAAGGGAGTGGACGTCACTACCACAGAAACCACCATAACGTAAGCCACAAATGCCAGCCATAGATGTCATTGTAGAATTTCTAGGAGCCACATTTAGGGAACAAAAAGTAAGTAAAATTAATTTTAATATATTTTGTTGCAAAATATAATTTCAAAATGTTTTATATAATCAAATATGTACTTCTATGTAGTCAATATAAGATTTATTAATGAGATATTTTACAGTGCTTTCTATTCTAAGTCTTCAAAGCCATGTGCATATTTTACACTCCTAGGACATCTCAATTCAGACTAGCCACGTTTCTTTTTATTTTTTTTAAGATTTTATTTATTTATTTGAGAGAGAGATAGCAAGAAAGAGTACAAGTGGGGAGGAGAGGGAGAAGCATGCGAGCTTGATCCTAGGACCCTGGGAACATGACCTGTGCCAAAGGCAGAGGTTTAACTGACTGAGCCACCCAGGCACCCCTTGACTAGCCACATTTTAACTGTACAGTGGCTACATGTGGTTAGTGGCTGCCATATTGAATGGTACAGCTCTATAATATTGACAGTGGTCATCTATCAAGTATTCTGTCAAAAGAACTCTGCTCGGAAAGAATGGTCCGTACACATAAATAAGGCCATTTGGGTATCTCTTATGGAGTTTTCACAAGAAAAGAAAGAGAAAGACATAGACAGTAAAGTTAATAAAGGTCAAGAGACACACAGGCAGAAGGTAGGGAGTCAAAATTATGAATAAGCAGAAGCCATCACGTAGACAGGCAAAGAGAAGCAATCAGTGGTAACTCCTGTAGCACCAAATACAGATAAACAGCAGACTGTTCAAAATGTCAATTGGCCAGTAAAACTGCAATATAGTCTAAAATATCATTTCAGTTTTCCATGAGGCCTGGTGATGCAGCTTATAAATGCTTCCTATCTGCCTTCATCACCACTTTCTTTCAATAAGCTTCCATCACCTTATGTGTGCATTACATCAAACTGAAGGCAGCTTCATTTTGCCTTCTACTATCCCTTTAAATTTATTTATAGAGTATTCTTTCTCTGGTCTGGAAAGAAAAAAAAATCCAAGTAGTTCCCTGACTTCCTTGGCTATTCTAAGATAATAGAAAGCTCTACAGTCCTTTTAGGTTATAAAAGTTATCCACACTTCTCTAATTGAAACGTTCATTCTCAGGTATAGGTAAGAAGCCTGTGGTCAGGAAAATGGGTTTTACTGTCTACCAGCCCCAACTACTTCATTCCCTTATTCCTCATCTTTCCAACCACAGGTGTGTTTTACTTTATATCTCTAGAGTGGAAGCAAAGTAGAGACAGACAGATGGGAAGGATATTTTTACTGGATGTCCGTGAAGCATTGGCATCTGCGAGGACTGCCAAGTATTTAAAATTGACTTGTCCTCCCTTATCATCTCTGTAGACTCTTCAGAGACACCCATTTACCTCACCGGAGTTGAGGGTGAGGGAGTTGAGGGTCTTCCCTTGGCTGAGGGGTTCCCTTGGCACGAGTAAATACAGCTTGTTCTATCTGAGTCCTCAGGCAGACCTCTGACGTCCTGTTATTTACTTCTAGCTTCTTTCGGCTGAGGTCTGTGCAACACACCATGATCACTGGTATTAGCCAGAGTTAACCAAAAATATCTATCCTATTTTGTAAATGTATTTACTCACGGAACTAGTCTATGGAAAATCCCAAGACTGAAGGCTGGATGGGCATCATCAAGGTTTGTCTTTACCCTCTTAACCACCTTCATTTCCCATCGTTGACTAGCCTCTTCCAATTGACTGCACGATCATACATGTTAATATAGTAAATCCGTGTATTAGTGAAGATTCTCCAGAAAAAAAGAACCAGGAAAGATATATCTAGGAATTGGTTCACCTCATAATGAAGGTTGAGAAGTCCCATGATCTGCCACCGGCAAGCTGTGGACCCAGGAAAACCAATAATTCGGTCTGAGTCCAAAGGTTCGTGACCCAGGGAAGCCACTGCTGTCATCTCAGTTGGAAGGCCAGAGGTTGAGAGATGTCTCAACTCAGTTACACAGAGAAATAGGGGCAAATTCCTCCTTCCTCTGACTTTAGTTCTATTCAGGCCCTTAATAGAAAAGGAGATGCCCGCCCACTTCGGGGAGGGCGATCTACTTTCCACATTCCAGCAATTCAAATGCTAATCTCTTCCAGAAATATCCTCACAGGCACATCTAGAAATATTGTTTAATGTGAGCACCCAGTGACCAAACTGACACGTAAAATTAACCATCACAATCAGGTTATCGCCTGAGCCTCTTTATTCATTGTTAGGGCGACTTCCATGCCATTTCTCTGTTCCATTATGTGTCGATTTTAAAAAATTAACTTTCAAAGGTAACTGATTTTTTTTACACCTACTTTCTAAGGAAAGCTTTAATGTATCATCTCTACGTACTGAAACACTAAGCTGTAGCTTTGGCATATTTTAAGCAAATTTCATGACAATACGCTTGTTGTTTTTCAATACTTTGCTCTTTCTCTTCTGCATATTAAGAACCTGATGTTCAGAGACACAACTTTTAAAATGTTTTAATAAGCAAATCATGAATATTTTAACTCATACTGAGAAGATTTGCTTATTATGTTCCTTCCTCCTTGAGTCTACCCTAAAATATGCCATACTTTCAAACTCTGGCTCACGGCTCACATTGGATTGAATGGCCAAAATTCATTTTCACTTGAGCTATCACCTAGAAAACATGGAAATAAATATTGGGGCTTGAGCAAAAGGGAAGAATTGTTATTTTTTAATTTCAAACTATGAAAGTTAAAAAAAGAGAGTTTGCAGATTAACGCATAAACGTTAGCACTGTGAGTATACATTTCTGTGGTTTAGAGGAAATTTTTATAAGCAGATTTAAATAATCACGGTCCTTCCCTGCAATCACTAATTGTCACATCTCTGAAAAGGCTCGAACCATTTCAGAAATGCACCCCAGGCTTCAAAGGCACCATCTCTGAAGGTTTTATGTGCCTTGTAGGACGCTAACCGGGTCACACTTCAACCTGAAGAAATCCAATTGCACCTTACAGAGGACCCGGAGTACACATGTGCTTGCAAAGTTGAGTGCAGAAATCAAGATAATTGATCTGATAATTCAGATAAAATACATTCCTGTCAGATGAAGCCAGATAATTTAGGCATGAATAACATTTTAGTATTGAATTTTTGGAATAATTGAGTGTCATAAACTTCCATTTAACTTTTACAGACAGATACTATAAAAGAACCATTACTAATATGAAGTGACTCACACTCTTTCAATTAAAGCTGAACCGAAGTTTAAAAGTAGTGTTTAGTCTAATAAATGTGTTATTATTGTAAAGTGCCATTCTCGATTAAACGTAACACTAAATGACAATGAAGATAAAAACAAGAGCTAACATTTATTGAGGAATTACTACTACGTGCTGGGCATTGTGCTAAGAGCTTTCTGTAGTTCTCGGTTACACACAAAACACCGGCACAGAAGAGAGTCGCCATGTGATCTCTTCGTGTCTCAGTCATGTCTACATGGAATGCAGCCTTGAGCTTAGTGCTCATCATTTCATCATGGGCCCATGGTCAGATGGTGCCTTGGAATCATTCCGGAATTAAGAAATGATTATTTTCCTTGCTATACAGATGAAAAACCATAATATTATTCTACATTTTTTTCACTAAGAAGACTAAAAATAGTATTGCTGGGCTTCTCTTCCCTTTTCTGCAGACCGGCAATCTTTGTCTGCATCTCAGATACATTCCACATGGTCTGTATTCAGTACTTGTGCTCTTGTGAGTCTTAAAAGCATTTTTAATTGGGGGTTTTAAATCTTTTCCTTGCCCCACTGGTGACGTATATTTTTGGAACACAGTGAATAAAATAGCATGCAGGTCTCATAGCCTTTGAAGCTACTGTCATTTCCCCCTTCCCATACATAATAAATAAATTAGAAAGTATTGGAGACTTTAAATTAACAAAAGGTTAAATAAAATTTTATGATCTCCCTTGCTGATATCCTGGCTGGCACTGCATTTTGAGTAATACATCATTAGAGAAATCACTCTCCGATGCATGATTATAATATTATGATGAGAGAGTTGTTACTTAGGGGCACCTCCTTAAATAGACTGTTAGCCCTGAGAGCCTTAAAAAAAAAGTGAGTGTTTTTTTTTTTCCAGGGTTGCTGAGAAAGATCTACAAAAGGCCCCAGGAATTGAGACAAAGTTAATGGCTTTAGGGGATAATTTCCCATTAATTTTTAGTAAGCCCGCGGCATCAAATACAAGTCCTTGGCTTGTCGAATTATATCACTATTATCTTGCAAAACATTTCAATGCATTTGGTTCAGTTTAAAGAGCTAAGAAGTACCTGTGAGTGGAAATTAGAGGTCTGAAGGTTAAGTGCTTCGTATGTGTGAAAACTGAACTCAAATTTGACCATTTCTTCCCCAGCTCCTTTTCCACCGCCAGTGTAAAGACCTTCAAATTATTTTAGACTGTTTAAGTGAAGAGGGTCGTTGTGAAATATACAAAGATAAAGGTTTCAGAGTTACTAACTGAACTCAGTCCATACAAAACAGTTATTTAACACAGAAAGGCAAACTACCTTCTTCTTTCCCTTTGAGTAACAACATTCTTTGGCACTATAGGCTACATTTTCATTTGACTTCCCAGCTTCCTTTTGCCCACACAGAAAAGAAAAAGAAGGTATTTTATGGATCTCTCCTAAGGTATTTCTACCTGAATATGGCCACCTGATGCCAAGGAAAGCAGAATTTGGATGTGAGGGGGTTTATTTCAGTCTAAGAATGTCTCTGCCCACAACTCGGCAAATTAAAAGTCTTATGTTCATTACCAAGTTCAAATTTTTTGCAGAAAGAGAAGGTAGAATTATTAATCATTTTAAAATGCTCTTGCACGAAGAATATTAAAGTAGCCAAATTTGAAGGAACCTGGATCCTCAGAAGGAGAATCACTTGAAATATACGCATTCTAGCAGCTCGAATGGATCACTGGGAGTAATGAACTTCTCTCCCAGGGCAACTGTAAAAGTCAGTCTCAATTCTCTCACCTTGCTTTTATTAAGCTTTTGATACACTTATCCCAAAATAAGGTGATATATTCCTTTGAACAGCCCTGTCTTTGTTATTCACCCTCTACTGATGAGGCAATGTGAAGGCAGAACAATTAAATGACTTTGCTGAGGTCACAGGGCAAAACAGAGCAAGGCAGGGCAAGCTAAGGACACAGCCAAATTTCTAATTTGTTTCCTGGCCATCCGTTCAAGTGAGCTCAAAATCGTATTATTCTTTGCCATAAAGATAGCCGACCAGTCTTCAGATTGTGTAGGCTCAGGCAAAGACACAAGACAGGATCTGAAAGAGACAAAGATAATAGATAATGGTCTGCCTGAAGTGACTTATTTGGTTCTAAAGACTTCAGGGAGACTACAAACCATGCCAAAGACAACACGTTTGCACAATCAGTAGGAATGGGAGGCAATTTGATTTCCAGATTAAGATCCATTCGGATTGTTCAGCCTTGGCAGACAGTACAAAGGTTTTCAGTGTAATACACACAAACTACCCAACTTTTACTGCTTCCTTTGTTAATATCTCTACCACCAATAAGGCAATGACAGAATGACATGCCTTTGAAAGAAATAGTAGGTGCAACGAAGAAAAATGAAGAGGGAGAAAGAGGAGAAAAATGAGGTAGGGTAGGGAAGGAGAAATAAAAACTGAGAAGAGCTACAGGAGGTTGTCTCTACACAGGTACTAAAATGGAAGAGAGAGAAGCCTCATTTTATATCTTGGTATTATTTTACTCAGTCTGACTGTAATTTACAAATCCTCCCTGTCTTTACACAGGCCTCTCCAGTTTAGATTTTGACATTACACGTCTATAACTTCATTAAGAGATTTTTTAAAAAGGTGATAAAACTACATTTGCAGTATTCCTTTAACGGAAGAAGTGTGGAAAGAAGACAGAAATAAAGAAGTGGGGGAGGAAAAAAACAAGGAAGAAGGGAGGGGAAAGTTCAACTGTGTTGGAATAATTGCCCTGGCTACAGAGAGTCTACTCTTTGCTACACAATCCAATAGGCATTTTCTACATATTATTTCTATTTCTCAAAAAGCCCCTTATTAATTTTCCATAATATCCCATGATAGTCTCTCTCTCTCTCTTTTTTAAGGAACAAAAGATCAGAAAGATAAAACAACGTCCGATTATTGCACAGCTTGAAAGTGGCAGAGCTGGAACTTGAAATCAAGTTTGTCTCGTTAATGCTCTTCTTTCTGTACCTCTTAAACTGAGCTTGTATTTAGGTCAATAGTCATGACACTAGTAAAAGGAATTAAGAATGGGCTGTTAATAATCTGTTACCCACAACTAAGCCAGGTTGTCATATGTTCGCTTTAAAGTATCTAGTGTGCTTATCACATGAATCCTTTACCCAGATCCTAATTCAAATGGTGGAATAGAAACACCCAGACAATATTAGGGGCACGTGGCTCATGGATGCATAATACTTCAGATAAGAACTCCATATCTGAGCTTTCATTCATAACTTAATAAAACAGTTCTATTGGAAACAGTTGAAACTTAAGTCCGTAAATAACCCTACTTCTCTGAAGAACAAAGGGTTCATAAGCATTTGTCATTGCCCTCATTGACAGCTGTTACAGGTTCCCTAGCATAAAGTAGATATCCAGTACAATACCAGGCATGATGCAGGTCCCAAATAAAATGCTCACGGAATGAATTAATGAATTCACTGTTTAAAAAGACCTATTAAAATGGGACTTTCTGACCTCATCTACAACCTGGCCAAACACATGCTTCAAAGATGTCAAAATATCCTTTTTAATACATTTGCCAGCAGTGTAAAAATGAGAGATACAAAGAAACTATATTAGGAATAAATAGCTTTTCTGGAAACAGTGAAAAACCAGAAATACCTACCAACTCCCCTATTATTTTTAATTTACTGTGATAGGAATTGGCATACTGAATTGCATGCAAACAGAGTGTGTTCACAGTTGATAGAAACACTACTTTTTCTGAACTATCAAATATTTGAAAATACAGAAGTCTGCAGATGAAACAGGAAGATAGAAGAACTTCACTGACGAAGTCAGTCAAGATGGCAGTCATTCGTTGTTGAATTACCTATGTCCTTAATCAAGTCACTATACCTACCTGTGGCCTTAGAATACCCAGAAAAATAAAGTGTTGGCACTAAAAGAATTCTAATTTTCCATCAGTTTCCTTCTTTCTTTAAGCATATGGTTGGGGGTGCCTGGGTGGCTGAGTGGGTTAAAGCCTCTGCCTTCGGCTCAGGTCATGATCTCAGGATCCTGGGATCAAGCTCCACATCAGACTCTCTGCTTGGCAGGGAGCCTGCTTCCCCCCCTCTCTCTGTCTGCCTCCCTGACTACTTGTGATCTCTCTCTCTCTGTCAAATAAATAAATAAAAAATCTTTAAAAAAAAAAAAAAAAAAAAAGCATATGGTTGAAGCCCAGACCAACATTATCAATTTTCATCTTCCTTATTAATAGAACTCTGTATTGTATTCAGTAAAAATACTACCATATTCCTTATCCTCCTTTGCATATAGGGATGATCAATGAAATAGAAGTAGTTTGGGGGAAGGATTTACAGAAAATCTCATTTTATTACTCTATAGTCTTGCTTAAGCTTTTTGCCTAGAATATGATTTTAAGAGCTGGAACTCCAAAAGCTCTATCACAATCCTGAGGGTAGGAATCACAAGCTAAGAGATGACAGAAGAACCCTGGCTCTTTTTTTTTTTTTTAAACATGTATTTGTTTAACATGCTGGAGAATAGCTCCAGCAGACTCCTTGCTGAGCATGGAGCCTGCACAGGATTTGATCTCACGCCTCTGTGATCATGACCTGAGCCGAAATCAAGAGTCAGACACTTAAGTGACTGAGCCACCCAGGCACCCCAGAAGAACCCTGGTTCTTAGTGCCTTCCCATACCAGTCCTGAACTGATGAGTTTTTAATATTCACGTTTATTAATTTTATCTGGAATGTGAAAAAGAGGGGCTCTGAATCAGAGGCTGATTTCTTCTTAATTACTTCGCAATAATTAAGTTTATCCCCCCATCCTTCTTGCCCCAGGCCTTGCATGTGGAGTGATCTGGTGAAAGCCAGGTCAAACATCCTATTCTAGTAGTTACAAACTCCACAGATGAGAAGCAGACAACAGATTTTCTGCATTTATATTCAAGAACGAGACAGCCGTCACTTTTCTAGAAAAGAGAAGAAAAAAATTTTGCTGATAGGATGATAATCCCTTTGAGATGGGATGGCAAGAATCCTGAGTTCTCACTCTAACCTATTGAATGTAAATATATCTTTCCAGATGCTAAATAAATCACTGGGTATCTGTTATGACTTCTAAGACACAAAGATGTCTCCAAGTTCTGAGCTTCATCTCCTTTAAAATGGAAAAGCCTAAAGAGGTACTGCTTCAGTCTCCCTGACACTTGGGTCGTAACTTAGGGACGTCCAGGCTGTAACTATTTGGTTCTCTCGGGTCACAGCAATTAAGTAGAGGAAAAAAAAAAAAAAGAAGAAGAAAATGGCTACAAATCTAAATCTCATGGTAAGTAAAGAGGAAAGTATTCCTTGGGGAAATAAAAGCAAGCATTTCTTATCTCTATGCTGCATACATATCCGAGACTGGGGAGGCTAGAGATTTTTACAGGAATGCCAGAAACTTAGAGAAAACTTTTGTTTCTCTACAACAGGCTACATCTAGACATCTGTAAGGGAAAATAAAGCCTTCCATGTTTAAGCCACTGTAATCACATTTCTGTTGCTAGCACCAAAACCCAACTCCTAGTTGGTCAACACAATGGTTGACTTTTTAAAGTCTTAAGAATGTAGATAAAATCCAGCTTTTAGCAATAGCACCAATGACCATCACAGAGCTAGAAACGTATGCAGTACTGCACAAAGGATTGTTCAATACGTGAAGAAATAAATGAATTCATAAACCACCAGCAGAAGTGATCCTAAATAACCCATATTACGCAGCAAGCAAAGGTAAGAACAAACAAAGGACTCAGTATGACTGCTGCCTGAACGAATGTTCTTGTTTTTACTGCCCTGTTTGGGTTTTCCTTGCTGTTCTAGTTTTCTTCCAACCCCAACCTAACATATGCATTTTTCTTCTGAAACATTCGATCTTACCATGCCCTTTCCTCAATATTCTCCTCACTGATTCAAGGGTCCACTTAAATGTAGCTTCTTCAGGAACAAGGTGCAAAGGTACCTCGACTTAAATTATTGTTACTACTCATTAACACTCTTTATTTAATTTGGTGCAGAACTTAGCACATTAGAACTGCCTTTTAAAAATGCCTGTAACACACCTAGTATGAAAAGCTCAGTGAGGATCAGGGGCAGGTTCATATGATAAGCGATTAAATTCCCAGAATCTACCTTAGTGCCCGAGCTCAAGTATTTAAAAAAAAAAAAAAAAAAAAAAAAAAGTTTCTCTCTCCCCTCCCCACTCCATTTTAACCATAATTTCCTAACAATAGTCAGAAAATGGTCCGCTGTAACTTTGGAAGCACTTTTCAGAGTGTATTATTTTCTGGCCATGAATCATTGTCCTAGGGTTGTCTACTTTGCAACGTGGCACTGGATGAAATTACACTCTGGAAAAGAGACAGGAGCAGATGATACAGCCCTAGGCTTGAGAACTGATTTCCTGCTTCAAATATGTTTCCTGATTGAAGATTGCACACCTAGGAGGTGAGATGAGAGAGCTATTTTATAAAAGTGTCCAGCAGATGTACTGCAGTAATTCCCACTGTATTCATCATTTACTGAATTGCTCACACACCAGAAGTATAATCCAATGTAAATGATCTCATCACCCATCAGTATGAGGGCTCACAAATCCAACTTGGCCTCAAGCTAAAACTTGACATTTCAAGGTTCTCAAACCCACAGTAAGAAACCAGTATATTGATGACTTCCAAACGTCTCTTCTGAAATGGCCCCGGCTTTTGAGAAATGCAGGTGTTTGGGATCTAGAAATAGAAGTGGCCAGCTGCCCTTGAGGTACTTGGGGCACAGTTCCATATTTCCTACCCCTGATTTGGCTCTAAAAAGGGAACATTTTGTGCAGAAGATAATGGAATTGACACCATTTGCATTCTGCGCATACAAATACTGAAGGATGAAATTTAAAAGGTTCATTTTTAAGTATCCCTTCTTGCAGCTTTATTGTCACTGCTGTGTGTAGGAAGACATAAGGCATTCTCATGCTGTGAAATCAGAAGAACACACATAGTCACAGATGGGCAGGGATCTTGAGAGGCCATCTATGTTTGAACCTACTCCAAATAAAGGGTTACTGAACCTGAGGTAAGTCTGCTAATCTGACTGAGTGTATTTCTTAACCCATGACAGGAGAGGATCAGGCCAAATTGTTATAAATCTCCTCTCCATGTTTAAACTTAGCTGATAACACAACTATAGCTAAGATTACATTCTGAATCATTTCAATTAGAAACATTATCGGTTAAAAAAAAAAAAAGAAAGAAAGAAACATTGTCGGTTATCTTTCCCCCGGCCATTGATTCCATGTAAATTATGTGGCGTATTGTGCAAAACATGGGTTTGTCATATGTACCTAAAACCTATTCCTTGTTCTGCCAAAACACTTCATCCCTGTTTGATCTTTGGCAAAACACATATTCTCCTTAAGTTTCAGATTTTTTGACTGCAAAATGGAGACGATGATAATTTTTACACAGGGTTAGTTAAAAGATTACATTAGATGATATTAAAAAGTACTTGGAGAGAATTAATTTTTCAAGAGATGATTTTTTTTGTCATGATTCCCCTATGACCTTCTGTTTTCAAGCATTTAAAACATATATAAAAACCAAAATTAAAATAAATACATTTTATTACATATTTAGCTTTTTTTTTTCCTCCAGTGAATAGAGGATTTTTACTATTATAAACTGAATTTTCTCACTTCCGTATCTATCCTATGATTATAATTTACATCATTACTTTATCTTACAATGTTATTCCACAATGTTAGGCTCATCATTCATTATTGCAAATGACAGATAATCAACTTGAATTACCTAAGAATAAAAGGGGTGCATTTATTGTAATGACATTGCCATAACCTGACAAAGGAAAATCAAAAGGAACAAAGTAACTCAGAACCCAGGGTTTTTCTATACACTCCTCCCCCTTATTCCTTATTCCTTTACTTCTCCCTCAGCTCTCGCCACACTGTAGAGAACATGGTTGTTGGCAAATCTAGTCATATTCTAGGACTACTCACAGAGAAGAAATTGAATTTCTCTTTTCCAGCTTCAGTATTTTGAAAAACTGCAAGGAAGCATTCTGATTGGACTACTTTAATCACATGTCCATTCCCTGGATCAATCACAGAACTCAGAGATGTGATCTTATCATTGGCTCGAGTAGATACACATCTCCATATAGCAAGTGAAGGAACGGTCTGTCCACATAACAGGCAGGGTAAAATGTCGAAGACAAATAAAACTGTCAGGTGTTCTTGTCTTATGTTTTTTTAATTTAACTTGTTTTACAGGGAGAGAGAAAGAGAGAGTGTGAGCACCAGCATGGGGAGGGACAGAGAGAGACAATCTTCAAGCAGACTCACTGCTGAGTCGGGGAGCCAGAGGCAGGGCTCAATCTCATCAGCCATGGTATCGTGACCTGAGCTGAAACCAAGAGTTGGGACACAACCGAGTGAGCTACCCAGGCACCTCTCAGGTGTTCTCGTGTATGTTCGAAGCGACCAACCGCAATCCTAGCTGTGGACCTAAGGGAAAATAACTTTAACTTGAATCAAGTAATAAATTTACTTATAAGAATAATGCTCTGCTCTCTTATTATAATTTGATGAATTATAAGCATGGTAAAATATTTATGCTTTTATCAAATACTTTTTTATACGGTAAATGGTGAAAAACGTATAGATGGCTATTTGTAGAAACATGCCTTATTTCAAAGGCATGAAGGCAATTTGACTTCTCCGTATTTTTTCAACATCTAAATTCCTTTGAATGGGAGAATTCAGGAGTCATATAGTTTTACAAGAAATAGACTATCCTGGAGGAGCTAGCCCACCGAGAAATTCAAAGAAAGGTAGAAATAATTGACTTTCGTTCTCTTCCAAAGAATAAGTTTATACAAGGAAAGAGGATAGTCTATACGGGTTCCTGAAAAGGGAGGGGTGTGAGGTATACAATTAGAGATATGATTGAAGATTTGAATTTGGAATAGAAAAATACTGTCTTATTAATTGGCTGAAAATAGTTCAGTCCATTAATAACCAAGGATGCATTGAGGTTTTAAAACTATTGCTCATTTTCTAATTAAACCTGAAACTATTCTTGTGAAGTGTCTAGGAGCCCGTAATAATTATCCCCATTTTGTGAATAAAGGAACACAGCATCTTAGAGGTGAGGCAGTTTAAGTGTATAATCAAATCAGTAACACTTAAGAACAGCCCCAAAAGGTGATGAGTAGAGAGTACCTTTTTCTTTGGATGTAGAGGACAATAAATAGGGAAATTGGCTAGTGTACAGTAGACACAAAGTTGGATTTGGACCCAGAAAGCTTTTTAGATTTTTAGTGCAGTTCTCATAAAGGCCCAAACTTAAGCAAGTTACTTGCATTATCTACATTATCTATAAATTAGGAATAAAATTCGTCACTTAATAGCACTGTGGAGGTGATTAAATCAGAATGCATATGTCTTACTATGATGGAGGGATGATGGGGAACTCCTAGTTCCTCCTTTTCTTGCCCAAATCTTCCTGCAACCAGGAGCACTCATCTGGATTGACCAAGACAAGGAAGTCAATCCAGGGCTCAACCTTAGCAGGTGGCACTTCTCAAGAAGGTATAAGATTAGTGTCCATGAGTGTGAGAGCTTCTAATCAGGATCCGAGCACTCTAAAGCATGCAGCCTTCCTATTAAAATAAAAAGATGTCTATACCAAGTATAACTTTTTCTTGCTATATAAGACCCTTTAAGAGAGTTTAAGGATTAATTTGGGTAAATTCTAAGTCAATAGACATACATTTTCATTTTATAGAAAAAGACAAGGAAACCCAAAGATGGTACATGGCATACCCAACTTAACAATAAATTAATAAGGTTAAGAATGAATTATCTCTTGGGGCGCCTGGGTAGCTCAGTCAATTAAGTGTCAGACTTTGACTCAGGTCATGATCCCACGGTCCTGGGATCGAGTCCTGCATCCAGCCCTGCATTGGGCTCCCTGCTCAGTGGGGAGTCTGCTTCTCCTTCTGCTTCTCCCCACTCCCAGCTTGTGCTCTCTCTCTCTCAAATAAATAAAATCTTAAAAATTAAAAAGAATGAATTATCTCTTTAAGATTGAAGCTCTGTCACATATCACTTGGGATTTTTAAAGATAATCTTCTTCCAGGTACAGGTAGGGAGCACAGAGTTGAAACTCTGTTAGCCACCCAAAAAATAAAAGTTCAAGATGGTCTTCCTGAGCCAGCTGTATTTCTCCTTGGTAAAAGCTAAACTCTCGGGAAGGCTTAAATATAGTACTGAGAGCTCCTTTCTCTACAGCATAGGAAATACCATAGAAGAGAGGTGGATTTGGGCCAAGATGCCAACAGAAAGTCTAGCACAAATGCCAAAGAATTTAAGTCATACACATAGACTCCTCCCCATGGTTCATCCTAACTCATCAGAATTCAACTTGTGGCTTGAAGTCAAAAGCTTTAAGAGGTAATGTTCATTTGTGATAGTTTCTCTCTTACGTGTGTACCTTTCCTTTGGGGCCCATGTAGAAAAGGGTCAACGTCAAGAATCAAATAATCCTTGATCCTAGAGCTATAGTCAACTTAAAGTCCCAAATAGAACCAGCATACACAAAAAGGCTTGTGAAATGTAAAGCATAATCTAAAACTTGACTCCTAAACCCACACTTTCCTTTAAGCTTTCTCAGGTCTCTTTATAAGGAAGAAAATTATACATTTTAATTCTTTTTAACATTTTCATGCTGACCCAAGCACAAGTCTACTCTTCAGAGAGTACTACAAGCTGGGTAGAGAGTCTCAGTGATAACATCGCCAAAGAGAGAAGGCTTATGAAACCATGTACTCTGTTAACAAACCAAACTACCAAATCCGATGATTGAATCTCAAAAGATTTTCTAAACGATAATATAATGTTTTCCAAAATTAATCAAAGCAATTCTTTTTCTGGTAGTTGCTGTTACTTTTAGTCTTTCCACATTTAGTCCATGCCATATGAATGAGAAGACAAATTCTTAGCCTTTGACTTTCAAAATATAATTTTGAAATATGTGACAGAGACAAATTTTTGAGGGGAAAAAACTTTTAAGTTGTAAGCAACTTCATTTTGAATATCAAGACCAGAATCCTGACAGTTCAAGGAATGGTCTATACAGAAACAATAGACATTGAATAAGAAATCATTAGTTTCATAATGTTATTTCCATGAATCTAAACTAAATGAAGACCTAGAACTGGAATGGAAATGACACCAAAGGGAAGTACGTCCCAAGATAGAGACCTCTATCATGTCTTTCTAATCACTTTCCCCTCGGATTAATTCCCAGGGTGGGCTATGTAATGAGATTCCTAAATGAATTTTAGGATCCAAGAACACAAGGAACTTCTGCACCTCAACCTGGATGAATTCCTGGGACTTGCAGAGTCTGGATAAATGAACTTCTGCCTACAAGGCAGAGAGGCCTATGTAAGTTTCCTAGAGCTGCTATAACAAAGTACCACCAACTGAGTGACTCCAAACAGTAAGAGATTTATTACTTCATAGTTCTGGAGGCTAGAAATCTGAAATCAAAGTGTCAGTAGGGCCTTTATCTGACACTAAGTAAATCCTCCCTTTCTTCTTCCTAGTGGCTAGAGGCCAGCAATCCTTGCTGTTCCCTGGCTTTGTAGATGTCTCTCCAAGATCTGCCTCACAGTCACATAGCTGTTGTCTCCCTGTATGTCTCTGTCTTCACATTGTCTTCTTATAAAGGCATCAGTTATATTGGATTAGAGCCCACTCTAATGAACTTACCCTAACTTGATTATATCTATAAAAGCCCTATTTCCAAATAAGATCATATTCCAAGCTATCAGTGGTTGGGACGTCAATCTATCTTTTGGGGGAACACAATTCAACCCATCAAGGGCTATAGAAGAAAAGTTATTCCCTGATATTTCTATACAAAAGTTCTTACACAACTGCAGAGAGCTTTTAATAGCCCAGATGGAAACCTGAAACCAATTATTTTCATACCCCCAAAGAGTGATATGGAGGTGGTGAGTGACAAGGCTGGAACTAGAGAAGACTCATCATCAGGATAAAATGCTTAGGACTGCCTTTCATGTGCTCAGAGACTACTTGAGAACATGGGTTTCTCACTCGGCAGAGAGAAAAACATAGATACTGAGGTCCACAATCAGAGAGGATGATATAAATTTAAGAGGATGTCAGGATGGACAGATGACTGAGAATAACAATGCCCATCGTAACTGCCAATGGTGCCATGATGCTATTTGAGGTCCTCTGGGAAATGAATCCTAGATGTATCCCGGAGATAAATTGAAAGGGAGAAAACTCTGAATTGGACTGAAAAGCACTGAGCTGAGTGAATGAATTTATCTCAGATGGACTCAGATTAAATATTTTCCCACTAGATAAGAGGCTCAAGAAAAAACTGTTTTTTCTTTGCAATAAAAGGAAATGACAATTCTTGCCAACCCTACTTTGTGATCTGAGATTTGTATGTGTTACCTATATAATGAAGGTGGAAAAACTGGGACACATTGGGCAAAACTCTATCAATACAAACACTGTCTTTCTTGGGACATGCTACCAATGTAAAAATAAAGAACATATTAGACTGAAACACTGAAATATCAAGAGCTGTAATTTCACAGGAATCCTGTAGACTCGAAAGTGTGTATCACAGAGGTAAAGACTATAATCAAACCTGGTTGCTTTTACTCTGGCAGTACCTATCATTTTTATTTTGACAAGGGAAGATAGTTTGCACTACACTGATCCGCATACAGTTTCCAAAGGCAGATTGTGCACACACAGCTTGCACTCCACGAAATTGTGAACAGTATGTAAGTGACAGAAGATACCACGTTTGTAAGTGGACTTGCCTAAAATATTACATAGGTAAAACCACAATAGATTTGCTGATATGGAGATTAGAGTGATGGCTTTACAGAGGATAAATTTATGTTTAAGCCTTGACTGTTACTAGCTGATTGATCTTCGATTAGTTACTTAGGATTCATGAACCCTGGTGTCCTAAGGGGCCAAACTGCCCCAATACTATTACTCGTCTTACATAGTCATGAGATCTAAATGAAATAACATATGTATAGCACTCAGAACTGTAATGAGCACATAGTAAACATCTAATAAATATGTGTTATTATTTCTACTAATTGTTTTGCTCATCCAAATCAAGTGTTGTCTTTAAAATAATTAGTGAAAAAGAAATAGAGTTGGATTCTTGTCTCCGTTTTAGAATTACCTAATTATGTAATCTTGGATTTCCCAGGTGAGCTTCCAGGTCTTCATATATAAGATAACTAGATTGGTTACTCAATTAATGGGTGCCAGTGTTGTTCCCTCATTTCCCTTTCAGACACGAAGAGTGCAAGAATGCCAGTCAGCCTGAATTCTGGTCATTATTGTCTTCTGAGATATACATTCCTTTCTGCTCCTGTTGAATCGATATGGTCATTTTCATACTTCAGCTCTCTGTCCATGTCTATCTTTTTCTAATACTCAACGACATGAAGCCAGGGACCATGATTTATTTAGACTTATCACACACATGTTCTTAGTATAATGCCTGGAGAATCATAATTAATAAATATTTATAGGATCACTTAATAAATGAATGAGCAACTAAATTTTATTAGATTGAATCTTAATTCATCTAATGTTTAATTAAAATGAATTTTATTAGACTGATTTTTTTTTGTAGTAAAAAAAAGACAAAGAAAAAAAAATTCATCCTACAAAACAAATGCCAACTATCGACCTAATTTCTAACTCGTTCAACTGAGTTGAATTGAGATTTAAATATTGGTTAAGTATGTTATTCTATTATCAGCTTCCTATTTTTCTTTCACTTAACCCCTTCCTTATTTCTACCTTAATGCTATTCTAGGACTATGTCTCATTTAGTTGTATCCTTTTGTTTACTCAATTATTCACTTGAAAAGCATTTATTGAGCATGATTATAACAGGGACTGTGCTAGGGTCTCAGAATAAAATTTTTCATGAAACCAAATGTGGTTCATGTTTTAACATAGTCTTTGACCTACCTGGAAGACGTTAATCAAATAATCATGATTATAAAAATAATTATAAGTTCTCCCTGAGAAAGTGACTCTGGTTGAAAACTCAAAGATAAAATGGGTGAATGAGATATAATACATGATGCAACAACAGTTTTGTTTACAGAACTCGAGCCTAGATATGAGCATTCCAAGCTTAGTCTGACATAATCAATCTAGCTTTTACATATTTAAATGTTTTCTAATGGATCGAGATGGGAAGAAGGTAAGTTTTGACAGCGAACACTATATATAAAGTAACGAGAAAGAAAATCATGCATGTGAGAAACAGAAAAAGTCAGTGTACTTGCAAGATCTTTGATAAGACAAGAAAGGTATGCAGAGACTACACTATCTTGAGTCCTGCAAGTGCTAGACAGTCTTAATCTTAAAAGTGATGGGAAGGTATTAATGTCTTTTAGCAAGTAGGTGTTTTACTCATATGTGTATTTTCATCATATCACTCCGGCTGCAGAGTATATGATATACGGGGGTAAGAAATTTAAGAAGTAAAATGGTCTAGAGCAATAGTTACTATGAAAGATGATGTAGCATTAATTACAATGATGGAAGTGGTGGTGATAGAATTGAGAAATAGTCAGCTTATACACTTAAAAGAAGATAATGATGGATTAATTTTGGATATTAAGAATGAAAAAGGAGTCAGAAGTGACTGAAAAATATTTTGGGGAAATACAAGATCAGTTTGGACATACTGAATTTGAGTTTCCCTTGAGACATCTAAATGGAATGTTGAGTATGCAATTGAGTAACCTTAACAAGAACTCAGAATTGAGGCCTGAGTTGGAGATACACATCTCTATTAACTTATATTTATTTGTAAAAGCAGTGCATGGGTGTTGCTGTGGAGTCATTACGAAAGGGATAATATATGGATAAGATTGTCCAAACAGCAGGTTGAAAGTGAGAGGAGAGGACCTTGAGAAATTAACATGCAGTGATAGGTCAGAGGAGAATGAGTATGAAAGAAAGAAAAATAAAAATAATTCATAGATAAATATGAAGGAACAGGGGCAACTGATGCCTTAGTAGACAAGGGAAAACTAAGTTTTTAGAAGGTAGAGTGTCAACTATGTTAAATTGTTATGAGATAAAATTAGGTGAGAACTATAAAAGAGCTAATGAATATGGTGAGTTTAGGTCATGAGCCTGCACAGAGAAAGCTCTTTTGATTTAGCCAGTTTAGTAGGTTGGGTTATGGAGGGAATAGATTATGAGAAAATAAGGACCTCAAGTAGAGATAATTCACTGAGGAAATTCCACTGAAAACAGAAAAAAGAGAAAAGATAGGGTGAAATTTTGAGAGTTGTATACGAAGAAAAAAGGTTTTTTAAACAGAATAAATTTTGTGTTAAGATATGATTAGTTGATAGACCAATTGATTGATTGACTCATCTTAAATACAGGATTTTATTTAACGATCCAGGTGAAAAGGAGAAAGAGGAGTCAAGTGAAACACAATTTCTGAGAACTCAAGAGAGAATATGGATGGAAGGACAAGTGAGGAATTGGAAAAAAAATTCTTATGTAATAAGATAGGAAACCATAATACAATAATGAAAACACTAATAAGTATAGCAATGACAATGAGATAATGATGGTGGTGATTATTATTGCTTTTGTTGAGTGCTTATTACATGTCAGTCACTATTCTAATCATTTGTTCATTAGATTCAGATACAGGTAGGTTGAGGTTTGACAGCAAAAACTTCAAAGAATTTCTTTCTGATGGCTTTATTATTCACTCTACAGTAAGAAGTGAAGTTATATACTCATAGTGACACAGACAGTGGGCTTGATGAAAAGAGGATGCCAGAAGTCTAAGGAGCATGAGAAAGTTTGAACAAGTTATAAAAATGAGAGAACAAGTTGAGAACAGAAATGTACTGGAATTGCCAGGCAATATTTTGGACCTACTTAAAGGCGGTGATCATGAATTTATAGTAAGATCAAACTGTTTAGTGGTGTCACTTTCTCCAATATTGTGCAGTCACTCAGATTTAATTAACCATCACTCAGCCAACATTCACTGATGCCTTTAGCACAATAGGGCAATACCAGATACTGTAGGGAATGCAAACATCAGTAAGCTCAGACTCTGGCTTTTACTCAGCCAAGACAATTAAAATTCCAGGTCTTGGGGCTCTGGCTCTAAATTCAGTGTAACTGCTATTGGGCTAATCTATCTACTAACAAATAGCAATTATAAGGTCTGGAAAAAAAATAATAAAACATAAACAACACTTTAAGGGCACTGGGAACTGAATGAAAGCATGGAGATAATACGGTTGACCCTTGAACAACATGCAGTTGGGACACCAAATCCCCACACAGCTGAAAGTCCACACTTAACTTTTGACTCCTCCAAAATCGAACTAGTAATAGCCTACTGTTGACTGGAAGTCTTACAGATAATAGCCGATTAATACATATTTCCTATGTTATATATATTACATACTGTATTCTTAAAGTAAGCCAAAGAAAATGTTATTAAAAATATCATAAGGAAGAGAAAATACATTTATAATATTATACCGTATTTACAGAAAAAAATTCACAAGTAAGTATGTCTGTGCAGTTCAAGCCTATGCTGTTCAAGGGTCAACTCTGTAGGCGATTCAGGCTTTCCGAGGAGTAACTGCACAGGGTGAGAGCCATGTTAATTTGGTTTTTCTCCTGAAAGTTCTCTTCAGACCACATAGCAAAGGGTTTTTTGAACTCAAACAGAAGGCTATAGTCTTAGTGATGTGAGTGGCCCAAGTACAGAGTTCAGGGCCACAAGAGGAGCTGGAAGTTGGGGGATGAAACACCAGGAAGGATGGAGCCACAGGGATCCCCTCAAATATTTGAAACATTCCTGAATTGTGTCTGGAGAGAAAACCTAAAGACCACAGGAGAAGCTGGACAGAGATTTCAGTTGCCATCAGAGAGGAGTCTGTTTGGAACTTGAATATTGTCAACTTAGAGCGGCATGAAAGAAGTTCTAGGGTTTCCACTGATACGCAAAAAGTGTCATGTCTTAGGAGTAGATACTGTATTAAAGGGCTAAGGATGTGCCTAAAAATTAAGGATAAAACTTAAGTTCATTCATCCCACAAAGTGTTAAAAAAATGCCTCTACAAGTTCATGGTAATCAGCCAGTAGCTTATGTACCTGTCAAAATAAAAGTCAATATTTTCAGGGAAAGATAAGATACTCTACAATATGTCATCTTTGTCTACGATACAATAAAATATCAAAAGACAGAAAACCCAATAACATAGTCAAGAGAAAAAGCAATCAATACACATACACAAATTAAGATAATTCAGAAAGACAAAGAATTTAAAGAAACTATTATTTTTTAAAAGTTACAATGTAAAGGAAAAGGTGTTAAGACCAGTAAGCACAGTGAGAATTTCACCAAAAAAAAAAAAAGAAAAAGAATTTTTTTTAAATTATAATTGTTTCTGCTATCGATAGGATAATTACTGAAATAGAAAATTCACTGGATGAGATTCATAGAAGATGAGAGACAACAGAAGAAATGTTCAATAACTTGAAGATAAGAAATAGTTATTCAATCTGAAGAGAAATAAAAAAATAAAAACAAAGACAGCAGAACCTTAGTGACCTGTAGGGCAACATTAACTAAATAACATATGTGGAATTGTAATCTGAGAAGATATATTATTGAATGAAGCACAAAATATATTCTAAAAAATAATGGAAGACTACCAATTTTCAGTTCTACATGCAAGGAGTTTGGAAGTTGCCACTCTGCTTTAGTAACAAGTAAAAAGGTGAACATATTAAGAAGAAAAATCACCAATTCTTCTCAGATTCTTAGAGAGAGGACAGAGGGCAAACCACTGCTCTAAGCTTAGAGAGAAGGAGAGTAAAGAAAGTTGTAGCTTACTGGAGCTGAGACTCACTACTGGAATCCCCTGTAGGAAGCAATCTTAGAGTAGAAAAACCATAAATATAACTAATGAATTGCTGGAGGCTCAAGGTATAAAATTCTGAGAGTTAAAAATTCTTGGGGGAGGGGCACCTGGGTGGCTCAGTGGGTTAAAGCCTCTGCCTTCAGCTCAGGTCATGATCTCAGGGTCCTGGGATCAAGCCCTGCATTGGGCTCTCTGCTTAGCAGGGAGCCTGCTTCCCCCTCTCCCTCTGCCTGCCTCTCTGCCTACTTGTGATCTCTCTCTCTCTCTCTGTCAAATAAATAAATAAAATCTTTAAAAAAAAAATAAAAAAAATTCTTGGGGGAAGCAGTCCCCACAATATTGTGAGATTGATCTCCAGGAGCTTGACCAGGTCCCCACGGTATATACACAGAAAAAAAAAATCCCATGCTTCCAGCAAGAAGAAAAAACTTACTATTTTTAAATATCTCAGGCTACTCTGTTCTTCTTAAGTAGGCCTGCCCTCAGTAGAAACTAGGTAACCAGAGCCTGATGTCCTTGGGTCTCATCAGAGTCTAACACAGTGGGGAGAGAAATACCCATCTTCAGACCACTATAGCCATTCTATCTTACCTAAAGGGGAAGAAAAACAGAGAAACACTTGTGAAGTATACAGTTCAAAAGAATAAGCTCAATAAAAGATGGAAACCTCATCAGAGGACTACAGAATACTTCCTCTCCCACCATACCTCAACACCATATTACCAAAGGTCTGTTTAGAGCAACTCCTTTTATCTAGTAAATTACGTCTAGCTACCAAAAAAAAAAAAAAGTTGCAAGGCATTCCAAAGGTCAAAAAATACAACCTGAGGAGAAAGAGCAGGCATCAGAACCAGACATGGCAGGGATGTTGGTATCAGAATGCAGGGGAAAAAAATGAAAACCTAGAATTAATATGCTAATGGCTCTAATGGATAAAAATAGACCACATGCAAGAACAAAAGAGTAAGAGAAATTCTGAGAAAGAATAAAAATATGCTGATCAAAAATACTGTAACAGAAATAAAGAATGCCTTTGATGGATTATTAGCAGATTGGACATGAATGAATAAAGAGTCTGAGTTAGAGGATTTATCAACAGATTCCTCAAAAAACAAAAAGCAAAGAGAACAAAAACAAAAGAAAAGAACATCCTAGGACAATGGGACTACTACAAAATCTCTAACATACATATAATGGGCATACCAGAAAGAGAAAAAAGGAACAAAATTTTAAAAGAGCTAAAAATGGAGACATATAATATGTTCAAGGTTAGGAAGAGGTAAGATGTCAGTTATTTTCAATTTCATCTATAAATTCAATGCTTCTCAATCCAAATCCCAGCAAATTCTCTTGGGGATACTGACAAACTGATTCTAAAGTTCATGTGGAGAAGAATGAGACTCAGAATAACCAACACAATTTTGAAGAAAAATACAGTTGGAGAACTGACACTACCCAATTTCAAGTTATACTGTAAAACTACAATAATTAAGATAGTGTGGTATTGCTTTTTGGTTTTTTTTTTAAGATAGTGTGGTATTGTTGAAATAACGGACAAATAGATCAGTGGAACAGAATAAAGAGACGCAAAACAGAACTACATAAATATAGTCATATGATATTTGAAAAAGGAGCAAAGCCATACAGTGGAGCAAAGATAGTCTTTTCAACAAATGGTGCTGCAACAGCTGGACATCACATGTAAAAAAAACACAGACCTTACATGCTTCACAACACTTAAAATGGATCACAAGCCAGAATGTAAAATGCAAAACTATAAAACTCCTAGAAGATAACATACGAGAAAACCTAAATGACCTTGGGTATGGCGATGACCTTTTATAATGTAACACCAAAGATTTGATCCATGAAAGAAATAACTGATACACTGATATGTTTTCATTAAAATTAAAAACTTCTAGTCTATAAAATCAATGTCAAGAGACTGAGAAGACAAACCATCGACTGGGAGAAAATATTAGCAAAAGACACAACTGATGAAGGACTGTAATCCAAAATATACAAAGAATTCTTAAAAATCAAGAAGAAAACAAATAACTCAATTAAAAAATAAGCCAAAGACCTTAGCAGACATCTCATCAAGGAAAATATACAGATGGCAAATGAATATATGAAAAGATGAACCATGTCATATGTTCAGGGAAATGCAAATTAAAACAAGAGTGAGATACCACTATATACCAATGAGAATGGTCAAAGTACAGAAAGCTGACAACAGCAAATGCTGATGAGAATGTGGAGCAACAACATCTGTCATTCATGCTGGTGGGAATGCAAAATGGTACAGCCACTTTGGAAGACCATTTAGCAGTTTCTTACAAATCTAAACATAGTCTTACCACACAACCCAGCAATCATACTTCTCAGTATTTATCCAAAGGAGGTTTTCAACATGTCCACACATAAACTTGCAAAGAGGTGTTTATAGCAGCTTTATTGATAACTGCCAAAACTTGGAAGCAACTAAGATATCCTTCAGTAGGTGAATGAATAAATAAACTGTGATATATTCAGAAAATGAAATATTATTCAGTGCTAAACAGAAGTGAGCCAAGAAAAGACACGGAAAAACCTGAAATGCATACTACTATGTGGAAGAAGCCAATGTGAAAAAACTCCATACTGCATGACTCTAATTACATGACATTTTGGAAGAGACAAAACTATAAAGGCAGCAAAAAGACCAGTGGTTGGCCATGGCCAGGGTCCAGGAAGAAGGATGAATACAGCACAGAGGATGTCCAGGGCAGTGAAAATACTCTATATGATACATAATAGTGAACACATGTCATTAAGTGTTTGTCCAAACTCATAGAATTACAACAAGAGAGAACCTTAAGATTCCACTATATGCTCTTTATAATAAACCAATTTTATTTATCAGAATACATATTGATTATAAGTTAAGATAAAGAAAAATAAACTATATACCATGAAAACAAGGATTGAAAGAATGCTGCAGTGTCTCTATTAAATAAAACAAAGTAAATTTCAGGACAAGTACTATTACCAGGGGTAAAGAAGGATGCATTATAAGAATAAAGGAGCAAATTCATCAAGAAGACATAATAATTTAAATGTGCATACACTTAATATTAGAGCTTTAAAATATCTAATGCAAAGCTAGTAAAACCAGATAGGAAAATAGAAACACAATCAGATTGTGGGAAAATTGGAAACTTCTTGCTCAGTGACTTACAGAAAAAGCAGAAATAAAACAAGCGTTCTAAAAATTTGAAAAAAACAACCAACTGGAAAGACCTTCACAAGTCCACTACATCCACTCAAAAACAGTAAAATAGCACTCTTCTCAAGTATACGTGGAACATTCATCAAAATAGCCCATGGTAGAGGCCATAAAATAATTCTGAATAAATTTTAAAGGTTTGAAATTATACAGATTATGTTCTCTGGTACTAAGAAATTAAGTTAGAAATAAAAACCAGTAAATAATCTGGAATATTAACCCAATTTGGAAATTAAATGATAAGGGGTAAAATGATTTTTAGCTAAATGAAAATAACAATATATCAAAATGCGTAGAATATTGCAAAAATAGATCTTTCAATAAACTTTCTAGCATTTAAATTAGAAAGTTTCAAATAAATGATGTAAGCATCTATTTTAAGAAATAGAAAATGAACATAACTTAAAATCAAATTAATCAAAATGAAAGAAATAAGTATAAAAGCATAAGTCAGTGAAGTATAATCAGAAAAAGAATAAAGACTCAGTAAAGCTAAATGTGGTTTTTAGAACAGATTGATAAAATTGATAGACCTCTAGGCAGACATATGAGTATCAGGAATAAAAGTAGGCACATCATTACCACCCCTTAAAAAGTAATGAGAAATTATTGAAAATAACATTATGTCATGAATTCCACAGTTTAGATAAAGCAAACACATTCCTTGAAAGACAAACTCCCAACATTTAGCCCAGATAATAGAAAATTTGAGTAACTGCACAACTGGAGACATGAAAGTTAAAAGCCTTTTCCGTAATGTTAACTATGAGTCACCTGACTTTATTACTTCTAGCAAACATTTAAGAAATAAAACCAATTCTATACAAACTCTTTCAGAAAACAGGAAAGGAATAATACCTAAGCAATTCTATGAAGAAAGAATTATTGTCATATAAAAAACAGATAAAATATCAAAAGAAAAGCAAACTACAGACCGTTAACCCTTATAATGAGAATAGTAGTAATAATCCTTAGCAAAATATTCTCCAAATGAATGCAGCAATAAGTAAAAGGAATAGTACACCATGATCAAGTAGAATTTATCTCCAACATCAAAGGTTGGCTTTATTTGAAACAGTAAATCAATACAAATCATATTAACTGAAAAAGGAGAAAAACCATATGATGAATACATATATCTCAATATCAATATATCAATATGTTCAGGAAAAGTAATTAACAAATTCAATATCCATTCATGAGAAAAACTTTCTTCAAAATAGGAATGGCAGAGCATGGTAAAGAACATCTATAGAAAACCTACAGCTAACAACATCCTTAATAATTAAAATGAATGCTTTCTTCCTAAGACCATTATCAATGCAAGTATATATTATCTCAAGTTTTTATTAAACATTGCGCTAAATATTCTAGCCCATGAGAAAAGGCAAGAACAAAAAGTAAAGAAAAGAAACAGAGTTTTGAAAAGAGAAGTTATTTTAAACTGATATAATCATGTATAAATCCTGTAAAATCTGCAAAAAAAAATTTACAAGAACTAAATAACAAGATCACAGGGTATAGGTCAACATAGAAAACCCAATTGTTTTTCTTAATATGAGCAATGAATAGTTGGAAATTAAAATTTTAAGAGATGAATTTCAATAGAATAAAAACCAAATTAAGAATAAAGCTAACAAATTATTTATAGGACTTGAAACAACAAAATTTTGCTGAAATGAATTAAAGAAGGCATAAATAAATGAAGAGAGTGATCATGTTCAAGGGATGAAATACTTAAAATTGTTAAAATATCATTCCACTCCAAATTGTCCTATCAATTCAACACAGTTCCAGTAAATATGCCAGCAGGTCTTTTTGAAAATGCTGATTACCTTATTCGGAAATTCTTATGGGAAAATAAGACAGCTAGGATAGCCAACACACTTCTGATGAAGGGGAACAAGATTGTCAATTTATCATGACTGATTTCTAAGCTAACTATTAAGATACAATAATTGGGACAGCTTATATTGGCTCAAAGATATGAGAGCAGATAGCTATCAAATAGACTCATGCATATTCGGTCAATGGGTTTTTTTTTTTCCTACTATTTTTGACAAATAGGCAAGAATTAGAAAAAAAAATGGAAAATAATTGAAGACAGCTAAGAAGAGCCAACACATGTATAATAGAAGGATGCGATGCTCCCTAAAGCAAGGAACAAGTGGTGTTTAAAGTCATAGGAAAAAATATCCTTTGGATGTCTGGGCAAAAAGAGGAAGTTACTCATAAGGAAAAAAAAGTAACATTCAGACTTGTCAACAGCAACATTTTATGCCAAAAAGAAGATGGAATTAACACATTTAAGATAGTCAAGGGAAAAAAAAAATTGAGCCAAGGATTATTATATCCAGCAAAACCTATTTTTAAGTACAAGAGGATCAAATAATTACCAAAACGAGATAGATTAAGGACTATTTTCCCAGTGATCTCTTCCTAAGGAATCTATGAATAACTTTCAGACAACAAAATGACAGAAAGACATAGATTTAATAATAGATTATAAATATCAAATATATAGTTACTTATAAAACTAAGACTGAATGAAAATTAATGGGGAGAAAATACAGTATATAATGGTCATGTGTTTTTATAATGTAGAAATCACAGGCTATTAAAAATGGGAGAATAGGCAAAGTATACGCAAAAAAAAGTATTTCAGGAATCATAAGGCTGATAGTAACCTTAATATTGAAATTTCAAATCTTTTTTTATATTGTAGAATGTATTAGTTTGCTAGGGCTGCTATAACAAAGTGACACAAACTGGGTGGCTTAAACAACAGAAATTGTCACATTTCTGGAGACAAAAAGTCTAAAATCAGAGTGTCAGCATGTTAGGTTTCTTCTGAGGGCTGCGAAGGAGATTCTATTCCATGCCTCTCTGTCTTTGTTTCTGCTAGCCTCAGGCATTCACGGACTTGTAGGTGAGGTTCTTTCTTTCTTTCTTTTTTTTTTTTTTAAGAATTTATTTATTTGACAAAGAGAGACACAGCGAGAGAGGGAATACAAGCAGGGAGAGTGGGAGAGGGAGAAGCAGCCACCCTGCTGAGCAGGGAGCCCCAAGTGGGGCTCGATCCCAGGAGCCCAGGATCATGATCTGAGCTGAAAGCAGACCCTCAACGACTGAGCCTCCCCGGCGCCCTAGGTGAGGTTTTTACTATAGCTTCACATCATCTTCCTTCTTTGTAAGTCTATGTGTCTAAATTTTTAAAAAGTATACAGTCATATTAGATGAAGGTCTACCCTAGTGCCCTCATCTTAACTTCATCATCTGCAAAGATCTATTTCCAAATAAAGTCACATTCACAAATACTGGAAGTCTATTTTAAAATCTTTTGGGAGACACAACTGAACCCATAACATGGGCTACAGCAAATTATCATGGAAATAATCACGAGATATTTTAATACTATTATACTTTTAACCTAGAAAATGAGAATTCTCAGTGTGGTAAAAACGTTGACAGATCAAATATAGAAATTAAGTAAAATTTACTGTCCCAAATCTTTATCAGTTTAATCTCAACTGTGTGTGTGTGCATGCTTACATACACATGCACTCTTTTTTCACTGACAAGGCCTAGAAAAACAGGAATCCATGCTCCAAGTATATACAGCATATTTAGTATATAACATTTACCGCCTAGAGCCTATGTACGTCTGCCAATGAGTCAGTTATAAAACAAACTTTAAGAGTAAGCACTGTGGTTCAAATGAGTACAGAAGACTCTCTAATAGTTGCCATCTGTCTTTATTTTTCAAACTCATTTGATCAGGCTCCTTAGCTTTATAGTACTTTTCTCATTTAGCACTTACATCAGTCCTATTTAAATGCTTTAATTCAGTAAAGTCTGAAAAGAGATTTAAATGGATGCATAGCTCAGTAAGAGGGACCGAAGAGAAAACTTTCAGGGACTGAAGCATGCATTGCACTGCACTGTGGTAGAGAATTCACAAGTTTGGATCTACCCAATTTAAAATTTTTGATATTTGATATATTTGAACTAATAGAAAATACGTGAAAAGGAATAACAACTTAACTTTCAAAAAGTGAACGTAAATTAGATTTGCAAAATATTGCATGGATTTTCTTTACCGAGTTACCTTTAAGAATAAATGGGTATAAACTTTGACCCCTGGTGAGTCATTCAATCTAAGCCCCTTCAAGAAAATGTCTGACCTTGGGTACATCTATACAGGTTTGATGATAAATTATTTGTTATTTGCAACAGTCTATGCCACAACTGACCACGAGTATGTACAAAAAATCACGAATAACAAAATAGCAATACATTTTAATCAGCTGCCATGAGAGAGGAGAATGGTGCTAGAATAGACCTAGTTCTTTATTCCAATGATGAATGTGAGAAGTTCTTTTACATGTTAAACAAGAATAGCAAATGTTGCTCACCAAACACTGAATTGGCCCAAATCACCATGCTTCAATAAAGATCTGAAGAAGACGTTTTGAGAAATACGTTCAAGAGGGTAATATAACCTTTTAATATTAACTGATGCTAATTTGGTAGCTCCGATTATAACATGAGACAGAAACTTTACTGATTACTAATTGCTACAGTCTATTTTCATGTTTGAATCTTCCTTGCAATTCTTTGTACTTTGTGCATATTTAATATCTCCCCTTAAGTATATTTTTATGCATTCATTCTATGATTATGTTAATATCTAACATTTATTGAGCACTCATTATGTAATAATCCTTCTTTTAAATGATTTACATATATTTTTAAGTGGTCTCCAAAACAATCCTCCGAAATGGGTGCTATTTTATTCACGCTTTAGGTTGACAATACTGAGGATCGGAAAATATAATTTGCTGAAGCATGCACAAACTCAGCCAATGGGATGTGATCCTTTCAAAAGCAGAACTCGATTCTCAACAATCATTGCATACTTTGTATTACCCGGAGCACTACGTGGTCCCCGCGTTGTTCCTTCAAGATCATGACCCATAAAATATGCTAGGTGAGCTGATTCTTGACAGATAAGTAGATATTTTCCAGGTTGACAGAGTGGGCAAAGACTTTCCAGGCAGAAATAATCAAAGAGTCCAAGCAGGTAAAAACAGACAACTGCTTTCTTCCACTGATGTAAATGTATAATATATACATGCCTATTATGCATGAAAGCTTTGGTATAAAATAGCAGTATCATGATAATTTTACAAAAATTTATGTTCACTGTCTACTCAGGAAAGACAGAGGAAAATTAGAACCTCCTTCAGTTTATGGACATAGTATATTGAATTTAGGCTATTTAGACTACAGCTTTATTTGGGATAGAGCCACAGTTACATCAAGATTTTAATGATCATAGTTGTTGTATACTGTGACAGCTGATTAGCCAATGGGGGCTTAGACCTAGAGGAACTCTTGAAGGCACCAAACTAATTCAGTGACATTATCTTAAGACCTTTGCCCTTACATTGCTCCATTCCCAAACTAACAGCAGTTTATTATCAGATTCTGTCCGTCGTGCTTGGACTGCTGCAAATGCATAGGCCAGCAATCATGTTGGTGATGAAAGAAATAAATGATAATCTAAATTATAGGAAACTCAGTGATTTTAGCACTATGCTAAAATGAGTCTGGATGATTATAGTGGGTAAAAAGCCAAAATTAATTGCTGTTGATCAAATTGTCTACTTTTACCACTAGGACTAATTAGCATGGTGATCGATACTAATGCTGGCTTTATCATTTAAAATAACTTACTTCTGGCTTTTAGGGCTAATTAGTGTTAATATGTTTGGTGTAGTTACTAATTATTGGTGTCCAATAAATTTCTGATCATTTTTAGGACCATTGGAAAATGAGAAAGCCATTGCTTGAACAGGGAAAAAGCAAAGAATTTTTCTGCGTAAGTTCTAAATAAGATTCATAGTCATATCATGCCAAAATACTTTGAGGGGGATTTGAAAATACTAACAATTTATCAGATACATCCTATATATATACTCTGGACTATCATGTAATAAATATGATGATAACGTTATCATCCTAACAACAGAGTAAAAAAGGAGTATCTTTTAGTGTGCTTAAAGACAAAATATTTGTTTAACTCAAAATATCTGAAAATATCTAGATTAATGAATAATGGAATTATAAGAAACAGTCATTCAAACATGATGGTTTCCAATCTTTTCAAGTGTTCTCAAATAGAAATATAATACCCGAAGGCATTTTAAAGCACTTTGGAGAATTACTGTTTCTTTTTCTAAGTAGCAAACACATATACACATTTATCATTCATATTCAAGAAAATGGTTTGGTGTGTCTGAGCTTACAAGGCATCCAATGAAGAATAATAAAATAAATTTGTCTTATGGGGCTTATGATGAAATCTTGAAACTTAGTCCTATTTTTTCCATAGATAGAATATGATGGAAATTACTGAAGAATCCCAAAACTACTAGCCATTCTAAGAATCACAGAATAACAGTAATACATGATTTTTTCCTCATTAAATACTGTGCTGTAGGGATTGAAATGGCACTAAGCAGTGACTGCCCCAATAGCGCCTGGAAATATCTGAAAAAAAAAAAAAAAAGACTCGGAATAAATGTTCTTCAAACAAGGTATGTGAGGGTATGTGAAGGGTATGTGAGAAGGCTAGAAGTAGCAACAGGTATTTCAGGAATTAAAAATTTAAGGCACTGATTTGAGAGCAATATAAAGTTATCAGTGATTAAATTTGATTCTATGTGTGTAAAACTTTCACATAATCACTTTATTAGTGTTTGGGGATTTTTATAGACTTGTTTTTAAAATGTAACATGATGTGCAAATAGCTTCTACCATTTCAACTCATATTTTAACAGACACCTTTGCCTTAATGAAGTAATGAAAAGGAATCCCATTTGGTGGTTTTGGTCTTAATTTACTAAATGACAGCCTACAAGTAAGAGTTAATGTTGCTTCTTACTACTGAAATATAGCCTAAAACTTCTTAAATTGGGGCCAACAGTGACAGTAAAATAGAGAAAGAGGGGAAAATCCTACTGTCCTTTTTGTATTTTTTTTTTTTAAAGATTTGAGAGAGAGCACTAGAGAGAGAACAAGCATGAGTGAGGGTCAGAGGGAGAGCGAGAAGCAGGCTCCCTGCGGGGCTCGATCCCAGGACCCTGAGATCACGACCTGAGCTGAAGGCAGATGCTTACCTGACTGAGCCACCCAGGCGCCCCTATATTATTTTTGCTCTTTATCTCACCCAACACCCTGTGAACATTTTCAGATTTTTTGTGTCCTTTTGATTTTTCCTTCCCCCAAATCCTTACTAAAACCTGCCTTCCAGAATGAATCTAATATTACTGATTTAAAGCAATGTCTGTGTGAGGACATACTGGGAACACTGCAGAAAGATTTAGGTATCCTGCTGGAATCTATCCAAATAGCCTAAAAAACATCTCTATCTGTTTATACATTAAATGTCAGTAGACAAGTAAGTCCTTATGTTTCCTTCTAAGGAATATTTGCATTTTAATGCAACATTATACCTGCTGAATGAAAAATTTGGTCCTTTATGAAAAGAAACGTAAACCATTGATCAAAGCACTCCAGGATTTGTTTCCTGTTGCCCATAAAATCAGACCAAAGTTGGGTCTCTTGACTTGTGTGTTTGTAAAGTCCAAGTTATTTTGTCTATCTGTAAGGTAAGTTTAAAAGACCTTTTCTCTTCTTTCATTAAAGGTAAAAAGAAGGGCTAGCATTCTCATCTCCTAACCATATTCCATTCCAAGACTTTTCAAGACAGCCGTTTGCTTACTTAAGTTGCAGTGGCGAGAACACTGACACCTGGGACTTAAGCAATGGAGGAATTTTGCTTCACAAATGGAATACTTGGCCCAGCTCTGATAGTTTATCTACTTAAAACTAGGAACTTGGCTATCATAGAAAAGACATAGCTCTACTAATCTACTTCATAGGACAGTGTGGTCAGAGCCACAAAGAATCTATACCCAGTTTTTATAGCAAACACACATTTTGTTTACTCCACTTCATTATTTGAAGGATTGTTCTGAGGCCTTGGATTTTTTTTTTACATTTACTATTCCTAGCTGGCTCACATGATGGTTATCTCTGCTTCAAAGCACTGAAGGTTTTTTTGTGTACTTTATGGAGTGATGCCTGGCAGGCTCAGTGGGTAGAGTGTGCAACTTTTCATTTCAGGGTTGTGAGTTCGAGCCCCATGTTAGGTGTAGAGGTTACTTAACATCTTTAAAAAATAATAATTTTATTGAGGGAAACATTGTAGGTTTCCTCAGGTGAAAAAAAACTAAGACAAAATGGTAGAAAGCTTTTATTGGATTTGTGAGTAACTTATGAAGCTCATATTATGGAAGGTTATGATGATGGGCCCTATTTCACCTTCAAACAATTTTTTGTACTTTCTCGCTTTATAGGAATCCTTATAATAAACCACTGCCATCTGAGATAATATGAGCCTGCCTCTCCCCTGTCTCACTACCCTCTCCTCCTTTTGCCATCTGACTGAGCTAAATACAATGCTATGATGCTCCCTTCATACTTATTTTTCTGACTTCCAAATTCATGGCCTGAAAATTCTATGTATTCATAAATCTGGGTCATGTAATTTGGGGGTACAGGGTACAGTGCTTGCCTCCCTGTCATTATGTCATATGTCAATGGCACTGAACATTCTGCATCTTTCTGAGACTTCTACATTTATTTCTTAGAATCACAGAAACTTAAATATCTTGAGCCAGGACCCTCTTATCACATCCCTAATACGGTCCTTCATCTTCTGCTTGGGTACCTCTCATCACAGGGAAATCTCTCTTTTAAGAGACAATTTGGTAAGAATTTTTTTTTCCTTTACTAGTTATAGGCACTCTAAAAACAAAAGAAATCCAGTCCCTCTTTGGTATGGAGACCCTCGAATGTTTAAAAACTATTATTATCTGAAGTATTTTATTCAAAGGTCTCCGGTTCCTTTCACTACTTTTATTTGGCAACATGAATACACTGATTTATATTTACAGCATTTTTTTTCTATTTAGAAGTTCTTTTGTCTGTTATTATTATTAAATGTCATGTTTGATCTCTTCTTTAATGGAGAAAGAAAGCAAACATTTACCCACTTCCAATGATGTACCAAGCACTGTGTTCAAGTGCTTTATATTTGCCATTTCACTAACTCTTTTTTTAAATATGGGAAGCGGAATGGTTTACTGAGCAATAGGTTACATCCAGTAAAATGCATAAATCTTAACGGTTCAGCTTCAGGAATTTTTACACCCTTGTAATCACTAGGTCCAAATATAGGACATCTCCAGCCAACTTGCAAGCTTCTGTAGTGCCCCTTCCCAATCAAAACCCACCATCCCAGAAGGTAACCATTACCATGATTCCTGTTACCGTAGTAGGTTTTACCTGGTTTTGAACTCGATAGAAAAGAATCACATCGCATGGACCCTTTAATGTCTGTTTTTGTTGCTGTTGTTGTTCTACGTTTTAACTCTAAGATTCATTCAACATTTCATTTTTATAGTAAGTCTTAAAGGAAGAAGTATTATCCTCATTTTACCAATGAAGATACTCAGAGTAATTGAGGAGTCATTCGTCCAAAACTGGTCAGAACTTAATCCTTGAATACCTAGACCTAAAATCCAGGATCTTTTCATGAAACCATGATGTCTCCTGGGTTCTCTGAGTATTCTTTTATGCAAATGTTTCTCCTTTCGAAGTCTCAGCCACATCCTTCTCTTACATGATGCCTGGGATCAGTATTGCAAGTGTGTACCTACCTTTCAGTTCTATTGCGTCATCATCATACATGGTGCAGTGATCTGGGTGGGTAGTTTTCTTCTCCAACACTTTAAATATTTCGCTCCTCTCTCCTATTGCTTGCATTGTTTCTGAGGAAGAGCTGGATGTAATTCGCATCTTTGTTCCCTCATAAGAAACTATTTGGTTCTGGGGCGCCTTGGTGGCTCAGTGGGTTAAAGCCTCTGCGTTTGGCTCAGGTCATGATCTCAGGGTCCTGGGATTGAGCCCCGCGTCAGGCTCTGCTCAGCAGGAAGCCTGCTTCCCCCTCTCTCTCTGCCTGCCTCTCTGCCTGCTTGTGATCTCTCTCTCTCTGTCAAATAAATAAATAAAATCTTTAGAAAAAAAAAACCTGTTTCTCTCTGGCTTCTTTCAGGATTTTTTATCTTTAATTGTAATTTGAACATGATTTTGGACTTTTAGCAATGTATTGATAAGTTGTGTGTGCAGCGAGCTAGAGGAACATTTTACTGTCCTATAAAATTATGTATCAGTCTTCTACCTCATCTCTTCTGGTCTATGAGTTCACAACTATTTCTCCATTTTCCTCTCCACTCTTAGGTGGGACAGGAAGGCCAGAATGGCTGGAGTTGCAGATTTCCTTTCTCCTACATCAGTTAGACTCTGATAATACCGCATCCGGTTAGGCTCTGAAAAACTCATTTCTCCTGAGGGCAGGCCTTGTTAAGAACAGAATGTCCTGGTGTATTTCCAAGTGGTTCCTTTTCCCTTCCCCCTGCTGGAAGAAGGAAGGGATTCTTCTTCGATATTTACTGTGGGAATTTGGCCCAGCTCCTAAAGATCAAACTCGCAATATTGTGGGGTTCCCCATGACTGGGTTCCTCTGCATATCTTAACTCTCAGACTTACCTACAATGAACCTTCAGCAATTCATCAACTGTAGTTCAGGCTCTCCCAACTCCAGCATTGGCTCCCTGGGCAGTTTCTGCTTGTGAGTCTGTGTCCAACAAGCTGTGATCCCTCCATTTGCCAGGCTCTCCAATCTTGGGAGAAGCAGCTTGCCTGTGACCTCTCCTCTCTTATAGATCCAAGAACAGTTGTTGATTTTTCATTCTCTCCAGCTTTTACATATTAGGATGGAATGATAATTTCCAAGCTCCTTACACGGGAACCAGAAGCTAGAAGTCAGTTTTTAGGACTTAAATAGAGATCAGTACACTTCTGGTCCTTCAAATCTCATCAGTGTCCCACACAGCTACCCCCTTTTGTGTGTGTGTGTGTGTGTGTGTGTGTGTGGAATAGAACTTTTTTTTTCCCCCAAATACTTTTATTTTTTCAGTGTTACAAGATTCATTGTTCATGTACTACACCCAGTGCTCCATGCAATATGTGCCCTCCTCAATACCCACCACCAGGCTCGCCCAACTTCCCCTCCACAACCCTCAGTTTGTTGCTCAGAGTC
>CM052892.1:38270059-38329728 GCA_028534135.1 Potos flavus | reverse complement strand
GCATAATATTCCTTTATATATATGGACCATATCTTCTTTATCCATTCATCTGTTGAAGGGCATCTTGGTTCTTTCCACAGTTTGGCGATGGTGGCTATTGCTGCTATGAACATTGGGGTACATGTGGTCCTTCTTTGTGCTGCATTTGCATCTTTGGGGTAAATACCCATTAGTGTAATGGCAGGGTCATAGGGTAACAGCTACCCCTTATTGATGAGTAAAATTCATTCCAGTTTTAACTTCTGACTCTAAATTCACCCACTAGGGTGAACCTGTAGACTCTTTATTCAGACAGTCTGTTATCAAGTCCTGCATAGATTCTAATAGCACCACAATTTTGTAACTACTAGTGGTTGTGACCAACTGTTGGTACTCTGTAACTCAGGGGGACAATTTGTCACTACCTTCATTGCAAATTTTGTCCACACATTGTCATTCTTATTATCTTTATATGGGGATTTGGAGAGATTCAAAATCTACATTGCTACCACCACCATATCTCTAGAATCCTCCCAATAAATACATTTTTGAGAGTAAAAGGGTGGTATTGAAATTACTCTGTAACAAAGGCATAGAATAGTAGCTGCTCTAGTTAAACTGAAATGTATGGACATTCGACCTATAGTCTAAAGGTAAAGTAAACAATCCTTAGCTTGGCACACAATGTCTTTAAAGACTTGGTCCTTACTTACTTCATTACATTGCCTTCACTCACTGACTCATATATACTCCATTCATTAGTCATAAAAACCTACACATAGTTTCACAAATAAGCGAAGTCTATTTTTTTCTGAATTGCACCAAATTACATAGAAGAATAAAAGAGATATTTTGGTATGAATCCTATCACGGAGAGATCTTGGACAATTCCTAAGATGTGTAGGAAGGCTTCCTGTCACTTTTTCTAAGTTTCAGTGCTAATCGTAGAACTGAATCTTAACTATTAGTGAAGGGCAAAAGATGTTACACTGTTAATTTAGTATCACTAGCTTTTGGTAGGGCTTAAGACATCAGACCTCAGCCTCTGCCAGTTATATATAATAGTGTATATTTTTAGACCAAAAGCTGAGCTCATGTGTGTTAAGAGTTTCCGCAGTGGAAAGAAGCTTATTTCTTATATCCTTAATCAACTGGCGTGGGTAAGATAAATTTGCTACTAAATTTGTTATAATGTTACTCATTACATTCAGGTGTATGAAAGTGGAGACTTATTAGGAGATTCAGTGGGAAAGCAGAAAATAGTACCCATCATTCATACTGTATAACCTTCCCTCTTAGATCCAAAATCAAGATACTTCTACACTCTAGAAGATTCTACTTGCAAAAGGATACTTAGTGACCTCTTTTGAACATCCTGAATATTGCTTAGCCTCTGCCTCTCACAGCTTGTTCAAGGGGATGAGTCCAAGATCCCGAGTTGACTTGCAGGGCATGAATTTAAATGTAGGACTTACATCCTTCAAGTCAAGCCTATGATTATTGTTTAACTCTTTTATAGAACTTTTGTTGCATTTGTCTTTATAAAGACTCTATTTGGCAGTGGTCCTTTTTATCCAAAGATGGTGCAGAAGTCATAACTCACTTAGAATTAGCTTATGCCCTCCTAAGACTAGTTTATTATTAAGATAAATACCTAAATCTTACTTAGGGAAGCAGAGTTTATCAACTCTGAAGCAAAATAAGGAAAGATTTACTTAAGATAAAGTCTATCCACTTTACTCATTTAAAGTGAACACTCCAAGTCTTGACATTTTAACTTTACTGATGCTTATTTCTCCATTTCCCATGCAAAACAGTATTAAGAAATCCAGCTATACTATGATGTATATACTTTCATGTTATCTGTAAATTCCATTCCATTGAACTTTAAGATCCTTTAACTCCTTTCCACCTAGTCCTTCAAAATTTTTAATAAGTATGTTTTCTTTATCCACCAAGATTCTGTTAATCTTTCATGTTCTGTGTATCCTTAGCACTTCGTACGTACATCTATAAACTCTTAGTTTAATGTGTTAAAGAGATCTGATCAGATTTTTTTTCTCCCTTCCATGAGGCTTTCACTTTCATGTGGGCACAGGTTATATCTATGCACCTTTATATCTCTAAGTATATCACAGTGGCCATAGACAAAATTCAATACATAGTTTTGAATAGTCAATTTAGTGACAATTTATTGAGCACCGATTTTGTTGCTTGTTTCATACACACACACACACACATATACATAACACACATATATGCTCTTATATGTGGGCATATTTTTATACGTATATGCATATCTGCTCTTCAGGACTTCAACTGAGATATGTGTGTGTGTATTATTTATATAAATTATACACATATATAAAACAAGTTTACAAAGTAGGCACTATCATTTAATCTGCTTCAAGTGGAAGAGCATGAGGCTCAAAGAGTTTAAGGATTTGACCCAAATAACGCAGTTGATAAGTGGCTGTATAATCTTGTCAGAGTTATTTAAGACTGAATATTTCAAGCAGATGAAAGAACAATTTGACATAGGAGTACCCCACTTAGGAAAAGCAAGTAACACATTATATCGATCAAGGTCCATATTAAGGAAAACTGAAACCTTACCAAGCCTTTCAACAGAAAGAAATTTAATATAGGGAATTGGTTACATGGATGTTGAAAGGCTTAAAGAGCCTAAAAGAAACACTGAATAAAAGCAGAGATAGTAATTGCAGAAAGCACTTACCCTCTATATTGTCTGGGGGAACAGAAAGGGAAGAAGTGGAATTGCTGAAATTTAGAAGCTCAAAGACATAACTCATGCTCAGACCTCTGAGAAGGTACCACCTGGCTGCTTCTGCCACTTTTTGAAAGAGCATGCTGGAATTCCCTCTGGGAGTCTTTCAAGAGCCTGAAGGTAATTACTTCTGCTGAAACGCTGCTCACAAGAACGGAGAACAGGAAGAAGGTCCCCTCTCCCTCCTGTCTTTCAATCTCCGTCTAGTGCCTTTTATTGACTGAACCTATCAGAAGCCCTTTGGCAAGGAAGTCCAAAAAATGTAGTTTGCTGGGTCCCAGCCCCAGCCTCACAAAGCAGAATCTAGAAATGTGGGTTTCAATTGAAGACAATAGGAAAATAACTGGTATGCCCAATTCGGGTATGATTTGGATTTTTTGAACAGAGTTTAGGTGCAAGGAAAGGATACAAAAACGAAAAAGAACGCTTATGCTTCAGATATCTACTAAGCACCAGACACCATGTTAAGCTCTAGAAAATATTATGCATTCAACAAATATTTGACATACACTTTTTTCAGTCACTGTAAAAGATCCTTCAAGTGCAGTGGTGAAGAGACAGACACTATCCCTTCTTTTAGAGAATTTAGAGACCTCTAACATAAGTCATGTAGCAACCATGAAAGAGAGTCAGATTAAAAAACTAAGAAGAAAGAAGTGATTTCATTTTTCTAGGTGGTACAGGTAGGATCTGAATCTAGGAAAGCAAGACTGTGAGATTTGTGTTGTTTCTCAGGGCACCACTCTTCTTGCGAGGTGAGAGAAACAGAAAATGGCAGGTTGATCTGTTGCTACTGCTGAATTCTGCCTGCTTACACAGGGAAAATGTAAAAAATTAAGTCTTTGATTTGGCCCTCATTGTTAGCTTCCTTGAAAATGGCAGATTAGTACCTTGCATGGATATTCATGCCAAGGAAAAATTAAGTTTTATTCCTGTTATCAAAGTTCTTATACTCTACATTGGGACAGTCACATTAGATGTCTCTTTCTGTACTTGGGGCTAACTTAGGAAAAGACTTTTGTTTCATCCTTTATTATGATTCCCTGAGATAATGCCAGAATTTCAACTATAAGAAGCATTGCTAGAGGCTATGAAAATTCTCTTTCGTGCCACAACCATGAAGCTGAGAGGTTTTGTTGTCATTTTAAAATCTCACCTATTTCTAGTGGTTGTCTCGTAGCTGTGAAATGTATGAACTACGTCACTGGGAAGAGAGAGAAAGCAGAGTTCATTAGGACTAAAAGAAACCTTTAGTGATTCAGACTCTTTTTTAGTCATAAAGAAACTGAGACATTGGAGAAGTCAAGTGACTTATCTCAGTGTCCCATTATAAGCTTCTTAGGGGAGAAAATTTACTAAGTCTTGGGATCATGAGTACAGGTACAAGCTCTTTCCATGTTGTCATATAAGTTAAATACAATCAGTTCCTCATAAGGAAAAAGAAAAAAAAAAAAAGAATAGTTGAATGAACAGGTGCAAAAGGTTTAATAGCACTTAGAGACTTTAGTAATGAAGATATGGTTTATAAATCCCTTGGGTCCTAGGACGTAACACTCAGGGATCTCACCATTTGAAGGGAATGATTTGAAACAAAGAATGTGGATTGGGAGGAGAAACTCAAGGTTCATTTATAATGGAAAACTCAAGTGCAGGGGATGGCAGGATAAGAACATTTTAGCAGTGCAGATTTAAGTAAAGCCATGGAGGCAAAGGAAATTCACACCAGTTATTTTGGCATGGAACTCTGGCATTTGTTAGTGTACCAGAGGCTGAGAGTGTCGTGGTCGGGCTAACCCGTTTTGATAGGTTCTGTATGTCTTAATGTGACATCTTCACGAAAAGAGCAAAAGGTGTTTTTTAGCTCTATAAACAGCTCATAGAACTTATATTGACTGTTCAGTGCGCTATTGGCCAGTGAAATAAAGTTGTGTGATACTTCCTCTTTGTATTTCCCGGACAACATGGAGTGGACACAGAGTAAAATTCATCAGTTACTGAGCGGCTGATACCTGGCAGAGGCAAACACTAAACTTAGGTCGTAAATAAATTCTAATGCTAAAAACAGACCAGAGAAGGAAGAAGAGGGCCATGTGAGTCCTCTAACATTCTGAGCTAGAGTAATGTTCCCCACAAGGTGAGCCCATCTGTTCTACAGAGGTTCTGAATCAAGCTGTATTTAAAGAGTATTTTTTCCAGCTCTTGGTTTTAAGTCAGAGAGAGCCAGGTTACAATCCTGGATGCTATATTAAACTAGAGTGACCTTACAGAAGTTACCTCATTGCTCTGAGTCTTACTTTTTTTTTTTTAATCTTTATGATAGAAATAGTTGATAAAGTTCTCGTAGATAATCTATAACATTTATTGACATGTCCTTTAACATTTATTGAGACGTCTAAAATGAAATTTCTAGAATAGTGGCTGGGATAGAAGAGAAATTTGACGCACCAGCATTACTGAAAAGATTTTAATCTGACTCAAAAGGTAAATATGCAGGTAGCTTGCCTCCTAATACTCAACACTAATTCAATCCTTTTAAGTTCAATCTCCTAAGTTCAATTTCCTTAGATGAGAAGGGGGAAAATCATAAATAGCTCTCTTTTTGAAATGAATGGATGAGAAAGTACAATCAGAAAAAGAATATGATAGAATGAAAATGATTGTGGAGATTCACCATGATAATACTTTGCACATCAATTACCTCCAACTTGTGCTCCTTATTGTTTCCCTGAGGGTAAAGTTCTTATCGGATGTAGAAAGCCAAGCCAAAGAAAGGGCATTTTTATGACTCACAATCATGAGAATTTATAAGTAAGGGAAAAAAAAAACCCAGTTGCTTGGTGATAGGTTTACTTTCTTTGTAAGAAAGGAAAATAAATCGAGTTTTATTCATTTGTTCATTTAGTCAACAATTTGAAACAACTACTATGTATTCTGGAGATATAACAACAACAAAAAAATACATATGTACCTGATTTCATAGAGCTTATAGTCTAGGGTAATTAAATAAAATCACACAATGTAATTAAAAACTGCAGTGAGTCTTATGAAGAAAAAGTTCAGTAAATGTGAACGAACCTATGTGAAGAACTTGAACAAGTCGAAAGATCGGAAAGACTTCCATGAGGAAGATGCAAATTGGCTAATATCTGAGAGATGGAGAGGGGTTAGCCAGGTGAAAGGATGAGGAGAGAATTCACATACTGGAACCTCAAGGTAGGAAAGAACATGGGAATATCCGAGGAACCACATGAGAGACCACTCTGTTGGAATGCAGAAAGAGAAGAGCACAGAGGCAAAATATGATCTCGGAACTGACAAAAGAAGCCAGACAATTTAGAGCATGTGGGTCCTAGCAAAGATTTTTTTTTTTTTCCCTCATACAGACTGTTGTGATGCAAGAGAACTCAACTTACCATTTTTCAACTTTAGGATGGTACAAAAGTGATATGCCACCAATAGAAACTGTACTTCAAATTGTGGATTTTGATCTCTTCCTGGGCTAGATAGAGATACATGGTATGATCCTCTCACACGACGCTGGGCAGCCACCGGAGCTCCCCGTCAGCCACACGATCACGAAGGTGACCACCCGAAGCACTTACAGCCAATCTGTACCCAGACAACCACTCTGTTTCTCATTTTCAATACAATGTTCACAAATCACACAAGATGTTCTAACACTTGATTACAAAATAGGCTTTGTCTTAGATGATTCTGCGATACTGCAGGCGAATGTAAGTGTTCTGAGGACATTTAAGGCAAACGAGGGTAAAGGACGTTTGGTAGGTTAACTGTATTAAATGCATTTTCCACCTCAGATATTTTCAGCTTATAATGGGTCTATTGGGGCATAACCCCACTCTAAGTTGAGGAAGACCTGTATTAATTAGGGAAGGGCTTTACAAACGAAAGACATTACTGAAATTGCATTTTTTAAAGATTTATTTATTTATTTGAGAGAGAGAGAGAGAGAGAGAGAGAGAGAGAATCTCAAGTAGTCTCCCTGCTGAGCACGGAGCTGGACGCAGGGGTCAGTGTCACAACCCTGAGATTATGACCTGAGCTGAAATCAAGAGTTAGACGCTTAACTGACTCAGTGACCCATGTGCCCCTGCAAATGCATTTTTAAATGCTAACTCTGATCATTCCTATAAAAGGTACTAGAGGGAGATAAAAGTAGTTGCTGGGAGAAAAACAATGAAGTTCTTGCTGTTCTTTAGTAAAGAGATGTGATAGCTTTGGTGAAGGGGATTAAAAGGTACAAGCTTCGAGTTATAAAATAAATAATCATAAGGATGTCAAGGACACCATAGGGAATAAAGTCAATAATATTGTAATAACTTCATATGGTGACAGATAGTAGCTAGACCTATTGTGGTGAGCATTTCATAATGCATATGCATGTCAAATCACTCCGCTGTACACCTGAAACTGATACAATCCTGCACATCAATAATTCTTCCATCAAAAAGAGAGAGAGAGTGATGTGATAGCTTTCACTAGGGTGATAATGAGAATAGAAAGAAGTAGGTGGATTCAAGAGTTATGAAGCAGGTTTACTTGCTTCAATTTGTTGGTGGGCTAGATATAGAGGGCGAGGAGGAGGTAAGTGATAGCTAAGGAAGATCAGACTTATGCGGCAAGAAATAACAAAATGAGATGAACTTGGAAAGTGTAAAGTAATGTATAAACAAGAATTCAGAATATAAACCTATTCAGTTGGAGAGGGCTAATTCGAAGTTGCAAGAAAGGAAAAAAAAAAAGATTAGGCATCAGAATTGTCAATAAACTGAAGGAGAACAACAAGGTGACATTAGCAAATAATGGAAAGGTGTCATTGGCTTACATATAGAATAATAACTCATGACGGAATCAAAGGTGTTAGTCCTTTCTGTATGCACAGGTAACCATGTTACACATATGCTACAATCTCTGTAGAGAGTGTGCAGATTATTAGGGAGAAACCAGGGGGAAAAATCAGCAACACATTTTTTTTTTAGATTTTATTTATTTATTTGACAGAGAGAGAGATCACAAGTAGGCAGAGAGGCAAGCAGAGAGAGAGGGGGAAGCAGACTCCCTGCCGAGCAGAGAGCCTGATGCAGGGCTCGATCCCAGGACCCCGAGATCATGACCTGAGCCTAAGGCAGAGGTTTTAACCCACTGAGCCACCCAGGCGCCCCCCAAAACAATTTTTAAAGACATTTTAAGTTTGGGGTACAAAAATAACGAATCTTAATATTCGTGAGGGTCCTGAGAACCACTCAAACATTAGGAAAGCATATAATTTACCCATAAAGAAGAGCAAGGCTTCACCAGAGTTCATGTGTAAAGAAAATGTCACATTGAGATGCTGAGAGTAGTCACATTGCCTCCTTCACTCACTAAGGACACACTCCCTAAATCTAGGGCCCATGATTCTCATTAGTGACTCAGTAAAGTGACAAGTTATACATTACAGTATGTCATGTACCTTTGGGGTTATATATAAATACTTTTAGCTAGTGGATCTTTGAACTTACATCAAAATTTTCTGAAGTGCTTATTAAAATATAAATTTGTAGGTCCAGGGACTCCGCATTTTAATGAACACCCAAGATTATTCGGATATAAGTAGCCTTCAGCCTATATAAGAGGTTAATATTGAGTGTGTAATTCTAAGGAAATACACTGTATCTTGATCCAAGACAGAAAATAAAACGATACACCACCTCCTGGAATAATAGGTTGACAATCAAATTACATGTGAGCTGAAAACAAAAATAACATGTGGTATAATCAAGGCATTCCTGAAGGTTTTGGTGTAAATATAAGACAAAAAAGGGACAGACTGATGGTCTCTCCAGCATCCTTCTCTGCCAGGATTTTCACAATGGTAGAGATTATCTTTGTAAGATACTCAACTTTTTTAACTTTAACTTTAACATGCTTCACAATGTTCTATAGGAATCCATCCTTCTTTAGCGGAGGGACAAATAATAATTACGGTTCTATAAATTTGGCTGGTAGGATTTAACCAATTACAAAATAAAACAGCCTGACATCTCATTATTATGATGTCACAGTGCATAAACAAATCAACATACAGTTTTCATTGTATTGACTATGTTTAAAAAAATGTATCGAGTAGGTATTTAGACAAATGCCTCTATGTTTTGTGGCTGCTCCAGAGGTACTGTTTCTGTTGTTGAAGAATATGGATGAACTATGACTGCCTTCCTCATTCCCTGCCTTGATTTTTAATAGCAGATATAAAGCTGCTCGAACTTTGGGAAATAGCAGTAAATGAACAAGTTATTAACTATGCTGTGGAAGAGTAGAACAACGTATATGTAATATCAGTAATTCTGGAACATATGTGATTACAGTTATGATTCAGCAAAAGAAACATGCCAAAGTAGCAAAAAATAAAATTAAAAAATAAAATAAAACAAGGCCCATATCTTTTGATATAAGATTGCAAAGATTCACAGCTCAAGGCAGGAAATTTAATTAAAGAAAAAACAGTGTATCCATTTCAAGTAACCTCACTTCACTTATATTTCTGTTTTATGGTATGCTTTGATTCTAAAACTATCTTAGCTAGTGCTGTTCTGTATTTTACCTTTTCAAAATGATCCTACATGGGGATTTCCCTTAGGTTTTTTGTCCAAAGATGGTACCAGGGGAAGGTGAAGCATTTCAAACTTATCAACTCAGCTCACTCTAAGACTGATCTGTGAATGAAGTCTTTTCTCACTGCTCGTCCTCAGAACAGGTGGAGTAAGTGCAAGGCGAAAAGCCAAAATCAGAAACAAGATTCCAAGGCATTCGTGCTAACATAAATTATTCCTGCTTAGGAAGTCCACAGCAGGAAGAGATGGAGGGACGGGTCCAAGTCGACTTGGGAGAGAGAAAAGTTTCAAGCACCCGGTACAAAGGTCCAAGATAGAATTGGAGTTGTAAGAAAGTGAAGATGTTAGGTATCTTTCATTACTATAGTGACTTTATCATTTTACTCTGTCACCCTTTAGGAATTATGGGGGGTCAGTTGGAGACAAAAGAGCAAACTAAATTTTTTGAGTCCAGTTGAAAGACATCTTGTTAGATATTGAATTCTCCCAGGGTTGACAAAAGGGCTGATCACAAGGTCAGTAATGAGTCTTACATATATTATACAAATGACAATCTGTATTGCTTTATTTTTTTCCCCAAAACTTCTTTTAGAAATAAAAAAGATCTCTGTGGTTTATTGGGCATACCACCTTCAGTGACTTTTTTTTTTCTTTTTTAATTTTTCTTTTGGATTCCAATGGACTACCAGACTATCCTAGCTCACTTAGTTTAGGGTCGAGATATTGAATGGGAAATCTGCTCTGAAATTCCTTAAGGGGCTTTGAGGAGTTTAATGGAAGGAAGACGTATAGAAAAGGCAGAATTGACCAGTCCTTCCTGCTTGCAGCAAGGCTCATTTTAAAAACCACACTATTTTATCCTCTATGCTTTCAGATTCTCATTTAAAAGTATTATGTAAAACAGAAGATAAATAGTAAAATAGAACAAGGTTAAGATGGTAGTCTATCCAAGGGGATCAAACAGTAAAAAATAGACAACTCTGGTCAAGCATGCAAACAGATAACAAAGAATCAAATGAGGACTTTTATCTGAATTTTTAGAATTCCAGAAAGCAATAATAACCATCCCATAACAGAAACTCAATAGGGTCATCCAGAAGTAATTTTAAGTAGGCAACATTGCATATAAAGCTCCCATTGGCCTTAAGGCTACAGACCAAAAACCAGAAGCAGAAGAACGTTTTCCATGCATTTCAGCAGACTACAGACTATCGAAGAAAAAAAACACTGTTCTTTTGAGTTTTAAACTGTTTCTTAGCCCTTTAAGTAAGTTCCTCTGAGCTTCACTTTTCTTCATCTCATAAGGTAGGAATTTGAGAACTCCACATACTTGAAGACCAGTGCTGTGAAGTATAAGAGAAAACTAAGGTAGGGGCACCTGGGTGGCTCAGTGGGTTAAAGCCTCTGCCTTTGGCTTGGGTCATGATCTCAGGGTCCTGAGATCGAGCTCCTGATCAGACTCTCTGCTCAGCGGGGAGCCTGCTTCCCCATCTCCCTCTGCCTGCCTCTCTGCCTACTTGTGGTCTCTCTCTCTCTGTCAAATAAATAAATACAATCTTAAAAAAAAAAAAAAAAAAGAACACTAAGGTATATGACAGTTTTACAAAACCAAAAAGTGCCACAAAAATATGAATTGTTACTACTCACTCAAGGAGATAGGGATGCTTTCTGTGTTTTGCAGAAAGAACTCTGGCTGTTGATTTCCACGATCATATCTCACAGTCTGGTTCCTATGACATCTTTATTCTTCTAGACATCACCTTCTTATCCTTTGACCACTTCATCCTTAGCCTATCCACACAAGCAAATGTCATCCTCATTAGCACTCCTTCACAAACTAATGAGACTTAACAAGCAAAAGTACACTAGCAGGTGACTATACGGGTGGCTTATGTTTCTCTTGAAAATTGATCTCATCTCCAGGGGCTTCTTAAATATTCTGAGACTCTTGTTGGTGACTAGACTCCGTGGTACACACGAGACTTCATGTTGATTTGAATTTCTCTCCACCCCTCTATCGCCTTGTACTGATTAAGCTTGTTCAGCTCTACAGTCACAGACTTCTCTTCTCATTCAAACCTGCTATTTCAAAATGACGCCCAGAATCAAGATACCAGAGAGAATCAAGATACCGGAGAGAATCAAGATTCCAATCAAGAATGCCCTGAGAGATGGGGTGCCTGGGTGGCTCAGTGGGTTAAAGCCTCTGCCTTCGGCTCAGGTCATGATCTCAGGGTCCTGGGATCGAGCCCCACATCGGGCTCTCTGCTCAGCAGGGAGCCTGCTTCCCCCTCTCTCTCTGCCTCCCTCTCTGCCTACTTGTGATCTCTCTGTCAAATAAATAAATAAATCTTTAAAAAAAAAAAAAAAAGAATGCCCCGAGAGATACCAGAAAATCCAGTTTCCATGAAGAAAGCAGTATTAGAAAATCCATCTTAAATGTAATAAATCCAACTTCTCCAACTTCTGCAAGTCAATCACTGTGATAATGTTTTTACACATAATGCAGGATAATAATTTAACGTATAATTTATGTGTGTTCTTTCCTGGATTTTGCCCCTTTTAATGTCCGCTCCTCCCAACCTTCCTTCAAGGCTGAGGACAGATTTTCTATTTGCTTTCTTCAAAGGAGTCATTTGTATCCAGAACTTCCATACCTACTGAGGAAATAATACTGAATGCTCCTAAGAGAAACACAAGTGAAGGGTCCTTGTATACATAGGCTAAATACCTAGTTAAAGCAGGTTAAAAAAAAAAAAAAATTCACTGGTTTAAAAAAAGAAATGTTCTTTGGCTTGAGTAAGAAACAAAGGAAGAAAAGAAAATTCTATGGGTTCTGAGTATAGAAAAAACCTATTCCCTGGTTTTCAGCAGCAAAGGCAACAGGACTGGAGAAAGGAGCACCGGGGGTATGGGCCTCCAGAGAACATCACCAGATACTCTACATTCAAGCTGGGAAAAGAGGAGAGAATGAGAGAAACTTGGGTCTGAATGGGGCCGTGCACACCAATGCAGTGGGTGCCTTCAAAGCCATCTTCATGAATTGATGACCTCAGACAAGACAGGTGGAAACTCTCTCAACAAGACGGACCAGCCAAAATCTTACCACTGTAGGACATCCTCAAACAGTGGGTACTGCTCCCCAAAGAAAGGGAGAATAGAATTTCAGGTACAAACTGAGTTTTTTTTTATCTGTGCCTCTCTACTAGCCCAATGGAAGAAGCATTCTGAGTCAGAAACTATGAGTTAAAGAAAGGATGTTTTCTTCTGCCCCAGGATTTGTATATCTACACATTCACACTATATGTTTAATGCCTCAATTAATCTCTATAACAGCATTATAGCATCCCTTGTTAGAGATGAGAAAATCTGGATAGGGAAATATAAGCAGCTTTTCAGGATAGCACAGTTAGTTTATGAAGGTGCTGGGCTTCAGCCAAAGTCTTTCGGACTCCAAAGCTATCTCATCTGCTCTCCAATCTTACCCATCCCTGAAGGTTAAGCAGACTGGGTGCACTTCAGCGTTGTCCAATTACACTACTGCCTCTTCCTAAAGGTACCATGAACCTGAAAAGCACCCTTGCCCCTTCACATTAGCACAGAGAAAGTGAAAAGAGACTTTCAGTTTTGGGGGCTCGCAATTAAACTCGATTAAACAATATATTTCATAAACAGTTGTGCTTGCCTCTTATAGTTGTGATTACAAGTTTGAAACACTAGATTCTTCATAGGCATTTTACAGCTTAATTTCTCCACATGGCTGTGCTTGGTGGTGGTTCAGAAAGGACAACGCTCATGAGGGATAAAGATCCATCTGTAGTCATCAAGTAATTTTCTGAAGATTAGAGACTTGGCTGGTCTGAAGAAAACTCTGGCAAGCCCCAGGAGCAGAGGAGGCAGCTGGGAATAGTTCGTGGCCACTCCTGGTGGCCCCGCATGCATCAGAAGGAGGCTGGCACCAAATGGCCACTGAAAGAGCTGCCAGCAGAGATTGGCACTTGTGCACTGAGACCAAAGTGGGAAACAAGTTGCAAACCAGTGTGCCAGCTGGAAAGGAGTGCCCTGTGAAAGGACGAGTATGAGCTCTTGCAGAGGGTACGGAATAATAATTTCTGAAATGTGCGAGGAAGGCTGAAGTGTGGACACAGGGGACTAGAAACAGATGCAGGACAGAAACGCAATCAACCAAAATGTAAGGCAGGAAAGAATGAAGGAAAAAGACTATCTAAAAAAAAAAAAAAAAAGATGTCAGCCTCGATTGACTTAAAGCCGGTCAGTTAGCAAATTCCTGAAAATGAGCCTGGTTTAGTTCATTTTGTATCAATTCTATTAAGCCATCAGGAAAGGAAAGATACTAGGGGAAGTTATTATTAAGAACGGGGAAGATACTACCCAAAGACATATTAAAAAGCAGACCAATCTGATTTTAATCCAAGATCTGACACTTTATAATACATAATCTTGGGAGCTCTTTTGTAATCATTTTGAAACAACAGTTTTCTCAATTGTAATATGGGACTGATAACACAGAAATGACAGCTGATACTATTATTACTACTAAAAGCTATAATCAAATATGGACTCAGTATACACTAGGCACCTGCACTACGCAGTTTAAATAAATTCTTAGACATTACATTTCTAGTAACTGAAAGAAGTACCACACTGGAAGCTCTTTTTAAGGTACCAGATTCATACTAGACACTCAATAAATTGTGGCTGTTAATATTGCCACTGATATTATTCCTTTTAGCTATTTAATTCCTAATTTCAAAGACATTATTGGGGCACCTGGATGGCTCAGACAGTTAAGCATTCAACTCTTGATTTCTGCACAGGTCATGATCCCCATATGGCGAGAGGGAGCCCCTCACTGGGCTCCTCGCTGAGAGTGAAGCCTACTTAAGATCCTCTCTCTCAAAAAAAAAAAAAAAAAAAAAGATATTCTTAATGAGTGTCTATTACTACCATAATACAAAATGAGGTTGGATGAAGGATTTCAATTCTACATCTAACCTCAATTTCTGATAAATTCTCTTTCTTAAAGAGACACAAAACATGTAGACTGGATACAGATACCTTGAGATTAGCCAGGTTTTCTATTACGCATACCAAGCTGGAATTTCCCATTTACACCTGCAATCATTTCACCGATGTCCAGACAGAATATTCTTTCTTCCTACTATCCACTAGCTAAGTGAAAATGTGTTCTTTACTCTCCCATTCCTGCATACATTTTTACCCAAAGTTGTGTGCACATGTACAATGAGAAAGTTGTTAATCAAATGTTTGTAATTACTCCACTTTCCAGCATGTGTAAGCAGTAGAGTCCTCTCTCTTTAATTCAAGAATGGTTAACTCCTTTTCATCCTCAATTGCCACCTCCTCAGAAAATCTGCCCTCCCCAGCCAATTAATCTAAATTAAGTTTTCCCTATTGATCTCCACTTCAATGTCTTGGGTATTGCTTTTAAAATACCAAAATTACTTCTCAAAAGTCTGTATGCTATTTTATTTATCTGTCTGCTCACTTCTGTTTGTCTTCAGTACTCACTACAATGTATATTGTGTGAACTCAGGAACCATATTCCTATTCTTCAGCACTCACGGGGCACCTGGGAGGCTCAGTGGATTAAAGCCTCTGCGTTCGGCTCAGGTCATGATCTCAGGGTCCTGGGATCGAGCCCCACATCGGGCTCTCTGCTCAGCAGGAAGCCTGCTTCCCTCTCTCTCTCTGCCTGCCTCTCTGCCTGCTTGTGATCTCTCTCTGTCAAATAAATAAATAAAATTTTTTTTTAAAAAAGGAAATATTTACCAAGCACATACAAGGTGCCAGGCACTGGGATACAGCAGTGAACTGACATTCAAGCAGAGAAAAATGGACAGGAAAAAAAAAAAAAAAAAAAAAAGGTAGGCTGTGATGTTATAAATAATATAGCAATAGGAGAGAATAAAGAATATTCCAGTGCTGAAGCTATGAGAAGTTTTAGGAATGGATGGACTCTATTTTACCAAAACTAATCAGGGACGTCTACCGGAAAAGTAAACCCATTATCGTAAGTAGAGGAAAAGCATTCCAGGTAGTGGGAACAGCAAGTGCAAAGACCATGAGCCTGGGATTCCCTTGGTGTGTTTACAGAACAGAAATCAGGCATTGCAGTCAAAGTGGAACAAAGAAGAAAAAAGGAAGGGATGAGAGAGACTGGAAAATTATGGAGCATTATGAAGGCTGTGTTGGTATGGTAAGGCCCTTAATTTTATCCTGGGTATGGTAGAAACAAAATTAGAGTCTTGAGCAACGAGTGTCAAGATCTGAATTATGTTTTGAAAGGACTGCTCTGTCTTTGTATGAAGAAAAGCCTGGAAGGGAGTTGGTCAAGGAAGAACAGTTACAGCATTAGTGCAGTAGTTTAAGTGAAAAAGCATGATGTATACAGTGACTATGATAGAACATATCATGATAAAATACAAAGACTGCTGTAAAGGTGATTGACATAGGTCAGATTCTATATAAAATGTTGAAAGCAGAGATGATTGGATTTGCTCAGAGATTGTATGGGGGATGACAGAATGAAAGAAACCAAGAAACACTCCACTTTTCCTTGGCATGAATTTTCTAAAGAGTAGAGTTGCAATGATCAAAATAGAAAACAGTTGGAGAGAAGAGAATTGAGAAGGTAGAAATGAAGAGTTCAGTTTGAAACAATCTGCTTAAAAAATGGGTGGAGAAGCAGAAGAGCCATTTTTCTAAAGAAGACATACAAATACAACAGGCATGAAAAGAAGCACAAGTGATGATCACTTATCAGGCAAATCAAAATCACAACGAGATAGCACCTCACATCTGTTAGGACGTCTACTATCAAAAAGACAGGAAGTAACAAGTGTTGGCAAGGATGTGGAGAAAAGGGAACCCCTTTGCACTATGGGTAGAAATGTAAACTGATAATAGCTATTACGGAAAACAGTATGAAGGCTTCTCAAAAAATTAAAAGTAGAGCTACTGTATGATCCAGGAATTCTATTTCTGGGTATTTATCAAAAGGAAACAAAAGCACAAATTTGAAGACATATGTACCCCTATGTTCACTGCAATATTATTTACAATAGTCAAGATACAGAAACATCGTAAGTGTCCATCAAAAGATGAATGGATGGATAAAGTTGTGGCATTTACATACAGGTGCAAGTGCATGCAACACACACACACACACACACACACACACACTGGAATACTGTTCAGCCAAAACAAAACAAAACAAAACAAAACACCAAACTCTTGCCATTTGCAACAAGGATGGACCTTGAGGGTATTAGGCTAGGTGAAATAAGTCAGACAAAAACAAACCAACCACATATTTTTTCATGTAGATGTAAAATCTAAAACATAAAGAAACGAACACCCCAAATAAAACTCATAGATACAGAGACAGACTACTTGTTGCCAGAGGAAAAGGGGGTATGGGGCAAAACAGGTAAAAGGGATGAAGAGGTACAAACTGCTGGTATAAAATAAACAAGTCATTATGATTTAATGTACAGCATGGTGACTATACTCAAGAATACACTATTGCATATTTAAATGTTGCTAAGACAGTAGATCCTGAAAGTTCTTATTATAAGAAAAAAATTGTTTTAACTCTGGATGGCGATCGATAGAAAGTAAGCTTAGTGCGGTGATGATCTCATATGTACAGAAATATCGAATCATTTCATGTCTACCAGAAACTAATATGTTCTATGTCAATTATGCTTTAATAAAAAAAGAACATTCTTGTATGTTATGTTCATAATAACCCAAACAGATAAAAATTCAAATATTCACCAACCATTGAATAAACGAGCTATGGTATGATCATACAATGGAACAACACCCAGTGAAAAAGGAATTAGCTACTGGTACATGAAGCAACATGGTTGTATTTGAAAACTACGTTGAGTGAAAGAAGGTGGACACAAGATTGAATATATTACACAGTTCCCATTACATGACATTGCAGAAATCAAAACAGTGGTTGTCTCTGAGGTCTATGGAGAGAATTAGGCAGAAAAAAAACAGGAAGAAAGATTTCTGGGTGATAGAAATATTCTTTATCTTTATTGGGTGGTGGTGATGTGCGTGTTTACACTCGTTGAAATTAATTGAACTGTATACTTAGAAGCTGGCATTTTACCGAATGCCAATTATGCCTCAATTGAAAAGACAGGAGAAAAAGAAATAAACAAAGAGTTCATTTTGAGATGGGTGCAGTTTCAACTGTGGAAATATCCAGTGCACCATTGGTTTTACAATCGTGGAGTTGAGGAAAGAGTTTTGAGGCTGGAAATACTCATTTGAAAGCTATTAGAATACAGATGACGCTTAAAATCATTGGAGTGGATGGATTCACTTATGAGGAAAACAGAATAAAGGTCTGAAAACTGACTGCCAGGGCACCGGAGCATTTGTGAAGAGGAATTGTCAGAGGAGACTTAGAGGGGTTCCCTGATGTGGCAGGAGGAAAACCAGGAGAATGGGCTGTCCTGGAAATTAAGGGTCTAGCGCTACTGCTGGGATAAGGGAAGGCAGAAGGGAACGCTGGGTGTGGCAGCAGGGCAGTGCCCGATAACCAAGATAGGAGCAATTTTGTGGGATAACGGGGACGGATGCTCCAACAGAGCTTCTAGAAAGCTTGGAAGGACTGAAAGTCAAGTACAGACAACTCTTTCAAGCGATTTTGCCATAAACGGAATGAAAGAAATGGGTTGTAGTTGGAGAGTGATGTGAAGTCATAGGGACTTTTTTTAAGTGGGATCCCACTTTAGTAAGAGGGATAAGCGTGTTTGTAGAAAGTAAAGAAAATTGATGGAGGATAATTGCAAAAGTGAAATTCTTGAGCTGGGGAGCAAGGATGGGACCCACTGTCACAAAGAAGGAAGAGGCCACAAACAGGGGAAGTCTCCCACGGTGACAGGAGAAAGGGCGAGTATGGGTACAGATGCTTGCACACTGGTAGATTTGCTGGGAGAGCGTTCTCAGCGTCTATCACAGTGCCTGGGATGCAGTAAGTGTTCAAAAAATGTATTGAATGCGTCAATGTACAGTATTCGGTCTGCTTCCAGAGAATTTTCTAAGAACAATGCTCTGTGTAGCAGCTCTCCTTGCCTTTTAGCTTAAACCGGCACAATAAAATGGAAGATAGTGAAAGGAAACGAGAGAAGCTTTTCAAATAAGCTTTAAAGATTTATTCCACAACCTCCACCCCTTTTCCTTTCCTTCTAAAACAAAGATGTGGATAGAAAGGTAGGGGATGTTGGACTTTTATTATAGAAGTAATTGGTATCTGTGACTCCTCTTACCCTCTCATAATATCTGTTGGATATAACTCTTCTCTTTCTCATTTTGGCTACATTCCCAGAACTGTATGTAAAGTGTTTTCCTGACATATTGAAAAGGAACCCACACTTTAAGTTCATCATCTCTTTGCCTGGAAAGTGGCTTATTCTTTTCCTGTTGAGACTGCATTTTGCATGGACTTTCCTCTTCCTTTACTATTAAAGTTAAAACTTGAAAACCGCCAAGTTGCATACAAGCCAAGGATGTTTTGGTGGACAACAGATATCCACATTAATAAGGAAAAGAAATAAAGACTAGTGGAATGTGTTTTTAATGTGAAAAAATGGAAAAAGAGAGGATCCAATGTTCACTGAAATTCTACCGGGTGCTAGGCTCTGTACATACATGTAGTCATCACACACACACACACACTCCTAGAAAGTAGATATTATCCACTTATTACGAAGAATGATGTTTAAAAAAAAAGCATTATTTTCCACTTGTTAAATATATTATGAACCAGATATAGTGCTAAGTATGCATCACTGGCTTCAAGTCTTTTTTTGCTCCATCTTAGAAGCTGAGAACACCGGAGCAGTAAGAAGTGTAATAATTAGCTGAAGTTAACACGACTACCAGGGGCTCAATCCTAGCTACAACGGTCGTTGGAGACATGTCCATTCCTTTCACACTGTGTGGTTCCTCAAGGAAAGCAGAGCTGCCAGGGAATTGAGCAATACAGGAAGATAAAGCAAAAGGTATTTAGTGAAAAAATTTTTAGAAAGAGCATCAATGGCCCAACAGTTTCATGGATTATACTTACTAGCGAAGTCACAATTATTTATATCTAGCTGCATGCCACCCAAAATGAAGAGGAAGTTTCCTTTCCAGATCTCTCCCAGTGCCTCCTGACTTGAATATTAGTAAAAATATGCAGGAATGGTCTAGATTCTTTTTTTTTTTTTAAGATTTTATTTATTTGACAGAGAGAGAGAGATCACAAGTAGGCAGAGAGGCAGGCAGTGAGAGAGGGGGAAGCAGGCTCCCCGCTGAGCAGAGAGCCCGACGCGGGGCTCAATCCCAGGACCCTGAGATCGTGACCTAAGCCCAAGGCAGAGGCTTTAACCCACTGAGCCACCCAGGCGCCCCTGGAATGGTCTAGATTCTTAAAACTGAAACCAAGATAGGGAAGATCTTGTCTTTGTTTTGTTTTGTTTGGATCCCTTAACTTCTTGCCAGCTAGATTATAATGAGATGTAAAGTAAGAAAACCCATACATCAGAGGTAAATGCATATATGTATGTATCTAATTTTTTCCAGAGTAATTTCTTCACAAGCAGCCTGGAAGACACAGTAATTAAGAACAGAGTCTTTAAAATCAGAATGGTCTGATTGGCCATGGCCTCTCATGGTCTTCATCAGTGAGGAAGGGTGATGGTATCACCTACCTCAAAGAATTACTGAGAAGAGCACTGAAATACTCTAGTTAACACAGCAGCTAAAATAGAAAATGTGCTCAATAAATTGTTTTTGTCCCAAATGCATTTCAAAATACAAAGTAAGGCACTAATGGTCACTTTAGAACCTGTGACAAGCATGAAGATTGACCTCAAATAGAGTGCTGGTTTTTAAAAGGGTTCTAATGATTAAGCCTGAAGCAGATAAATCACAGTATAGCTACATGATTAAATTGCACCTTCTTATTTAATTGCATCTCAGGTGCCAGGTACTTGTTACAGTTCCTATCTCTGCTGCAAGGAAAGGCTTGAGTTCTATGAGCACAGCGAAGTGGAAAGACAAAGAGGTTTAAATATAGCCATGACCTTAGTACAGATGAACAAGATCAGTTTATTCTTTCAAGATTATACATATATATATATATATATATATATATATATATATACACACACACACACATATACACACACATATGTATATAATATATACAATAATTTGACAAGCTAGAGAATTGGAAAGAAAGAAGTTTTAAAATTTTAAACCCAGCTTGGTTTTGGTTTTCCTAACAAGTCCAAAGGAGTCCTAGCCAAATCCCTAGATCCTATGTAATTACCGTAACTATTCATTTAGGAGAGGAACTCACGCCAGTTCTTAGAAAGAAATGGTATTTTCTCTTTCCAAATATCGTATCATTACTATACCCACCTTTTGCTGAGAACAGAAACTAGGGGAAATAATCTCTTGCTTCTCTCAGAGTTTTATCTCCAATATCATAGTGTCTCCATAAAGACAAGTACTAATTTTTCATGTTTCCGTTCAAAGTCACCCTCCTTTGTAAAATTTTCCCTGGTGCATCACCCACATGTAAACTGGCTCTGCTTTTCTGAATGCATATAGTATTTTACTCCTTTACTCTGTCTCTCTCTCTCATCTTAATCTCCATCTGTACCTCCATCTCTGCCATTCTCACTACAGAAGTTTCTAAAAGGCTGGGATTCTCTTTTTACACGTCTTCTTTCTACACAGATCTTAACACAAACTGGACATGCATAAATTCTTCCCCACATTCATATTAATCATCCTCTGTGTTCCAGACACTAACATAATAATTGGTTACTCTGTATCGAGTGCTTTCTTTTTAGCACAAATCTCAAGGCTCAAATCTCTTTAGCAAGGCTTTAGCTCCATTATCTCATTCAATTCTCAAAGCTACCCTAAGTAGGTCCTAATAGGACGCCCACTGTATAAGTTAGCAGGCTGAAGCTGCTACAGTGTGAGCCGGGGCCCTGAGGGCCCAGAGTGGTGGTGTTTTACTTAGTCTTCCTTAGTCCAGAACTCACGCTGTTGACCACAAGGCTAAACACGGCAGGGCAGGCACTCAACAAACACCCACTCTATAAGCAAGTAGATAAAAGGCAGGGGCTCCGTTTTTGTTTTGCTATTCTCCAATTCTAAGAGGAGATGTAAGCAAGCGATCAGACATTTTAAAAGACCAAGAAGTTCCTTACATAAAAAGAGTAGACACAAAGTAATAAATATTTCTTTATCCCTTGAAGAACTCAATGATGCATACATAATACATCTCGGGTACCGCAGAGAGCATTCACATTTATTCTTGGTGACTTGTAAGCTGCCACTTACTTAGACTTAATGAGTTATGAAGGCCTTGGCCTTGCATTTAAAATTGCAAAGTGAAGGAAGAAGTTTTGACATTTCCTTTGGGTAGTCAGACCAGTTACGCAAGCAATTAATCTTCACTTTCTGTTAATAAGACTGTATTGTATACTTGAAGTCTGCAGGAAGAGTGGATATTAAATGCTCTCAACACACACAACACACAAAAGGGGTGGCGACTGTGTGGAGTCACGTATGTGTTAATTATCTTGAGAGTCGTAATCACCTCACACTGTATATGTGTATCAAATCATGTCATACCCCTTAAATACATGAAATTTTATTCGTCAATATACCTGGGTAAAGCTTGAAAAAAATTCACCTTCACTCTCTGTTCCACTCCAAAAGAAGTGAAAGCAGTGGTTTTAAACCTTTTCTAATAATTACTAATCCTTACATTTCACCCATATTATGAACAGATGCCACTGCTTACTAGTATAGAATAAAAAATTGATCCAGACTAAAAACAAACAAAAAAAACCAAAACAAACATAATCCTTGAGCAGAGTGTCAGTTGTAAAGAAGTCTAGTGAGTATATTAATCCAAGCTCCTCTCCAAGTAGAATGTACTCTGAATTATTCTTCATACTGGGGTCTTAAATGAGAATTTAATCAGGCAATACTGTAGTTCCTCAAACTACAAATTAAAGAGAGAAAAAGCCATGTTCCTGCTAACACAAGCTGAACTTACCTTACCTTGAAAGTTGGGATTCATATTTTGTAATATGTGACAAGCCTATGCTTCACGTAGAAAGAAAATTAAAGTGATGAGGTTATTGTTGGTTTAAGTAGGTTCTACACCCAACATGGAGCCCAATGTGGGGCTTGAACTCACAACCATGAGATCAAGACCTGAGGTGAGATCAAGAGTTAGATGCTTAGCCAATTGAGCCACCCAAGCACCCTGAGAATGCTATTCTTGAGAATATATAATACACACCTCGATCTCCTCAAAGAGGTGCATAAAGGGTTAAAAAAATCCGGTCAAAGTTTGAGCTCTCACATTCTCTAATGACCCTTAAAACCGGACGTGGTCAAATATCCCGGTAACCACAGGTGCTTGAAGGATGAACACAGGCTCTGAAGTCAGTCTGTCTGGCTTCAAATCCAAGCTCAGCATTCCCCTCTGCATATCCTTATTACGACTTAGCCTCAGTTTCCTAAATGAGAGTTCAGGGAATACTCTATCTGGCACATAAGTAGTACTCCAAATGTTAGCAATTATGACTGCTTTTTGCCTATTTCTAATGACTAAAAGTTTCTAAAACTTTACTAATAAAAAAGCAAAAGTGCCTAAGAAAAATGAAGATCTATAGATATTGCTATCAGAACTCGTAATATTATGACATATTCGTTTTAGGTGAAGCAAAGGTAGCTGGGGTGGGGGCAGTGGTTAATGGTTTTATGTTTTAGTTTTATTTCCCGCTTTTCTTTTTAGAGCCCTTGAATGTGTCCGAAGAGGGGGCGGTTTATAACCATTCCCATTATTGCGTAAGTGACAAGCTCACCACCACGGGGCATGCCAGAAGGAAACACAGAACCAGTCCAGAAACAACTGTCTACAAATTGTATTTCCTTAAAAGTTTAGTGCGCGTTCAATTTTAGCTGCGCTAAGAGAGCTCATTGTTTACAGAAGGTTATTCTGCTAAGGTCATTTTGGGTTGCAAAAACCAGAGTCCTGCTCTGAACACTTGTACAAAGTTAAAGAATCCTAGCTCCAGAACAATGGGACCTGGACAGTTCCAGAACCCAAACTCTCCTCATTTTCTCACTTCCCTTTGTCCTCTCCTCCTCTCTCTTCTCTGTTCTCGTTCTCACCCTCCTCCTTCTTCTCTTTCTCCCACTCACTTCTCAGTGATGTATGGTCAGGAGCACTGGGTGACACAGCCCATGTCCCACTCAACAAAGATGGCAGGCAGGGGAGATTGTCTAAGAAGGACTTCAAATGGGACCAGCATCCTCAAGCATCCCACCCCTTCCTTGCCTGGCAGAAGTTTCTCTCCCTGTAAATACATCCAAAGTAGCCTCTGGGGAGTAGTAGTATTCACGTATCATACATACAACTATCGCCAAGCCCGATGTTTAAAATACGTCTTCCAAACAATCTGAAATCTATAATTCTTTTTTAAAGTTTGCTTCATCACATTTTAACTTCTAATCAGAGCTTCTGATTAAATAACTAGGTTTCTGAGGTTGTTAACATGATTCTGGCTCACAGCAAAGGAACTTGGCCTTTTTATTAGCATGCTCATCTCAGGTCAATGTGCCAAAAATTTTTTAAGTCTTTAAAAATATGGGGGGAAGGCGGCACCTGGGTGGCTCAGTCAGTTAAGTGTCCGACTCTTGATTTCAGCTCAGGTCATGATCTCAGGGTCATGAGATCGAGCCCCATATCAGGCTCTGAGCTCAGCATGAAGTCTGCTTGTCCCTCTCCCTCTGCTCCTCCCCCCACTCTCTCTCTCAAATAAATAAATAAATAAAATCTTTTAAAACAATATTGGGGAAGTTGTATAGTACTACAATCTACCCTCAAGTACTCTCTTCAGAGACTGAGCTTTGAAAAATGATAACATTCCAACCTTCACTCGATGGGATTCTTTTATAGGAGAAGGGTGAAACAGTAAATGGTTTTATGCCAAGTAAAAGTGTTGATACGAGCTGGACTGATCTGTGTTTCATCTCAAGATGAAAAGGGGAAAGAAATCACACTTGAGAAAGCTAGGAAGCTTCCTGAGATAGAACGTTGTTAGAGCACTCTGTAATTGATGAAAATGTCCCTTGGATAAGTCTGTTTATATGTGATTGGTGCACCTCGAGTAGACAAGCAGGAAAAATAAGCCGTCATTTCATAACAAATGGGTGGACATTTTGTAATCATTTTCCGAGGTTAAACTCAGGATCTATAGTATCAGAATCTGTAGTTGATTTTTTTTCTGAAATATCCCTTGTGGCAATATCTGTGAAAACTGCCCAAGGTCTTTTTTTTTCCCCTTTTGAAATTGTAACCCAGAAACTGGTGGGTTTTCTAAATTTCCTAGTTGACCATAGACGCTAAAACTCGAATCATTATGAATGGGCAAACCAAGAGTTACCGTCATTCATTCAAAGAATAGTGAATATGCCAAACACTGTGACAGGTGGTGGAGATATAATAAAGAGCATGACCGCCATGGAATTTCTGTGAAAGAACAATTACAGTAAAGGTTTGTGATTCCTGTACCAAAGGAAAAACAGTGATATGGTGGTCAGTGTTGTAAAAAATGCTTATCTCTCTTTCTAATCATATGGTAAATTATATATCCTACCCTATTAAAGTTAGCTGTGGCTAGGTGACTTATTTTGACCAAGATATGGAGTATAGGCAATATGAATCACTTCTGGATAAAATCTTTAGCAACCAGGATACACTTTCCATGTTTTTGCCTTTTTTCCTTTCCACAGTGGCTGAAAACATTCCCAAGGGTGCCTGTTCTGGAACCCTGGGCCTTAAGTGAAGACAACGAATGCAGAACAGGGATCTCAGCAGACCTGTGAGAAATATGTAGCACAAGCAAGAAACAAACTTATAATGTGTTAAACCTCTGAGAGTTGGGGTTTGTTTCTATAGCATAACCGTCACCATCCAGATTTGTGTGGCTGTTGTGTGGGGGCATATAGGGGGATACACCTAACCCTAACTTGGGGGGGGGAAGGTTTACATATTACATATTACATATCCATGCAGAAGTTATTTCCGTAATTATTTTATCACTTATTCAGCTGTAAACTATGAGTACAAAGCACTTCGTACAAAATATTTGCCCAATAATGCTGGTTTAAGTTGGGTGGGCCAGAAATAAAACTATAGCTCTAGAAACTCAATTTCAGTGTTTTTTCTGCAGTGCCATTTTTTTAAAAAGATTTTATTTATTTATTTGACAGAGAGAGAGATCACAAGTAGGCAGAGAGGCAGGCAGAGAGAGAGGAGAAGTAGGCTTCCCGCTGAGCAGAGAGCCCGATGCGGGGCTTGATCCCAGGACCCTGAGATCAGGACCTGAGCTGAAGCAGAGGCTTATCCCACTGAGCCACTCAGGTGCCCCTCTGCAGGGCCATTTAGTCAGAATACTGGTTCTAGACAAATCCTGGTTCTGTTACACTATGTAACACAACTGGAAAAATTTATATGTGCTTCTTTATTTCAATGGGTATCCTAACCTTTATCAGCTCAATTGGAATAATAATTATATGAAAATATTGATCATCTTTGTTCAAAACAGGTAAATCAACAAAATACTGTTTTTCTCCCAAAGTCACTGTTGTCTGCCTCAGTCACTTTTCAGTACTGATAAGCAGTAAACTACATATGAAACCAAGACATTAATTTACTTCTACAACACTGGAACACAAAACTTTGCAAAATTGAAAACATGATCATTTTTCATAAAATAAACATGTATCAGATTTCTTTCCCCTTAAGATAAATTACAAATGACACAATATTGGTCACATAAAATACTTTGTTTCAAGTGTGACTTCAAAAATACATTTAGATTTTTCCAATGTGATACTGCCACATGTCTTGCCTAAAAATCTAAATTTGTTTTTCTCTTTTATCAATATTAGCAACTTCTGTGTAGTCAAAAATGCCAACTATAGACCTAGGTCAAATTTAATTCTACACATTACTTCAGAGAGTTTGGAATTAACAGGAATTTTGCATGAGTAATCTTAACAAGATTGGGTACTTAATGATTCAATGGTATATTTATGTTTTCAAGAATCCCTTGTGCCTTTGGTACTCTTTGCTAAGTGTTGCTTCAATCCCTCCAACTCTTAATAAAGCTAAACTCTGCTTGTCTCCCATAAAATGATTTATAGAGAAATCTTCTATTATCCTTGCTGATAAGAAGGCTTCCCACTGCACAGCATCTTCAAATAGATACTCATCTCCACCAGGAAAAAAAAAGTATTTTTAATGATCACACTCCCATGATTTACAGTTGTTAGCTAAGAGATTAATTCAAAGAGACTTGATGAAGTCTATGCCAAAAAATATGGGTTAAAAAGTATTCAACTAAAGCAAAACATCTTGGAGTTGCATTTCACCTTCGACAAACTCAGGCATACCCCTACACATAAAAGAGACTGAAAACACAAACTGAATCTTTGTGAACTCTTTCTATCGACTTTCCTATTGCATGATCAAAACCAAAAAACAAAAACAAAAATGACTGATAACATCTCTAAATGTGCCTAAGAAATCGAGAAGTTCTTGGTAAAATCTGTTCAGTGAATCTAACGGAAGTCCTTTCAGAAATGTGCCGATCAGCTTGTGTTAAATATCTAAGGAGAGACTGCATTTGGGTTTTTCTCAGCCCAAATCTGCAGGCTCAGGCTGTTCACAGATAATTTGGATGAGCACAAGATTAGCAGCCATACTGCTCTGATTCATCTGATTTTAATGGAACCCTTGGGGATTGACTCAATGCAGCTGACTGGTTTCTTGCTATATTAAATTGTCCCTAATCTGATTGGCTACAACATAATATTATAGACTATAGACTATTTGTCACAGTATGATTCTACATTTAGTTCTCTGAGTTTAAGCAACTTAGCTATTTTCTTAAAGCTTTGGTTTCTAATATCTAAATTTGAGGATATACGGCCATCACTAGCAAATGTCTTCAGGGTACAAAAATGGAAACAGAGGCTATCACTAATGACACATTATTTCACTATTAAAACAATGATTGCAGGCTGTGAAATTCTTAAGTTCTTAAATTCTCTTTGAAGCATTTTCCAATTCTGTTTGTGGAGTAGGTGAGTGTGTGCCTGTGTGTGTGTGTGTGTGTGTGTGCATGTGCACATGCACACACGTGTGCACAGCTGCGCACAGGTTCGGGCCTTGCTAACTCCACAGCAGCTTCATTTAGAGGAGACATTATATGGGCATTGGTGTTTCATTTCACCACTCACCATGTGTCCCGATGCTAAAGACACAGATTACAGTGTGAGAGCTGGAGTAATTATAGCCCTCCAAATCCTATACTCTCAAACCTCTTCATTTCATGGGGCACCATTAGTTTACTTTCTCAAAGCTGATTTCAGCACTTTGGCAGACGTTTTATGAATGTTGTAAATGGGTACAAAATGGAGAAATATCCTAACATTGAGAGTAGTAAATATCGTTGTCATGAGCCTAAGGCTCTCCATACACATTAGAAGAAAGCACTCTCCAAAGAGAACAGTCAGGAGTTAAGAGAGAATAAATCACTATTGTAATAATCATAAAAAAGCAATTGCATGCCAGTATTAGATATTCTCTGGGTAACCAGCTGCTAATAATTTTACTATATTAATGAAGACTTAAAGTCATATTGGTCTACTCATTCGGATGGTATTTGCTTCAGCATTAGGAAGGCTTGATGTCTTCCTTTTAAACTCCAGTTATTAACTTGACCCTGTTATTGAGAGATTGCAATCCTTAATTTAAGGGTAATTTACAATGGCATCTATAACATTAGATACAAATGGGACATTAGCTAAGGATGGAGTGGAGGACATTCATGCATTTCTATACTCTATTATGGCTGACAAAGGATGAGGCCTGTGGCACAGATGGCAGATACTTTTACCTTGCCTTCTTTCTGATCCTCCTGACCTCACAAACACCAGACTATCCAGACCACTCAGACAAATAAATACGAATGCAGAGCTCTGTATTGTTTCATAGCAAGTGCAAAGCTCTAAAGCATTATTTTCCCCCCACAATGTTAAAGAAATCAGTTCCTACTCGAGTCCGTATAATCCTAACTTTTCACTAAATATGTATTTAAATATATATATATATATTTTATATATAAATATATTTATATATATTTATATATATTTATACATATATTTTATATATATATAAAATCCCTACTGGAGATTCAACCCCTTCGAACCAAAGCAAGTCAGTAAAAATTTCCAAGGAAAGTTCTAATGGCCTATTTCTCACTAAGGCAGAGAACAAAGACATTCCTGCTATTCCTCCATTTATCTTGACCCTCTCCCAGCACTAGTCGAAACTAGGTAAGAATTCATTCTATCTACCTTAGTGATTCCAAGCCTTCACTACATACTAGAATCATCTAGGATGCTAAAACAAAACAAACAAAAAACCACAAAATATTGGTGTTTGAACCCCACACTAGACCATCCAAATCAGAATTTCAGTGGAAAGCAAGCTTTTTAAATGCCCCAAGTAATTCTAAAGTTCAGCAAAGGTTGACAACCTTAACCTACTTACTTGTTGTGATATGAGAAGAAAACAACTCCAGACCAAAAGTATCCTTCCCACTCCCTGGCTACAGACCTGATATTCCACCAGTAAAACAACTCATTATATGTCTCCTACAGGTTGTATTGTCCAATAAATACAGTAGCCATTAGCTACATGGGCTATTGAGAGCTTGAAATGTGGCTCGTCGAAATTGAGATGTGCTCTGACAGTAAAATATATACCAAATTTCAGAGAGTTCACCAGAAATAAAGAAGGCAAAAATACATTAATTATAATGCTGATTACTTGTTGAAATTACATTTTGAACACGGAATAAAATGTATTAGAATTAATTTCACTTAGCTTGGCTCTATTGTAGCTAATAGAGATTTACATACACGACTCACTTTATAGTTTTATTGGAAATTTCGGTGCTAGGAAAAATGACTTTGATGTGCTTAAAGACATTAGGATGGGAAATTTAGACTGATTTGTTTCTAGATTAGCCTATTTAAAACTGTTACTTTCATTGCCATAGGCTTAAAGAATACAGAAGTTCTGACTGATGAATGTGGCTACTGAGAAGACCGAAAACGTCCGTATCATGGAATGTTTCTTTAGTTTGGAACGGGGCTGTCCAGTTGAGCCACGGTCGCTAGTGACACGAATTGAGTAACTTCTGCTTGCGTCACACGTGGGCATGCCTCACACACCGCTTGACTCCCACACTTGTCCATGTTTTCCTCTCTGTTAATATTAAGCAATCCTTTGAAAAATCGTCTTCCCTCTTTCAGGCTACCATGGTGGAAGCATATAAGCCTCTTGATTTTGCAAATTGGGGCTTATGTTTCAGCTCTTATAATACTGCCCATTTGATCCTGAGTTACTTCACCCCTTTGGTCCCTGTTCCTTTTTTTTTTTTTTTTTTTTATCTATAAAATGGAGATCAGACAACTATTTCGGATACTAATTAAATGTTATTGTATATAAAATAAAACCTAATCCAGTGCCGGCCACACAGCACCATTCCATCAATGGCCGTCCTTCCTTCTCCACATGGAGAACATCTGTTCGCCCTTCGTAACTCAAATTGAAAGCCCCTTTTTTGTGTGAAGCTACAGCTATGCACTTTCCCCTCATCCACACTTGATTTTAATTGTTTGGTGACATATCTGTGTCCCCCCCTAGACCACTGTGAGCTTCTTGAGGTCAGGGTTTTTCTAATTCTAACCCCAATGTCTAGCACAGAATGTAAAACATAGCAGGTGCTCGAGATTTGCTGGATGAGTGGGAGGATGGGGTTTCTGATTCCGTCCTTGAAATCTCTGGAGTACAATAGAAAAAGTTCAACGATTAAATAATAGTATATCAATAAGGTATAGAAAGAGAGCATAACATCTCTTTCTGTGTTCCATTTTGTATACTTGCTCACCTGGCTTTGGCCAGCCGTGTGGCAAACAGTCCATAAGAGGTTGTACTACCATTGCTGAAGGAACACAGAAAAGCAAATACCCCTAGCATGACATCATTCAGTAGCCTGACATGAATATCATAAATATGAGAAGCCTCTATCTCTACCATCTTTAAGTCTACTAAGCACTCCCTCTGCTCCCAACTACATACGTCTACAAGTCTTTCCCTAGCAAACCCCAACCACCTTCTGCTTCTATCCCATTGCTCAAGCAAATGTTCCCACTGAAGTACTCCTCTTCTTACTCTCACCCTTCTACCTCCACCCCTAATCTGAGATTTGGTAAATCCTCTGCTCTATAAGCTAGAAGTCTAATGGCTATCTGACTGGCTTTCCTAATCAGACTAATATAAATGATAAACAGAAGTTCTATCCTCATGCGGTACATTGCTTGTAGTTTCAAATGGCAATTATACGCTCTTCTTCATCCATTGGTTATTTGTTTCTGTCAAGCCCTTTAGAACATAAGATCTATAGGAGGGGAAGAACTATATTCTGTGAACTGTATTCATTGTGATACCTGGCTCTGGGGCTTGTACTTTACAGCCATTAAATATTGCGGGAGGTACAAAGCATTCTAAGCAAATATCGTTAGACCACGCATTATTCAGTTACAAAATTTTATCTCACACAATTATCAGGTGACTCATATGTATCTGTGTAAATGTGAGGGTGCAACCTCTAGCAGCCAAAGGTGGAAACCTCAGGTGAGTGGCAACAGTTATTTTTCTGATGTATCGCAGAGATGTTTTATTGTGCCTTCGAGACTGAGGTCCAAGGCTGCTGCCTGGTTGTCCAGGCTCTCCCATTCAGCTCTAGTCAGGACCCAAAGATACATTCAAGCTTAAAACCCTCAGTCTAGGGATGACTGTGTGGCTCAGTCGGTGAAGCATCTGCCTTTGGCTCAGGTTATGATCCTGGGGTCCTGGGAATGAATCCCATATCAGGCTCCTTGCTCGGCGGGGAGCCTGCTTCTCCCTTGCCTGCTGCACTGACAAATAAATATTTTTTTTTAAAAACCCTCAGTCTATTGAGTTAAGGGGTGATCATTATGATTATCTGATGCTGTAACAGCGGGTTTGAATACCTATTGAGAGCATTCATCCCTACTTTTCTCCAGCTCACCTAATTACTAAGTAATCTTGGTATGTTACTATGCTTTTCTGAAGTTTCAAATCATTCAACTATAAACCATAATGATAATAATATTTACTTCTTACAGTCACTGTGAGGATTAAATGAAATAATTGTTTAAGACCTAGAAGATAATCTATGTCCAATCAACATTAGAAACTGAGCGTGTCACCAAGAATAAATGAGAAGAAAAAGAGAAGGCCGATTTATAGTCACGTGCCCATCTAAGAGAATATCACATAAGACAAAGTAAAAATTCAGTAGTGGCTCCCAATGGCCAAAGTTTTCAGAGAATCAACTCTGGGTCTGAATCCCAGATTCACAATTTATAATGTGTAGGACATTAAACAGTCTGCTTAATGTCTCCAAGCCTCCATATCCTTATCCCTAAAAAAGAGCTAATAACAAATGCCCCCAAAGGCTGTAAATATTAAAAGAAAGAGTATATGTAAATCTCTGAAATTTAATAAAAGGGAGAAGAAAATGTAAAAGGGTTAAATATGCACGGCATCTGCTGATATGAAAGATGTTCTGTTTCCTTAGTCTCCCTTCCAATACAGCTGAAAATAGGAAGCCTTGATACCACCAGACTATTTTAAAATAATCTTCTGGCTAAGCTACAGCTGTGCTACCTTGTTATCACTATTTGGGTCAGGAATGTGTTTACCTGTTGAATTTCTTAGACAGGACATCAATAAACAGGCAGAGCACTTTGAAAAGCTGATTGTACTGTGAGCAGTCCCCAGGGAGAAACAGAGTGGGCTGGATGGATTACCAGGACGCGGCATAGAGGTCAATGTTGGCTGGAACCAGTCTTTAAAGAGATCGTGTTTCAATGCATCACTGTGACAGAGTTTATGAAATGTCTTTTCGAAAACACTCACAAATTCTTCCTCCTGCACCCCCTGGGATTCTTTCATGGCTCCAAAAGGTCTTTATCTTCTCCCACCCCTTCAGGTAATCCCCCCCCAGATATGATTAGCTTTGATTCTCACTCATTTCTGCAACATCTAAAACCTTGGCCATACCGAGGATCTTGTAGACGTTTGATGAATAAAAGAAACAATTCATTCAAACTAAAATAAATATATAATTACGACAGCACAGGAAAATGTAATAGCCTCTCTGGAAAACAATGGAGGATACATAACAAGAGATATTAAAACGTTCCTACCCTCTAATCCTGTAATTTACTCCTATGAAATAATTCAGTACTAAAATGGAGCTTTATCCATGATGATATACTGTGCTGGGCAATATTATTATTTCAAAAGTATAAATATTTAACAAAACAGAATTGCTTGAGTAGATTACGGTATCCCCTCATAAAGTGATATTATATCTACCTTAAAAGAAAAAATTATAGGGGCACCTGGGTGGCTCAGTCCATTGAGTGTCTGCCTTCCGCTCAGGTTGTGATCCCGGGGTCCTGGGATCGAGCCCTGCGTGGGGCTCCCTGCTCAGCCAAGAGCCTGCTTCTCCCTCTCCCTCTGCCCCTCCTCCCCACTCATGTGCTCTAACAAATAAAATATTTAAAAAAAAAAAGAAGTTATAAACACATCATTGCAATATTTTATAAAACACTATTATTTATAAAACAAGATATTTTATAAAACAACACTGCATAAAGCAGTGGCAGACAAAAAGTCCAATTATGCTGTTAAAAACTATATAGAATACACGTGTCTGTGTACAGCTGCTACAAAAGGATGCACACACATGCCCAGTTTTTTATTTTGGATGGCCAAATCATGGGTATTTTTCCTGACAAAAACCTTCTTTACTGTTATTTTACCAATTAAAGAGAAGTGAGAGACAAATCTGAAGATGTCTCTTGTTACATAAAATACTAAGGGCGCCTGGATGGCTCAGTAGGTTAAGTGTCTGCCTTCGTCTGGGGTTATGATCCCAGGGTGCTGGGAGGGAGCCCCGCATCGGGCTCCCTGCTCAGCAGAGGGTCTGCTTCTCCCTCTCCCTCTCTCTGCCTGCCACTCTGCCTACTTGTGTTCTCTGCCTGTCTGCCAAATAAATAATAAAATCTTTTAAAAAATCAAATAAAATACTAAATGCCAGGAACAGGAACCCTAAGTACTACGTGTATTCATCTAACAGGTCATCACAGAAGTTATCATGTTTTGTGATCATGACTTTCTTCATGTCTGTCGTGCCTTTCTTCACCGTCTTTCTTCCTCACCAGAGTACGAGACCTGCAAGGCCCTGTGAGGACTGGCAGTAGGTTTGTCTTCTATAGTGCTTGTCTCCTGCAGTTTATAATGATATGCACATTGTTAATATCCAATTCGGTTACTCAATAGAAGGAAGGAAGATTTGCTGCCCAAAAGATGCCATTCTCATGCACTGGCTATTATGTGAAAATCTGCAGATTCACCTTTTTAATTTCAAGAAAGGAAACGCTTTAAACTATTGTCAGTCTTTCAGAGCTGGCATTTTGCTGAGAGCTGTCTGTGATAAGAGAAATGAGAGTCTTTAAGTGGAATACGAAGTTGCAAACACTAAAGGTCAGTAGAAGGAATACCAAAGATATATTCTGCTTATTTTACAACCATTCGAAGGTCTAGACACTAGACTTGAATTTGTACTATGACTTAGTTCTAACGTATACTAAATAAGCTACTATAGAACCGGTACGCAAATTACTCAATCACACTTTCCCTTCCACAATCAATGGATTCCTGAAAAACGTAGCTGAAACATTACAAAGTTCAATGTTCAAGGAAAGATTTGATTGTACTTAGGAAATTATATGTATTGAGGCAAGAAAAACCTCCTCCTGTGAGGAGACAAAATCCACACAACTCTCACTCATATCTTTATAGTCCTGTCAACGAACACATTTAGAAATAGAAATTAGAAAAAAAAATTTTTTAATCTTTACTCAACCAAAAATGTACCTTCCTCTCAGAATTTTAATCATGGATTTTTATTTACATGAGATTCCTTTTAAGGATTTCAAGCTTTAGTGAAGTCTCTCTCCAATGCCCATCCATGGCACTACATGAAGTTAGAAGACAATGAAAAGCTGATTTTAAAAATGGGAACCTAATTTCAATAGCATCACATCTCTTAAAACCTGTGTGTCTGGGAAGAGAAAATAAAACTAATTTTTAGGTGATTTTTCAAGCAGTGAGCTTTGAAAGTCATCCTTCTAATATATAAATTCTTTGATTTTTACCAGTCACTATTTGATTGAAAATAGTACATATTGTGTAATTTACAAACTAAAGACATAGTGAACTCATTTAAAAAGATGACTTTGAAGACGTTTACTTAGAATAATTTCTAAGTTCAAAGAAATAATATCCACATGGAACTTGGGTACATATTTCTCCATCAATAGGATAATTTGTCACAAGCAATTACAGGGCATATATTTAATGTAATACCGCCTTTGGAATTTTCAGACAGTTAAACTAGTTTTCCTTGTCAGCTGCAAAGGTGTGAGGAACAGGGACATTTAAGACCTATTAAACTGAAATGACACTTTCATCTTGTTAAAGAAAATTAAAGAACAACTTCCTCAATTAGACTTTTACTTGTAAATGATGAAGAACCACTAAAGACAAATGATTTGCAGAAAGGATGGTGCATGAAAGTGAAAATCATTCAATTCTTAGAGCTGTCTCTATAAACACCATGACAACTATGTTTCAGATAACTTATGTAGGTCATATCAAACTAAATCTGAGCATTCCAACTACTGTAAAAGTACAGACTTGATATTTAAAGGCTTGATTGTGAAATAATTTGAACATATATTTTCAATTAATACCTAATTATTAATTCCCCAATTTTAAAATTTGCTTAAAAAAAAACTAAAGCAGTTTTGTTGTATAATTCCCTGTATTTTTAACAATATTATGTAAAATTTATAAAATTAAGTAAAAATACAGCTGTCACCTATGTTTTTTCAAAATTTATGAAGTTAACAGTGTGTTCTTGAATCTAATTTCTAGTTTGGTTTTGTTAGCCAATATTTCTCAAAATATAAATATATAATATTGATAGGAATTTACAATAAGAAAATCTTACTTCCATTAACTTCAGATCTTCTGGGTTAACATGAAGTAGGCTAGTTTACTGGAGGACCTTCCTATGACTTTTGTTTCTTAAGATTTTATTTTTATGTATTTATTTGAGGGAGAGAGAGGGCGGAGGCATACAAGTCATGGGGAGGGGCAGAAGACTAGGGAGAAGCTCAGCAGGGAGTCCCACGCGGGGGATCCCAGGACCCTGAGATCATGACCTGAACCAAAGGCAGAGGCTTAACCCACTGAGCCACCCAGGCACTCCTTTGAACATACTAACGTGTATCGTGAATCTATACTCCCCAGTATTGCATAAAGCATTTTCTAAGATCAGTTAACCCTAAGTCATCATTTTTTAAATAAAGCAAGACGGACTCATAAGTCTGACTCTAGGTTAGAATTTACAGAAAACCTATCAGTAAACACTGATTTAATTACAAATGATGAAGTGACTTTTTTCAACCTTGAGGGTTCCTGTAAACACCAAATATTTAAAATTGTATGCATACAGACACATAGACACAAATACTCAGCAATATGCATGCATATATATTTATGTATGCACGCACGTGTGTGTATAATTTACTTTCCCAAATGTGGCAAAAGGCTGTTAGCGATTTATCTCAACACCCATTCTACACTTCTTCCCTAGTAATGGATTCCACTTTTAGTTGGGCACACTGTAACCTGGAATAAAGCCTACACTCACCTGCGGCCACCTATCCTTGTTTGTAGCACACGGACTGTGCATATTACACACTTCCCATGTGATAGGGCTTTGGGAAAATCCTAAAAGGTAGCTGGTAAGTGCTCTTTGGCACTTTTGTGTTCTTTCTTCCATGCTGCTACCTTCAGTCTTGATGGAATATATACCCAGAGCAAGCACCTGTGGCATTTCCTTACCATCTACCACTCTACCATCTCTAGGATGTGACCTTCACCCTCCCAGCTCAAAATAACTCTTTCTCTGATAACTCTTTCCCCTCTGAACAAGGTGTAGACTGTCAAAGGTCCCATATCAACGTTGTAATGTAACTGCATGGACCCCACCAAATTAGTGAGATTCCGTCTCCATGAATTTGGGAATCAATTACACAGAAAGAGGAGATCTTCATAGCTGAGCGCTTGGAATGGAAGCACGTCAGACAACTAATCCACCACATTATATTCTTGAGCATCACAAAGCTGCCCTGGCTTCCCCTTTCTTGAGGTTTGACTATTCAATAAATTCTTTGGATTTCTGTTTTCTGCCTAAGCCAGCAGAATTGCTGCCTGTTATTACAACCGAAAGAATCCAATTAGCTTTGCTTAAGATATGGTAAGTCAGAAGAAAAGTACAACGTAACATATTGTATCTAACAATCACTGGTTAAATAAAAATGCAACTTAAATCAGATCAGGAAATGTAGATTAGGAAGGCATTTGCATTGACGCAGCAATTCGCACCTCTTCCAATTCTTATTCTCAAGGCTTCTAGGAATCCCGGCACCCATAAACAAATAGCTTATTATTTCAAGCGCCTAACACATTGTTGTCCTGTCCCCATTCTCTCTTTAGGAGTATTACCACCAGATTACCTATTCAAAACAATCTATTCATCTCTTCAGCCAAAAAAAAACCCAAAAAACAAAAAACACCCATGTCTTCCTCTTCCCCAACAAATGACTCAAATTCACCTCCCTGCTAGGACTTCTATCACCTATTTCTGGGTAGGGGAGGAAAAATAACCCTTCTATCCCTCTGAGTTGTTAGGTGAGACCACTGTAATAAAAGACTTACATGAGAAAAAGAACCAGAAGTTTATATATATATATATATATATATATATATATATATATATATATATATATATATATATATACCTCATGTATATATAGGAGAGACCTGGAAATGATAGAGAACTCCCCAAGTTAGCTTAGAATTCAGGGCTAAAAACCATCTTCAGAGGAAAAGTAAAGGGGGATGTAAGCCTTTCAGGGAAGAGCAAATGATTTTTAGGAAAAAAAAAAATGAACGAGCCTTTAGAAGAATAGATGGAAGGTATGATAGTTTGTGAAAAGTCTGTCTGGGTGTGGTGTCGAGGTCTGGACTCCTCTCCTATGATAAGAGTCTATCCCCTCCTGGTCAATGAAACATCAGGGGAAGAGTTCTAGAACAAGTGAATTCCTTTTGGAGGATTTACACTGAAACAGATAAAGAAAACTCAGAATATCTTTCACCACATTTGCTGTTTTTCCAGTGCCTACAGCTCAAAATAATCAATATACCAAAGTGGCATATTTGAAGATAGCATATTCTGCTAACCTTCACCTGTCTTTACCTATTCCAAGAGATCTTAACTCAAATTCTCCTTTACTAACATGAAGGTCCTTAATTATCATGATATATTTGATGATTCTTTTCTCTGCTTGGGGGGAAAAAGGTGGGAATAATGTATAACTGTTTAACAATTATTCCCAAGTCATAAAACTCTATGTGCGTTTTTCTTTGAAAGATTCACTCCATATACTTGCAATAAATGGAGTATGTAATAGTTGCAAAATCTTTGTGCACAATTGCTATTAAAAATTTCTACCAGTTTGTAATTAATGTAATTACTGAAGGGAAAGAGCAACGTGCTCACTGAACCCGCCTCTCATGACATAATGGCCTGTGGTTGGATGTCATCCTGTCAATCATTTCTACCACAGCAGAGGTTACAGAAGGGCCAACATGCCTTCTTGCCTTTGAAATGGTAAAAATCTTTGTATCCACTCTCAGAATGAGGGAATCCTAACTCTCACAATTTAAAGGTAGAAAGCTAAAACCAATTTGACAATATCTGAAATCTGCACAGTGAACTTTTATGCATAGGATGAAAGAAAAGTAGAAAAGAATTTAACTGGTCTCTAGGTCTTTTTCATTTTGAGGGTTTGCTTCATTGCTTATAGTTTTCTAAAAGAAAAAAAATGAAATTAAGCCTCAGCAAGTGAAGAGAGTCACCTTGATTTTAACTTAATATACCATCTCACTTTCATTCCAAGGTAACAGTAGGAGAAAAGTAATTGGAGCAAGTGCTCTGGAATCAACATTTGAAGATCTCTCCGTGTTAGGATCTTATCCCCCAGAAGTAAAAGTCTTCTATAGATTAATTCAGTTCACTAACCTATCAAAATCATCAAGATAGTTCTTGCCCCAGCCTTGTTATCTTTACAGGTACTCTGAAGTTCTTTTTTTCCCATTCACTGTAAACTTCATGCCAGATTTTCTCTGCTCTGAAAATGAAGCAAATTATTTGCTCCTAAAAAAAAAAAAAAAAAAATGATGGCACTCCAGGGGGTCTGGGTGGCTCAGTGTGTTAAGCATCTGATGCTTGGTTTTGCTCAGGTCATGATCTCAGGGTCAAGAGATTGAGCATGCTTAAGATTCTGTCTCTCTCCCTTTTCCTCTGCCCCACCCTGCCTCCCTCTCTAAAAAAAAAAAAAAAAAAGAAGAAAAAATTGTTTAAATAAACAAACAAATAAATAAATAAAAATGAATAAAAAATAAAAAATCCTAAAATTTTTCTGACCCTGAAACAGGTAAGGCTGGCTTTGGGAGCCCAAAATTCCTGAGCCCCTAATAGACAACCATGAAACCGGTTATGTCCTTGACCAGTTTACAAATACCTTTCTATCTCTAGCCACTTTTTACACTTATTCCCTTCTGACTATTCCTTTCTCCCTTATTCTACTCTGGTTCTTACAATCAGACCAATCTTTCTGTGACAATTCCCATAATGTCTCTTCTTAGTCTCTCCAGCCTCTGTCAGCTTCTTGTTGGCATTCTCCTCTTGCACTGAAAGTACTTCCCAAACTAGCTTTAATGAATGCCTACCATTATTTTTTTATTATTTCTGCCCTTTTTACTAGGTTGCAAGCTCCTCAATGAAAAATCTAAACCCTTCTGCAGAGTGCTAGGAGACCATTACTCAGTCAACGTTTCTCAGTTAGATAATGTCAAGAATCTGATTTTGTCATCTTGGTGACTGGTACTGATGCAATGGCACATCACACCTGCCTTCCTAATTCACGGCTAGTACACACAGTAACCCTCAATTTGGAATACTCCACATCCCACATCTTGAGGAGCTAAATACTTCTTGCCCTTCAGGTCGTCTATCAAGTCTTACTTCCTTCAAAACGCATTTCTTAAGCCCCAAACTCATGTCTTTATTATAGCATTTTTGACAATTATAGTTGAGTAACTGGTAATCAGTTAATTACTGCTATTTAGTGGTTCTCAATTGTGGGTGATTTGCTTCCCTAGGGGATTTTGGCAAGGTCTAAAGACCTGTTTGGGTGGTACAACTGGGGCAGCAGAGGCTCACTACTGGCATCTAGTGGGTAGAGGTCAGGGATGCTGGCGAACATCCTACAACGCCTAAAACAGCCCCTCACAACAAAAAAATCACCCACCCCAAAATGTCATTACAGCCAATGCTTAAAAACCCTGCCTAGTTCGATGGCACAATGTTACTCTGCACGTGTGCTTTGATGTTCAGCCTTAACCCTTAACCCACCCTTAACCCACCCATTTTAAGACTCAGTTGTTATAAAAGTCTAACATATTGAAGATGTTGTCTACCACAACGAACACGGTTTCCCTTTGAGAAGGGGAGAAGAGTTTTTTCTCAGGAGAAGTCATACTTTTTTATTCAATAGATCTTTAAAACTATTGTTTTTCCTTTATGTCTTTGGCTGCTAGAAAGTTAAGAGCCAAATTTGTTCCCTCCTGTGACAATAATATACTACTTTGTGATATTAATTTCTACTAATTTTATTGCTGGCTTTATTATTTTCCTAGTTTTACTTCCCTTTATCTGAATTTCTTCAACTGTTTCTTTTCTTTTGTAAGGCATATACAGATTTTTTTTTTTTTAAGTATAGCAACATTCTTACACCCAAATAATACCCCACGAAACTCAAAAGGGCCACTTGTCACTGAACAACATGCTTTGGATCAATATAGCTTTCACAGGAAGAACTAAAATCATTTTAATAATATTTGAAGAATCACAGAAATAATAAGAATAACATAAAGTAACCTAGGAGGTAGTACAACTAAGTTTTTCACTTTAGGTGAAGAAAAAGTTGAATCAAATAGATAAAACGCATTGCCTACATTCACACAGTAGCGCTAAAGTGGTACCTGAGTATTGAAACCGCCATTTTTCTGAAAGCTATTTGCAAGAAGAGACAATACAAAATTCTCCTCTTACATTTTTCAGGTACCATAGGTGTGTGGGAAGTACAAGCATCTACCATTTAGAAAGTAAACATGTTCAGCTTTGAGATGCCTCTGATTTTCCTAGCAAGAACATCATGGAACCTACCGCTTTCGAGTTCCATTGCCTGAAACATCTACTTCCCCAGCAGAAAAAGGACAGCTCCAAATGCTGCTGGTTCCTCTAGCATCCTTTGAGAAACAATCCTCTGTATTCATAGATCAGTGTCTGTTCCCAAGAGATAAGCAGATGCAAGTACCTCTTGGGGATCCTGTCGGAGAAAGCACTCTTCTTAAAGAACTTCACCTGTGTTTACAATGTAGCTCTTGAAATCACACAGGGCATGGCTTACTGTTTTAAGAAAAATGAAATTAGTTATTCCACTTTTATAAAGTCTCTCAAACACCTTCCTGTTTAATTTTGCTTTTCACTAACTTGTAGGGGTTTATTTTTTTGGCATAAAACAGGAATTTTATTTTTTCCAGCTTTATAGAGATATAATTGACATGTAACATTGTAGAAGTTTAAGGGGTATCATGTAATGATTTGACAGGTGTATATATTTCAAGATAATTACCATAATGAAGTTAACATATCCATCACCTCACAAAGTTACAATTTGTGTTTATGTGTGTGTGTGTGTGTGTGTGTGTGTGTGTGTGTGTGGTGAGAAAAGTTAAGTTCCACTCTGTAACAACTTTCGAATATACGATACAGTATCCTTAACTGTAGTCGCCGTGCTGTAAATTACCTGCCCAGAACTTACACATCTTACAAGAGGAAATTTGTATGCTTTGACCTTCACTTGCATCCCTCACACCACCCTGCCTACCCTCCACCTCTGACAACCACCAATCTGCTCTGTTTCTAGAAGTTCCATTTTTTAGAGTATACATATAAGTGAGATCATACAGTATTCGCCTTTCTCGGACTCATTTCACTTAAAAGATGCTCTCAAGATTCATCCATGTTGTTGCAAATGACAAAATTCCCTTTTTCTTTATGACTGGGAAATTTGGCATATTATACATATCATATAGGAATTTTATACATTATATATGGTATATATTGTACAGCTAATAGAATATTATCTTTATAGTCTAATTAATATTTATATAAATACACATTTTCTTTATCCATTCATCTGTCGATGAACACTTAAGTTGTTTCCATGTCTTGGTTACTGTAAATAATATTGCAATAAGCATGGGCTGCAGGTATCTCTGTGAGATAATAATTTAATTTCCTTTAGATGTGTACCCAGAAGTACAACTGTTGGATCATATATGGTGGTTCTATTTTTGAGGAACCTCCATACTGTCTCCATAGTAGCTGTACCAATTTATATTCCCACCAACAGTGTACAAGGATTCCCATTTCTCCACATCCTCATCAACACCTGTTAGCTTTCATCTTTTTTATATTAGCTATTCTAAAAGGTGGGAAGTGATACCTCACGGTGGTTCTGATTTGCATTTTCCTGATGATTAGTGATGTACACTTTTTTTTTTTTATGTACCAGTTGGCCATTTGAATATCTTTGGAACAAAGTCTATTCAGGACCTTTGCCCATTTTTAATTGCATTTTTTTGCTATTGAATTTTAGGAGTTCCTTATATACTCAAATACTAACCCTTATCGAATATGTGGTTTGCAAACATCTTTTCATGTTCCATAGGTTGCCTTTCCATTTTGTTGATGGTTTCTTCTCTGTGCAGAGCTTTTTGGTGGTGTAGTCCCACTTACTGGTTTTTGCTTTTGTTGTTTGTCGTTTTGAGGTCATATCCAAGAAATCATTGCCAGGACCAAGGCCAAGAAGCTTTTTCCCCATGTTTTCTTTAAAGAGTTTTATGGTTTCTGGCTTTATATTTAAGTCTCTAATCCACTCCAAGTTAATTTTTGTGAGTGGTGTAAGACAGGAGTCCAGTTTCATTCTTTTGTATGTGAATAGTATGTGTCCCAAAACACCATTTATTGAAGAGACAATTTTTTCCCCATTGAGTATTCTTCACTCTCTTGTCAAATATTAGTTGACAATGTATGTACGGATTTATTTCTTGGTTCTCGATGCTATTTCATTGGTCTGTGTGTGTGTTTTTATGCCAGGACCATACTGGTTTGATTACTTTGTAATATAGTATATTGTAATATAGTATAGTATAGTAATATAGTTTGAAATCAGGGCTTGTGATGCTTCCAGCTTTGTTCTTACTCAGAATTTCTTTGGACGTTTGGGGGTGTTTGTGGTTCCATGCGAGTCTTAGAATCGTGTTTTCTATTGCTGAAAAAAAAAAAAATGCCATTGAAATCCAGATAGGGACTGCAACTGAACTGACAGATGACTTGGGTATTATGGGCATTTTAACAATATTAATCCTTCTGATCCATAAACACAGGATATCTTTCCATTTGTCTTCAATTTCTTTCATCAAAGCCCCGTAGTTTCTTTGTACAGTTCTTTCATTTCCTTGGTTAAATTTTCTTCCAAGTTTTTTGTTGTCTTGATAGTATTCTGAAGCAGACTGTTTTATTCTTTTCTAGATATTATGCTGTTAGTGTATAGAAACACAGTTTCTGTGTGTTGCTGCTCTTCTATAAATCCCATAGGCTCTCTTCATTCCTTTTTTATTTTTTACTTTTGCTCCACTGACCGGATAATTTCAAATGACCTTTCACTTCACTGATTCTTCTGCTTTGTTGAGTCTGCTATTGAAGCTCTTTACTGAATTCTTCAGATTTCTAAAGAATTGTTAGGACTTCTGTGTGTTTGTTGATGGTATGTTTCTTTGTTGAAGTTCTCATTTTGTTCATGCGCTGTTTTCCTAATGTCATTTAGTTGTCTGTGTCTTTTTTTAGTTCACTGAACTTCTTTAAGAAGATTATTCTGACAACTCATAGATATCTCTTTCTTTGGCATTGGTTATTAAAGCTTTATGAGTTTTATTTGGTGGCATCACGATTACCTGACTCTCCAGGACCCTTGATTCCTTAATCAGCATTTGTTCATTTGAGTAAGCATTTTCCTCTTCTAGACTTTACGGGTTCACTTCAGTGGGAAAAGACCACCACCAGGTCAGTCTGGGGTACTAGACAAATCAGTTGGTAGCATCTGTGGGCAGAAAGGGCTTGCTACATGGGACTCTAGTTGGACAAGGTCCCTGGCCATGCTCTGAGGTCAGGGAAATGCCACTGGCTGGCCTCTACACTTAAGGACTTAACTACAGTTATAGGACTGCTGACTGGATTGCTTCCAAGTAGGGCCACTGAGTGGGCTTCTGGATCAGTCAGGGAGCCTGCTGGTTATGTTCCATGAACAAGTGTGGTCACTAGCTCAGTTCTGCAATCACCTCTGGCTGGGTGAGGTCACAGGTTGTGTTCTCTAGTAGGATGGTGCCACTGGTTGGACTCTATGACTGGGAAGGGCTATGGGCTAGGCTCTGCAATTGCTCCTGGTGGGCGTGGTCTCAGGCTATTCTCCCTGACTGGATGGCGGCACTGGCTAGAATCCATGTCTGAGCTTTACATTTGGATGGAGCCTCAGCATGTCTTCAGTGATCAGGCTGGGCCACAGACTGTTGGTTAGCTCCATAATTAGGTAGGGCTATTGGCTGGGCTTTGTCATCAGGTAGGCTGCCACATGTTGGGCAAGGTTGCTGGCTGGGCTCTCTGGTTGCAAAGGGCTTCGAGGTGTATCCTGCATTTGCATGGGGCTGGAGACTGTGCTCCATGGTCAGGCAGGGTCTCTGTCTGGGCTCCCTTGTCAGGCGGAGCCTCAGGTTATACTCTGTGATGGGGTGAGGTCACTGGCTGGGCTCCCTCCTTGGACAAGGCTACAGGCTGTGTTCAGCAATTGGTCAGGACCATAGTTCAGGCTCTGTTGCAAAATAGGACTGTAGGCTGGACCCAGGGACTGGGTGATACTGTAGGCTGGGCTCAAGGGTGCCTAGTGTCATTGTTTAGACTTCCTGGTTTCACAGGGCTAGAGGTTACACTTAACAGTTGCCCTAGGCTACTGGCTTGGTTCCTTGGATGAGCAGGACCCTAAGAAAGGATGCACAACCCTAACAAAGGTTTTCTGGCCAGTCTTTCTGGTCAGAATGGACTGGAAGCTATACTTAATAGTTGAGCAGAGCTGTGAATTTACTTCCCTGCCTAAGCAAAGGTAGAAAATAGGCTCCATAGCCAATACAGTTCATGGGCTGGGACTCAAATTAGGCAGAACTGCTAATCAAGCTCCCTGGCCAGATGTGTCACCAGTTCAGCTCTGCTGGACAGACAGAGCCACTGGTTGGGATTTCTGCTTGGGTGCTGCTGCAAGCAGGAACGTGATTGACCAAGATCTGAGCGCGGGTTTAAGCCCCACCCCCTTCTCTGTCTCTTTCTGCCACCCAGTGTTCAAGACCCTGTGCGGTGAGACCAGAGGGGGCTTCACTATAGAAGAGTGTGTCCTGCAACCCTGATGGAGCTAGATGTCCACTTGGGTTCTCTTTCTCCCACTGGACAAAGTGTAGGCTCAGAGGGGTCTTCTTGGTGTGGCACTGTGATAGCCTCGGGGAAGGGCGATTCGGTCACAGTGGAGCCATGCTCTCACCCTTCTACTGCAGCCCCTCTCTCTCTCTGTGATGCAAGGGGGTGCTTCAGCCTCACCCCTAGGTTCTGGCATTTTCACAGCAGTATCTTGTCTATGGATACTGGATTTCATCACTGAATTATTCCCCTCAGTAATTCCTGCTGCGATTTTACACTAGAAACCAATGACTTTAACTTATCCTATGGCACTTTTCTAGCCTTATTTTCACTCACTAATATATCATGATGACATGAATTAGATCAATTTCTTCTCTACTGTATCTCTAGCACAGGGTCACTTACAAAATAGAAATGAAGAGTTACTGAGTGATACACTTAAAGTACAGAAAGAAGACCCATTAGTATTTTTCACTCCATTATAAAATAAGTAAGCTCAACTTAGGTTTCTTCTAAGTTCGTCCACAACTGAAGAGCTCACCCATTATAGTAATTTTTATACCGAAGCGATGAATCAATTCCCTCAAGAATATAGCACCACGAAAAAATTATTTTACCAATAAATATACGTATGTCTTTATAAACCATCAAAATTTTATGTGTATATATAGATGTATATATAATAATATTTCAATATTACTATGTATTTTAACTATGTATTACATGGTAATAACTATCCCCAACTTAATTCTATGGTATTATTTATTTCCATTCAAACAATTTCAATTTACCTTTTACGTCTCATTGGAATAATCTTTGAATGCACTGACCTTCTAGCTTTGCCTTACTAATTTTTCTCAAATTTTTGCTCTGAATTACTACCTATTATTTGATATTAAAGTTTTTTTATTAGCATATAAGGTATTATTTGTTTTAGGGGTACAGGTCTGTGAATCATCAGTCTTACACAATTGACAGCACTCACCATAGCACATACCCTCACCAATGTCCATAACCCAGCCGCCCCATCCCTCCCACTGATATTAAGGATGTTTTTAAGTGGCAATATATTCTTAGCTGTGTTAGCCCTATTAAAAAAGAGGCTAAATCCTAATCTGCATGCCTTATGTCATGTAAAGGGTATGTGAACAAATCAAGAACAGAAAAAATATAGAGGGTTCTTTCTCCATTTCTAACACTGTACACTATGTCTCAAAAATGTGCCTTGGCCTTAAGAGCCTGGGGAACAGCAACACTTACACGTATTAGTCTTAAGTGGGTGGTGGTCTGTTGGTCCCTGCATCCTACCATTTACCATCCAAGGCACCAAAAATGTGAGGAAAATTTGTCTAATAGGAAGCAGTTCATTGCTTTACTAATAACATATGTTAAGACACCCTTAGCATGCCCCTTCCATACCCATTCCAAGCTACCAAAATAACACTGGACTGGAGAACATGGATTAGGCTCAAGAATTCCTGTGTACTCTCCACCCCCAACAAGAGATGGCCAGGTTGCTTCATCTAAAAGGTCAGAAGTGAAAAAGAAACAATCCCTTACTTCTTCCCTGAACTTCAGTCTCAACTTTAAGACACAGTAGTCCTACCCACTAGTTAGAGTCAATTAATGCCCATCTTCTTACCAATCAAACTGATTACTCTTCCTCCAGAGCAGGGTTGGAGGGTAGGAGAGTGCCCAAGAAGAGAGATAAGCAACAGAGAAGAAGCCTGGGGGGAAGGGGCTGAATGTTTCAGAAAAGGAGTCAAAACATCCCTTACTTAGATGGATATGCAGCAGGCTACAGAGAAAACTGATAATCTCACACCTAATCGTGGAATACTGTGTGTTTTAAAAGTAATAAATGAAAAAAAAAAAATAAAAGTAATAAATGGGGGCACCTGGGTGGCTCAGTGGGTTAAAGCCTCTGCCTTTGGCTCAGGTCATGATCTCAGGGTCCTGGGATCAAGCCCCGCATTGGGCTCTCTGCTCAGCAGGGAGCCCGCTTCCCCCTTTCTCTCTCTGCCTGCCTCTTGTGCCTCTGCCTACTTGTGATCTCTCTCCTCTCTGTCAAATAAATAAATAAAATATTTAAAAAATAAAATAAATAAAATAAATGACTTCAAATAATTCTGCTGAATTTTGTTTCATTTCAAAATACACAGTATATATAAGCCTTATAGATTGAAACTAAATAATAAGTTGGTCATTGAACTTGTATCTGAAGATTATGAATAGAAAGTAACTCTCCTAACATTTTATTGACAAGGGTTCTTTTTAAAACTCCTATTGTTAAGCTTGTATTAAGAAAAATTCAATCACCTTTTTATTAAACCAAAGTAAACCATTTATCTAATTTCACATTTCTTGGTGGCCTGACTCAGTAGCATAGTCTCTTGATCAAAAGAAAATAGTAACCCACATCTTTAATTTATAAACCAAACCAACCTTATGAAAAATACCACCAAAATTCCCTCAATCATATAGAAATTTAAAAAGAATTTTAAAAATTGTATTTAACTTAAAATGAAATCAATTCAACAAGTTTCTGTGGATAAACACAGAATCCAAATATAAGCTGAATAAATTAACATTTCTTTCCTTCCCCCAAAAAAGCACATCTTCTGTTCTAAGTGGTGACTTCCGGAAAGCCAAAAGTTTGACTACAAATATCAAACACAACTTTGAATTCTTACTTGTGACCACCATCTACTTTTGTTTTCCTTTCAGAAATGAAGATACAAAGAAACTGTATTATTTCATCTCCCCAGTAAACATGATTTCATACCACATTCATTGCCATAGTCATTTCTTTGTATCTTTAATTCTTAGAAAAGAATCCCTTTGGAATGTCTCCTAAGTTAACCAGCATTGAAAATCTAGGCCTAAAATAAAGCTAAATAGCTAACACTACAGAAAATTTATTCCTTACAGTTTATAGTTATAGAAGAAAATTTATGTCAGTAACACACACAAATAGCTGGGGTTCTACAATGTATAACAAAAACTTTCCCTCTGTTCCTACTTCAGCTATGTTTCTGTGTAAACTTTCACTGCATAGCTTAAGAGTAGGTTAGCACTTTTGTTATTAACCACATTTTTCAAGAGTTTGTAAAAGTATTGAAATTTCTTTTCTACCTTTCTTACTTGATATTACAAGAAAACTCAATTATATGTTTGGAAACTGGAGAAGATTCATTTTAAATGTTTTTATATTTTTACCATTTTATACTGAAACCAAAATAAACTTTTCTTCAACACAGGGACTGAAATTTTGAGACTCCAAATAATCACTTATTTATTCTCATTACATCATATAACTTTCTCTATTTCAAAGAAACAATTTAAACAGAAAAAGACTAAAAAGAGCTCGAGATTTTTAATTTTTCTTAAATTAAAACTTTTTCATCGTCCTTCTTTTCACCTACATTAATGGCAATATTGCTGAACCAACTTAGTAGTACAAAAGAGAAAAACTCTATAATACAAAATCTGTAAATAATTTTCAAAAAATCCCCCAAAAATATCAGAAATATTTACAGGTAGCATTTTTTTATAACCTGGAGACATAAAAAATAATTTATATTGATAGATAATGTTGTATGCTCCATTTTAGTATCTAAAAAAGCTTATGACCCCAAATACATAAATAACGCTTTCTTACAATATATCTGATTGTCATGATCAGGGAATCCTTTATCTCTTTAATGTGCTATGGTAATATAATTGGATATTACCAATATGCATGAAAAGGGAAAATGTCCCTATATCCATTTAGACTGCAGTAACAAATTAAAACCAGAAATATATCCTTTTTCCATTTGTTTGTGTAATGCCTTGTGCTCCACACAGTCATCATGGGTAGCATTTAAAATTAGTACGGAATGGGCAATAAAGAATAAGGACTGTGATGCTTAAAGATATTCTGGTCTATGTAATTCTACACCATCAGTAATTCCTGAGTCAGTGGTACAGTAAGTAATATGAATCTTATTATATTAAATTCAATGTTTGATTAAAAATTTTTCCTAATTTTTGAGATATTTTCAGATTACATCCCAAGACTCTGGCTTCAAGAAGTATGCTATTATGACTGGTTTATTAGTTATTATTGTTTTTATTATCATTATTCTTACAGTTTGAAATAGCACATATTAAAACTACAAGTATATTGCTTTGCCACTAGTCATTTCCATATCAAAAACACTTCGAGTAGATTTCTAACAATTGCACTTCAATGGAATTCAACAAATTTCAACGAATGTCTGTTTTCATAATTAACAACTAATATCTAAATGAAAGCTCAAGTCTAGTCTAGATCACAATTATTTTTAGTGCAAAGATTTTTAATTTTTTTGTGACTGAAAGAAAAGTTTCAAAGTAGAATGTGAGTTTTAAAAGCAAATTCCATTAAGTGTTTGGTGGAGTTCATCAGTGTCCCTGAAAAAAACTAAAAATAAACTTTAGTCTAAAAAAATTCAATTAAAATCACAGAGCAAAATAGTTTGTTTCCAATAGCAAACTAAAGATGTTTCATTGGCTTCTATTGTGCATTGCCACATCACATTTAAGGAATCAAATGCACCATGAAATTCAAAGATCAATTTATATTATGTTATAAAACAATAAAATCTCTTTGTGTCTATCATTTAAAACCTAGAAGCAGTAACACCTTTTGTTTCAATTATATGTCTAAGTTGAATTTATATAGCACAAACACACAGCGAGTAATCTCTCCTGAGTGTTCAGGGAAAGCAGACAAAATTATTCTGGGATTAAACAGTTTTTTCATGAAAAGTCTCTCTTAGTAAGTTTTATATGCTTGAAAAAGCTGTTCATAGATTTTTAAAATCCAATAACAAATTGGGAAAGTGAAAAAAGCAGCCACACGACACAAGTCAAAATTTATCAGAGGTGTTGACTACAGTGAAATTTGTTTACTTGGAAGATAAGGTTTTAGTAAAAATCGCTAGTTTAATCTATAATCAGCAATAGGATACAATGGGGGTAAAGCCTAATGAAGCAAAATCTGAAAATCCTTGGCTATTTCACACATGTATTTTGGACATAGTTAATATAGCCAACTCTAAAATGTTTATATTACTACAAAATTTAATAACAACAAACACTTTAGGGTAAATATTTCTAGCAAAACCTAAATTACTCTAAATTATAATTTCAACAACTTTACTCAATTTGCTTGGCCTCCGTTAATAATATTGAACTATAAAATCCCGATTTTTTTAAAGATTTTTTTACTTATATATCTGACAGAGAGAGAGACAGACAGCGAGAGAGAGAGAGAGAGAGAGAGAGAGAGAGAGAGAGAGGGAGAGAGGGAGAGAGGGAGAGAGGGAGAGAGGGAGAGAGAGAAAGAGAGAGAGAATACAAGCAGGGAGTGTGGGAGAGGGAGAAACAGGCTTCTTGCTGAGCAGGGAGCCTGATGTGGGGCTTGATCCTAGGACCCTAGGATCATGACCTAATCTGAAGGCAGATGCTTAACGACTGAGCCACCCAGGTGCCCAAAATCTCACGATTCTTATAATCATCAACTCCCTCTAATAATCTTTATCGGCTTTCAATTATAATCCTGTTGGTAAATTTAAAAATTTTAAAGTCTAAATTATGTTCAGTTCACACAACTACAACTGAATTGACCTAAGACAGTTTACTAGTCAGGGGTGGAGTCCAGACGAGACATGGTATCTAAAAATGCCTCCTCTATGAATCAATCAAGTATTTGCTATACACCACATAAGAAAAGAGCTACATAGTTTCAGGTACGCTATGGCTTTTGGCCAATATGTAAACTATACTATATAAAATGTATCTTTCAAGTGTTTTTTTTTTCTTCATTTCTTTAAAAATTTTTTTTTCATCATGGCATATGTACCACTTTAATCCTCATCTTCTATTTGCCCCATCCACCCATCTACCTCCCCTCTGTCCCCTCTGGTAACCATCAGTTTCTTCACCATAGTTAAGTTGCTATTTCTTCCTTTTTTTTTTTTTTTTTCACCTTTGCTTATTTCTTAAATTCCACATATGAGTGAGATCACATGGTATCTTTCTCTGACTTATTTCACTTAGCACTGTACATTCTAGCTCTATCCATATTGTCACAGATGGCAAGATTTCACTCTTTTTTATCACTAAATAATATTCCTCTGTGTGTGTGTGTGTGTGTGTGTGTGTGTGTGCATGTGTGTGTGAGACACACATTTTCTTTGTTCATGCATCTATCAATAGACACTTGGACTGCTCCATAGTTTGGCTATTGTAAATAATGCTGCAATAAATATAGGGGTGTATGCATCCCTTGCAAAATTTCATGCAAAAATTCAAATTATTCAAATTTAGAAATGAATATGAAAACCTTGTAGAATTCAGTCAGTCCTTGATATTTCTTACTACATTCTGAGACCATTTTTATCATCATTTTTATTTTAGTTCAAATAATAAACACAACTGAATCCTAATCAAAATCTTTCACATAGGTAGGGTTGCTTGAAGTATAGATCTTCATGTCTAAGAACATCCTTTTAGAACCATCCCAGTATTTGCTTTCAGTATTATGATGGTCTTCAGTTTTTATCCATAGCATTTACTCAGGGAGAATCTTCCTCCATCATATGGTCATTTGACAGTATTTGACCATTCATTCGTTCTTCAATTGCCTTCTCAGTTGGTATCTGCCACATGTGAGTGCACGTACTGCCCTTCTGTTTCTTCTTCTTTTACTTTAACTTCTATTCCTTCTTCTACGTCCAAATTCTAGATTTCTCCAGAGGTTTTATCTCTAGTCTTTTCTTCTCTCACTGTACTTTCCGTTGAAGCTTTATCTTCAAATATCCTATTTACTACGTGATTAAATATGCAACTCTAGCCTGACTCTCTCATGAAAGAAATAGTCCAGGCTTCTTGTCCCCCAACAACTTAAGGTAGCCCCCAAATCCTGCCAAACCTATTACCCAAAGGTCCCTAGAATCTGTTTCTTCTCATATAATATCCTCCCACTACTAATAGCTATTTCATACCTTACTTACATCCCTACTCTCATTACAATCTCCCAAAGTGTCTCCCTATCTCCTGTTCTACAACAGCAAATTGTTTCTGTCCCCTGTGCCAACTTCAATTGATTGGAAATGGAACTCTGGAGTGCTGCCTTGAGAAAGGTTCTAAGCACATTTGGGCTCAGTAGGAAGGAGTTCTGTGTTGGTGCCCTGTGACACCACTCCAACCCATCTTTTCTATCACTGTCAGAGAGAATATTTTTTTTTAAACCAAGGTGCAGAGGGAGAGTGATTTTTTAAAAGTAAAACTCAGATCATATCCACTCTCTGCTCTAAAGTCGTCTTTTGTTCCCAACAGCCTGGCAAATGAAGTCCAAACTCCTTGAATGTTGCCACACAGTCTTTCAATGATCTGACTCCAAACAAGCCTTAGTGCTCCTTTTCCACTTTATTCCACTTATGTTTAATTACATAGGATTTCTTACATATTTTTCCCTGTCTGTATCTTCATTCGTACATAGCCATTGGCCCAAATCATACTCGAATGTGAAAATCCAGCTCCAATGCCATTTCCTCTGCGTAACTAACCTGGACTTTTTCAGGCATTATTGACAAGCTCCCCTTCAGCCCTCCCATAGCCTTCTAAAAAAATTCTTTCCTGGCACAAATCTCATTCTGCAATTGTTAGCACTTTGCAGAACATACCTTTCTCATCTTTAGATCCCCTCAATCTAATGGTGTCTCAATCACAGTAGTGATTCAAGACATCTTTGTTTAATAATGAATTCTCATGAAGAATCTATAAAATCATTTTAATCAGCATGTATTTATAGCTTCAGGAACCTAGCACTACTTTTTATATTGTCTTTTTCCCCTTTGGATAAATGGTACATTTTGTAACAGCTAAAACAGGTTTAGGACATCATACTGGGATTTGCTATAGTCAAAGAAGTACAGAGCAATAGATGAAACTTTATTTTTTAACTTACAGTAGCTATTAGAGTGTATAGTTCTTTTGAGGTCAAACACCACAGTGTTTTTTCCCAGGTGTTAGAATGTATTTGAAATAAAAAAAAAAAAAAAAAAAAAAAAACACCTACATGGGTACCACACACACAATTAAACTTATTTCTACCTCCCGGTCTTGCCTGACTTTGAAACAATTCTTCCTAGCTATCTTAAATGCTGGGGCGATCATTTGACACATGAAAACTCCAATTTTGCTAAAAAGGAAAGATATGTGGAAATCCTGCTACTGTTTCTGATAGCTTCCAGAATAACCACAACTGTGAAAAATGTTCTAGAGTCTTGCTAATGAGAGGGTGCTCCGTGGAGAAGCAGCATGTCACAGCCTGGGTGCTTGTTAGAAATGTAATATCCTGGGGGCACCTGGGTGGCTTAGCCCTTAAGCATCTGCCTTCAGCTCAGGTCAGAGCCCAAGGTCCTGGGATCGAGCCCTGCATCGGGCTCCCTACCTTGGGCTCCCTGCTTGGCGGGGAGCCTGCTTCTCCCTCTCCCACCTCCTCTGCTTGTGTTCTCTCTCTCGCTGTCTATCAAATAAATAAATAAGATCTTAAAAAAAAATGTAATATAACAGTCCCCACCAAAGTCCTACCAAGTCATATATATACACACACACACACACACACATATATACACACATATGTATATACAAGATCCCCATGTTGTATATATATGTCATATGTGCGTGTGCATATATATATATATATATATATATATTTTTTTTTTTTTTTTTTTAAAAACAAGATCCCCATGTTGTTCATGTATAGATTAAAGTTGAGAAGCACTGGTCTAGAAAACTAGAATCACTTTACAGCAAAAAACAAAATCTGATTTAAAAAGGGGCAGAAGATCTGAATGGACATTTTTCCAAGGAAGGTATACAGATGGCCAACAGAGGAAAAGATACTTAACATCATTAATCATCAGGGCAATGCAAATCAAAACCACAACATCACCTCATACTTGTTAGACTGCCTTTTATCAAACAGACAAGAAATAACAAGTGCTGGCAAGGTTATGGAGAAAAGGAAACCTTTACACACTACTGGTGGGAATGTAAATTGGTGCTCCCACTATGGAAAACAATATGGATGATCCTCCAAAAACTAGAAATAGTGGTGCCTAGGTGGCTCAGTAAGTTAAGCATCTGACTCAACTCTTGATTTCAGCTTAGGTCATAGTCTCACAATCGTGAGATCAAGCCTGGCGTCATGCTCTACACTGACTGCTCAGCCTGTTTAATATTCTTTCTCTCTCTTCTCCCTTTGGCCCTCCCCCCCGCCCCCGCTTGTTCTCTCTCTCTCTCTCTCTCTATCTCTCAAATAAATAAATCTTTTTAAAAAATAAAAATAGAACTATCATATGATCCATCAATTCCACTTCTAGGTATTTACCCAAAGAAAACAAAAATACAAACTCAAAAAACTGTATGTACCTCCATGTCTACTGCAGCATTATTTACAATAGCAAGATATGGGAACAATCTCAATGTCCATCAATAGATGAGTGGATAAAGAAAACGCAGTGTCTAACATACATGTATACATATACATATATATATATGTATCCATATGTACATATATATATACACACACCCACATATACAATGGAATACTACTCAGCCATTTTAAAAATATGGAGCCTTGCCATTTGTGACAATATAGATGCACCATGAGGGCAATTATGCTAAATGAAATAAGTCATGAAAAGACAAATACTACATCTCATTTATATGTGGAATCTATAAACAGAACATGCTCATAAATACAAAGAAAAGATTGGTGGTTGACATACTTAGGGGTCAGGGAGTGGGCAAAATGGGTGAAAGGAATCAAAAGATACAAACTTCCAGTTAAAAATAAATAAATCATGGGGATGTAATGTACAGCATGGGGACTATAGTATATAGTACAATGTTGCATATTTTATAGCTGCTAAGAAAAATTTAAAAGTTCTCATCACAAGAAGAAAATTCTGTAACTCTGTATAGCGGATGTTTACTAGACTTACTGTGATCATTTTGCAATATATACAAATATCAAATCATTATGTTGTACATTTGCAACTAATATAATGTTGTATGCCAATTATACCTCAATAACAAAATGAGGGCAAAAAAGAATACTAATACATGGATCGCCACCTGAAGGGTGGTGATTTAATTGGTCTAGGGTGCATTCTATACTGTGGGATTTTAAAAAGTATCCCGCAAGTAATTTTATTATGCAACCAATGTTGAGTAAACTTTGTACTGTATTGGAATCACCAGGAAATTTGGTAAAAATATGAAGGCATAAGCCCTATGGTGCTTTAAGAGTCTGGACCTCTGAGCTCCAAATCCATTCTCCAGGTGTTTCTGACACATATCAAAGCCTGAGAGACACTGGTCTAGAGAAATCTTAATTTAGGAGGTCTGGCAATTTCACTGGTCAAATTATGAATATAGGTGAGATGTGTCTATAGGCCCTGTGAGGAGTAAAATTCCCATGATCCTCTCCCTCGGCCCTCCCCTGACTAGATTCCCATTATCTGGTTATTCAATAAAACACTCATCTGGTACTACTGTGAAGGGACTTTGCAGACGGAATTAAGATTACTAACCTTTTGACCTTAAAATAAGATTATTTTGGATTATCTAGGTAAACTCAATGTAATTGCATAAACCATTAAATGCATAAGAATCAATCAGAGGAGGCAGAAGAGGAAAACAGAAAAGATGTGGCAAAAGGCTAAGTCAGAGGTTCCAAGTGTGAGGAGAGTTTGGTCCACATTACTGGTTGTGAGATATAAAGCCCATGGACCAGGAAAAAGAGGGAACCTTAGGAAGCCAAAGATGACCTCAACTGACAATCACCAATAGAATGAGGACCTCAGAACTAGCACTATATAAACGATAGCAAAAAATCCAAGTTAAAAAAGAAAAGTTTTAATATCTAAAAGTTAGTATCGAGAAATAGAAGGAAACCTCTCATAAAGGAAGGTCCCCCTAAAAAACCAGCATCTGAATATAGATAAGCCTACATCTAGGCAATGTAAATATCGTAATTCCTTCTTTTCCCAAAGGGGACATCCAGATGGCCAACAGACACGTGAAAAGATGCTCAATATCACTCATCATCAGGGAAACACAAATCAAAACCACAATGAGGTATCACTTCAAACCTCAGAATGACTAAAATCAACAACACAAGAAACAATGGGAGTTGGCAAGGATGCAGAGAAAGGGGAACACTCTTGTACTCGTAGTGGGAATGCAAACTGGTTCAGCTACTCGAGAAAACAGTATGGAGGGTCTTCAAAAAGTTAAAGATAGAATTACCCTACAATGCAGCAATTGTACTACTAGGTATTCACTCAAAGGATACAAAAATAGTAATTTGAAGGGATAAATGTACCCCAGTTTTTAGGGCAGCATTATCTATAATAGCTAAATTATGGAAACAGCCCAAATGTCCACTGACTGATGAATGGATAAAGATGTGGAATGGGGCACCTGGGTGGCTAGGTCACTAAGCATCTGCCTTTGGCTCAGGTAATGATCCCAGGCTCCTGGGATTGAGGTCGACATCAGGCTCCCTGCTCAGCAGCAAGCCTGCTTCTTCATCTCCCACTCCCCGTTTGTGTTTCCTCTCTCTCTCTCTGTCACATAAGTAAAATCTTAAAAAAAAAAAAAAAAAAAATGTGGTATGTATATATATACATACACACACATACATACATATACACACGTACATACATACACACAATGGAATATTACTCAGCCATCAAAAAGAATGGAATCTTGCCATTGCAATGACACGGATGGAACTAGAGCCTATTATGCTAAGCAAAGTAAGTCAGAGAAAGACAAATACCCTATGATCATTCATATGTGGAATTTAAGAAACAAATGAGCAAAGGCAAAAAAAAAAAAAAAAAAAGAGAGAGAGAGAGAGAGAGAAAGGCAAACTAAGAAACAGCTTCACAACTATAGAGAATACACTGATGCTTACCAGAGGGGAGGTGGGTGGGTTAAACAGGTAATGGGGATTAAGGAATGCATTTGTGATGAGTACTAGGTATCGTATGGAAGTACTGAATCACTAAATTGTACAGCTGAAATTACTATTACACTGTTAACTAATTGAAATTTAAATAAAAACCTTAATAATGAATACTAACAAAAATATAAAAATGAAATTTTTAAAGAATGAAGATTTGAGTCAAATATGGCAGATTCAACACTCTTGTTTATCTCTGCTCTCTTTTGAAATTCCACTAAAGTAATAGTAAAAAAAAAATAATAAATAGATCAAAAACAAAATTTAAACCACAGGCTAAAGGAAGAAGATGTTAATAGTGAGTCTTAAAATTTTAGAAGATGGCAAGAAGGAATGAGTAGTATAGACTTAGTTGACAAGAAAAAATAAATCTGAAACCTAAGTGACAAAGATCAAAAGACAGCTACAAAAACTGATCCAGACCATAAAACCCATAAAAGCTCAGGAATTGGAAGCACTAGGTGACTCTAATAGTGGGGGCATAGAGTGGCAGGTGTTAATCCTCCAGAATCCTTCCCAAGCCCATGAAGTTAGGAGCTTGCCCAGATAGAAGGTTATCCTTTGGAGGCACTGAACTCTGGATTTGGGTGTCCCTGGCAGGTGAGAGAGCAGTGAAGCAGAAAGTGAAACTCTGCATACCGGATTTTGAAATTTCTTTCCTATTCTTGGCTTTCATTTTATTTTTTTTATTATTATTTTCTTAAGTAGTCTCTATGTCCAAGATGGGGCTCGAACTCACACCCCTGAGCTCAAGAGTCTCATGCCCTACCAACTGAGCCATCCAGGTGCCCCTTTTCTTGGCTTTCAGAAAGCTGAGAATTGAACTTATGCGCAGTTAAGATTTTACATAATTTCTTTCCAACGAAATTAATCTACTTGAGAGAAAGAAAATTTCAGGTGCAGATTTTGGCATCTTCCCAATATAGTAGAAGATCTTGATACTTTCACACAATTGTGAGGACCACCAGCCCATTGATTTCCTCAGGCAGAGAACATCCAATTAGCTCTTTAGGGCTTCCATCTTGAGTGGGAATGCACAACTGAGAATACCCAACCTTTTGAGCATTAGCTTTCACATGGAAAATAATGACTGATAAACAACCAGAAGTGGGGAAAAGAAAAATCGACTTAGGGCGAAAAAAATTTTAAACTTTCATGTATGTTCTCAGAGAGGTAAGACATGAAAGTATGTTTTCATGTTTATAAAACAAGAGCAGGATATTATATGAGCTTCTTAAGACAAAAAAGAATTCTAGGAAATTAAAAATATGATGGAGGGGCACCTGGGTGGCTCAGTGGGTGAAGCCTCTGCCTTTGGATCAGGTCGTGATCTCGGGATCCTGGGATCGAGCCCCGCATGAGGCTCTCTGCTCAGCAGGGAGCCTGCTTCCCAAACCCTCTCCCTCTGCCTGCCTTTCTGCCTACTTGTGATCTCTGTCAAATAAATAAATATTTTTAAAAATTTCAAAAAAAAAAAATATGATGGGAAAATCTGTTGTTGTTGTTGTTGTTGTTAGATGAATCCATAGAAGGGTTAGAAGATACTGTACAGTTGGGAAAATCGCCCAGAAACAGGCAAAACCAAAAAGTGAAGAAAGAAAAACTAAGAGATAAAAGATAACAGATTATAGATAAACAAAAGTATATTTATCCAGAAGAGCTAACATCAGACAAACAGGTTAGAAAAAAAGAGGACAGAAAATGGAGATAAATAACATGAGACTTTCCTAAAACTAAAACAAATTAGTTTCCAGATGGAAACAGCCCATTGAGGACAATAAAGTGAATAAAACCAAAAATATACCCATACTAAGTAATATCATATTTCTATTTCAGAACACTAAGAATAAAGAGGCATTCAGAACTTCCAGAAAGAAAAAAAATCCCTTCACATACAAAAGATTGGATATTAGAACACTATCAGTCTTTTCAACTCCAACACTTGAAGTAGAAATCAATGGACTAATGCCATTAAAATTATATGTAATTTTTTTAATCCAGAATTGTATACCCAGCCAAAAGAGCAATCATAGATTGAGTAACCTCAACCTTTAACATCAAAGCACTATGTCTTAGAAAATAACTGAGGAAGTGAGTTACCAAATCAAGAGAGCAAACCAAAAAAGAAAAGACATCAGGTCCAGAAAAAAAAAAAAAAAAAA
>CM052892.1:38227813-38269559 GCA_028534135.1 Potos flavus | reverse complement strand
ATTCAGTATTGCCAGTAGCAAGTAGCTGAAATCCCAGCCTCTCTCCCAGAGAGAAGCAAGAGGTGTGGTGCAGAGAACGTGAGCTGAAGAGGGTTGACATGGAGATTTTCAGTATTGAGAGGATAAGAGCCTCTAGGGAAGTTTTAGAGTATCAGAGATTTGGGATGGAGAAACCACAGACCAAGAATTGGTGCTCTGGGTTATAATTCAGATCTCCTTTTCTGTGCTTCATGAGGTACGATTCAAGTTTAAGAAAGAACACTGCTTAGTTGCTGGACTCTATTTTGCATGTGACAATACAGGATCTGATCTGCCCGGGACCTTAGCTAATGCTCAGTCCTTGGGATCAGAGAGGTCGCCATCATGACAATCATTGCCAGATTAGTGGTTTGTTCAATTCTTCTGGTCTAACACATCAGTCCACACTCTAAGCATTTCAATGGATCATACTATTACCAAAGCAATATTACTCCAGAGGACTGGCCCTTGAGGTATTACTGGAATTAGCGGAACACAGCTAAGTAGAAGAGTACGGGGGTACAGGTAAGAAAAAACATCCAGAGCCTTCTCCAGTGTTACCCTAACCTCCACTCCTTACACACTGACTTCCAGGCTTCAAATCTTCCCTTCAGAATACTAAACTCCCAGTGTGGAGTCAGACTCCAGGATTTCATCAGAAAGGAGAGGCAAAAGGAGCTCTCAGTCCATCACACTGTGACTCACATGAAGACAATCTTGCTGTGGGTTCTCTGAGATCACTTACCTAATTCCATCCCCTGTGTTCTAGTCTCCCAAAACAAGGCTAACATCTTGCCTTAATACTCATCCCCAGTCCCTCAGTTAGCCCAGGCCTAACCACTTTTTTTTTTTTTAAGATTGTATTTATTTATTTGAGAGAGAGACAGAGACAGCAAGAGAGAACATGAGTAGGGAGGAGAGGGAGAAGCAGGCTCTCTTCTGAGCAGGGAGCCTGTCCCGGGGCTCAATCCCAGCACCCTGGAATCATGACCTGAGCTGAATGTAGACATTTAACTACCCAGGTGCCCCCAGGCCTAATCATTTTACCCCAGTTGACTATCTCTCTGAATCTTAGGCCCCAACCTAACCCCCATACTCTTTTAAGGACTGAAACCAAGCCACTGCCTGAGGTCCTACTTGCAGATGAATATTTCTCAGGTCTACAGTCAGAGGTTGTAAAGAAGTGATTTCTAAAACCCTTGCAAATCCCAAAGCTTATTACCTATTCCAGATACCAACAGCTTCCCAAACAACCACAGACTTGTCCTACAATTTTAGGTGCCTATTAAAAAACCTGTTTTATCATTTCCAGTCCCAGATCTAGACCCTCCTTTGACCGAAACCAAATTATAACAGAGAAATATGTCTCCATTCCAAGACTGGACTTGTGACAATCAATGAATTAACATAAGATTTGTGAATTTCTTTGAGCGATGTGAAAAAAAGACTTATTGTTTCATTATTGTTAAGGAATTACAATTTCTTACATTTTGACATCTGAATTAGAAGTACCTGAGCCCTAAGGGGGGAAATCTCATTAAGATTTATATGTTATCAATAATAGAAATAGTTTTAAAAAATAATGACCTTGCTAATTTCTGCATAAATATCATGTACTTTCCAGGTTCCTCGGCTATAAACTTTTATCAAGCACCAAGGACACCATTTGAGCTTTGCTATTAGGATGGTACAAGGAGTGAGGAATATTAGAAAACATTGCGATCCCTTTATCATGCAGACCTCTCCAGGATCTGCCTCTCTCCTTTCCCCTCTCCCTCCTTCCCTTATTCTTCAGAATAAGAATGTGGCTTCTTTTGCGGAAGAAAGAGATGGATTGACCATCAATTGCCCTTGCCCTGTGGGGGGTTAGACAAAGTCTGTAAAATCAAAATGTACCAACAAATTAACAAATAATGATCTAATCTATTATTTCCTCATTTCCTGCTTATTAACTCCTCCACAAGGGGTTCAAGCAAGTGGCCTCAGTCAGCTAACCTCCATCTGACAATGATAAAAGAGCTCCCGAGAAGTCAGGTAACTTAAAAGGAGGCACTGAAGTAAGAGTGTCTAGGCCCTCAGTAATGGAACTACTTTGAGGTAATACGAAGTTAGGAGGAATCCTATCCTGGGGCTTTCTGGTTAGACGAAGTTACAGAACTTTAATTCTAGGTTCTGTAGTCGTCATCACCAACACATCAGGCACCTGATAACATTTAAAGCACTTCCACATACTGAAATTATTCGAGCATCTCAAGAACTGTTTAAGGTAAGTATTATTAGTGTCCCCATATTATACATGAACAAAGAAGTTTCCAAGGGGGTTGTTGAGTGACCCCTAAGTGTCACAACAGTGAGTGGCAGAACGGGAAAGAGCATTCAGGTTTTCTGGCTCTTTGCTAGGATGGTATTATTAAATTTAGGAATACGTACAATGCAACTTGTAGATTTTCATAATATCCTTCATCAGGTTGAGGAAGATCCCTTTGATCCTTAGATTTTGATAGGTCTTATTATATAAATGGGTGTAATTGTGTCAGATGCTTTTTCTGGATTGACTGAAATAACCATATGACTTTTTCTCCTTTACCTTGTCAGAATGATTAGATTGATTGTGTTTAAAACATTTTTTAAGGATTTTATTTATTCGTTCGTTTATTTATTTGAGAGAGAAAGTGGCAGAGAGAGAGGGAGAAGCAGGCTCCCCGCTGAGCAGGGAGCCCAATGTGGGACTCCATCCCAGGACCTTGGAATCATGACCTGAGCCGAAGGCGGACGCTTAATTGGCTGAGTCACCCAGGCATCCTGATTGTTTTTAAAATATTAAAACAACCTTGCTTTTCTGGGATAATCCTTACTTGGCATGGTGCATCGTCGTTTTTATATATGCCTCTATTTGATTTACTTACTCTTTAATGTTCTTGAGAGATATTGGTCTGTACTTTTCTTGGTATGAGCATGTTAATACAGGGATTATGGTGGCTTCATAAAATTTCTTATTTTCTAAATTTTGTTTGCCTATAATTGACACACAATGTTATATTAGTTTCTCCATATATTATTCTACACTAGTCATTAGTGCAGCTACTGTCAGTCACCATACAATGCTATGACAATACCACTGACTCTATTCCCTATAATGTGCCTTTTATTCCCATGATTTGCTCATTCCATAACTGGAAGTCTGTATCTCCCATTCCTCTTCACCCATTTTGCCCAAATCCCACCTTCCTCCCTTCCGGCAACCATCCGTTCGTTCTCTGCAAAGCCATCTTGATAAAGAGGAACAAAGCTGGATGTATCACAATTCCAGATTCCAAGATTTACTACAAAGCTGCAGCAATCAAAACAGGATGATACTGCACAAAAACTGACACACAGACCAAGAGAACAGCACAGAAAGCCAGAAATAAACCCATGCTTATGTGGTCAATATAATCTAGGACAAAGAAGACAGGCATATACAATGGGGAAAAGACAGTCTCTTCAATAAACGGGACGGCGACATACAAAAGAATGAAACTGGACCACTTTCTAACATCATACACAAAAATACACTCGAAATGGATTGAAGACTTAAATGTGAGACCTGAAACCATAAAAATCCTAGAAGTAAACACAGGCAGTTCTGTCTTTGACATCAGCTGTAGCAACATTTCTCTACATCTGTCTCCTGAGGCAAGGGAAACAAAAGCAAAAACAAACTCCTGGGACTTCATAAAACAAACTGAAGAATGTTTCCTCTTCCTCCTTTTTTCCAGACTGGTTTGTCTAAGAGTGATAATTTTTACCTATTTAAGTTTCAGACAGAATTCACCAACGAGGCCATCTGGGCCTGGAGTTTTCTGGAGGAGAGCTCTAATTATTTAACAAATTTATTTTAAAAAGATGTAAGGGCTGACCTGATTTATTATCACCATAGGCAAGAGGGTTGGTCTGAGAGCAGGCACTCTGCCTTACTAGAACTAGACCTTCAGAGTGATCTTTGGAAGAACATATTGGATCAGTCTATGCCTCTGATTTAAATCATTTGGTAGTTTTCCACTGTTTTTAGGCTAAGACTCAAAAGAGACAGTGTGGTCAGCAGGATCCTCTATGCCTTCTGCTGACCCTCCCTCGGCAAACGTGCTCTGTTACTTGATCTCTGCCCTCCACGCATTGGTTTTCTTTCAGTTCTTCAAAGCAGCATGCTTCCTGCTCATTCCAAGCACCCTGATGTGTGCCCCTCTGCCAGGAACACATGATCACCTCCCGAATTCCCTCAGCTTACAACTCCCAGTTCATACACCATATCCAAGGCACTTCCTCAGGGAAGCCTCCCCGGATAGCTCTGACTACATCAGGCGCCTCTGTTCTCCACTTTCAAAGCTCCCCACTGATTCACTTCCAACTTGCTTCTGTGTTAGTTTTAACCACATACTCATATAATTAATGTCTCTCTCCCCACTAAACACTCAGTGAGATCCGGGATCGTGTCTATTGTATTTCTGAGGGTATCCTGGGACCTAGAATACTAATAACTGGCAAAGAGAGCCTAAGAATTTATTGAATGATTAAACGAAGGAATTAATGAATGTAATAGGATGCTCGCATATTTCTGTTTTCATGCCTGCACTGTGTTCTATTAGCTACTGTTACATGCTAGTTCACTTTAACATTTCAGTAGAGCATAATGACTATGCTTTTCTCACTTTAGCTTATTTTCTTGTGTTCTTATGTTAATATAAAGAAGCACAGTACGATGAAAGTATTAGGAGCCAAATGCAAAGACTTTAGGGACTTTGGGGGCCTTTTGCCCCCAGGTTATTTTAGATAACCAAAGGCCTACATTGACCACTAGTGTTCATAAGCTAGGTGATTTTGGTCCTAGCCCTTACACACTTAATCAGTCTTAGTTTCTTCATTTGAATTTAGAATGAATATCATTACCTTTCCCTGCAAGTAATATGTGAAAATGTTTGATAAACCATCATCTGCTGTAAAAGCTAGAAGGTTGTCAATGGTAATCTTGCAGTTGGGAACCTTTACTTTGGAAGTATGCACTTATGTTTCCTTTAAGTACTAATTCAAAAGTATACAATAAATCTCTACGGGGAAAAATATTTCTGCGCCTAGGAAAAAATACTGGACAAAAACTTTTCTACATTTTCTCTAAGGCATATGGGTTTGCATTTATATGGAAGAGAAAAAAATTAGCTTAAAAAAAGGGAAATAAAAGAGCATGTTAATAAGATTACTGTGACCATGACTTCACTATTATTACTCTATTGTCTCTCTGATATCCCATATCTCCTTTTTTTTTTTTTCATAAAATTTTGATCAGTGCCCTGAGAAATGACCCTAAAGTTCCACAAGGCAGGTTTCTTTCTAATGTGAAAAATCAAGCCACCTCATCTTGGAATTTGACAAAGGATCCTGTCCAGAGACAGGAGGAGGACAAGTCAGTCTTTCCAAGTCCTGGAATTCTTTGAGATAACAGCAAATGAAGTGGCTCAAAGCACAGATTCCAGAATAAGTGATTCAGAAATCAAGGGGCTGCCTTGACACAGTTCAAGCAGGATAACAAAACCATTCAACAATTTTACCAGCAAACAGGCAGCATTAACCTTGGAGAAAAGCCATAATGATGGCCAGAAATAATTTCAGCTGCCATCAGCAACATTATATATTCATGAAGTTATGTTTATTTGTCCTTTGCATCAAACATACTTATAAATTAACCAAGTACTTAAGCTGTCTTTGCCCTCTTTGACATCAGCAAGAACAGCAATAATACACATCTTTTCACTACACAGAAAAGAGCTATTTTATAAAATATGAAAATATGATGCTGAAATTCTGGTCTTTCCTCTTCCATTCTCCCCAGCAATTGACCCCTGCAGATTCTTCTTACAGTTTTCAATATATTGGTATCAACATTTCTTAACCTCAGTTAATTCTAGAGGCAAAATCCATGTAAAATTTAGAAGAAAAATAAAAGGAAGAGAAAGGAAGGAAAAACCTCTCTCTGCACATTTAGCTGGAAGGAGACAAATGTCCTGCAACAAAACCTATTTTATGTCTTAAGCTCTCTCTTCTAATTATAAATGTGAAATTTCAAAATAAAGGAATACAGGAAAGTGACAATGTCTACCGGGAAGCACGTAGGCTGGCTTCCAAAAAGCCATAAGAGGATATTCCCTTTACTGAATTCATCCCAGCCCAAGGTCTGTCCTTCGGTTAAAAAGGCTCAAACCTAATTGATCAGATCAGGAGAGAAGTGGGCAGTTCACATTAACCCAGCTTATAGAGAATGACATGTAAAATAAACTATCAATTCATTAATTAACAACAAAAAACGATAACAATCGTAGAGAATCACAGAACCAGAATATTGTGTATCTCTTGAGCGGCTCCGCACTGGATGCTAAATCATAATCATTTAGTGGAGAAGAGGGATTCAAAAAAACAAAAGAGTTGCCTGCATGATTTACATATTTAATGCCTCTAGGACCAGATAACTAACCTCATGTGTCCATATTTGCAATAAGAGATCTGTTTGTGAACTCGTTCAAGCCACTATTTTATCAACACTTTCCTCTCATTTCTTTGTAAATCTGGATCACTACTGGGAGTTTTCCCATAAAACTTTAAAGGCAATTTTAGTTTATTCTAGTTACTCATTGATTTTTGTTAAGCTCTCAGGGGCTGATCAAATTGTTAAAGACTAACTTAAATAGCATTGATGTCCTGAATATTAATATATACTAAATATTCCTGGGAAAGAGAAAACATTTTATACACACACAAAAAAAACAGACACACACACATGATGGATGTATATTGTGGAAATGTAGAAATGTTTACTCCTTGCTATGAGTATATCACAGAACTCACAGGCACAATTAAAGCAGTACCCTGATTTGTCTCTTTCTCCCACTCAACTGTCCTTGTGAATATCCTGGAACTCCGAAACGAAGTTTCATTCCACTGTACTCCACAATTCACATCCCAATACCTGGATGCAGAATCTGCTTCTTAATAGCTTCAAAGACTATATAGGGTGACATCATTTCCTAAAAGTGGGTCCCCTATGAAGCATGCGTAAGACTTTGGGTGGATTCTGAGAACCTGTCAGGGTATGTGAGAGTGCTGGAGAAAAGAGGATGGAAGATAGAAGTAGGTGTGGATCACAGACGGAAGACGCTGGGAATCTCAAAGACATGTTTTCACTTCTAACAAATTTTGCTCAGGATAGGCCTTAATAGAATATTTCATAATAAGACAGACTTTATACTTTAATGCTCTCCCCTCTAGCTATGTTCAGGCCACGTCTCAGAGTTAAATTTTAGGGAAAAAATCCCAAGGAGCAATCCCTCCTCTCCCCTAACCCCCTTACCTTCTTCTTCTGTGTAAATTCCAGGAACATGCTGATTCCAGGGATGACTGAAAGCAAAGGAAATAGCAAAATTGAGTTTAAAGGAAGGGATAGAAAAAAAAAAATGTTCTCCAAGTTTATAAACTGAATTGCTGCTTTGGTAGATTCTCCTTTTATCATGAGAATGGAAGTAAATCAGGATTTACTAAGATTCAACAGGAAATTTCCTGCTTTTGAAAGGTAAAACAATATCCCAAAGGACTTTGCTACATAAAAAACCAAAAGAAAACATTTTATATTAATTATACAAAGAGGTAAACACAGACATTATAAGATGGAAAAAAAATCAAGAACTCAGCTTTAAATTCTGTAACAGAAAGTGATACAAATTAGAAAATTTAATCTGCTGAACTACTGCAGAGTAAGCAGATTCCATTTTGCCCCATGAGGTTTCAGCACCATCGCTGGTCTATTTCTTCTTTCACTTTGGTATTTTTTTAAGCATTGTGTAACTAATTCTTTCTCAATGCAATTTAAGAAAGTAGGTGAGAGCCATGTGCACACAAATAGGAGTTCTGATGCTATCTAAATCGACTGTGCCAGGATTATAGTCTGTTCCAGCTCCAAACCAGCCGACAAAACTTGATTCATCTTTTATTAGTGGAATAGGCACAGTCCACCTGTTCTATTCTAATTGCACGATTGTTAAAACTCATAATAATGAAAGCCGATCACAGCTTGACTTTCAGATCCAGGGTAGGCATGGCCCCAGTGCAGTTAAGTGTAATATATTTAGCTTATGGCAAAAAGAGTTTGTGGAAGTCATGGAGAGCCCTGTGTGAAACAGTACAAATCATTTTTACGAATCCAACTGTTACAAGCATAAATAGATTTACAATTGTCAAATTCTTTTTTTTTTTTTTTTAAGATTTTATTTATTTATTTGACAGAGAGAGAGAGAGATCACAAGTAGGCAGAGAGGCAGGCAGAGAGAGAGGGGGGAGCAGGCTCCCCGCTGAGCAGAGAGCCCGATGCGGGGCTCGATCCCAGGACCCTGAGATCATGACCTGAGCCGAAGGCAGAGGCTTTAACCCACTGAGCCACCCAGGCGCCCCTACAGTTGTCAAATTCTTGTCATTTTCTATAGGTTGCTCAGATTTGAACCCTGAGAAATTGTACTAAATGGTGGGTAGCCAATATCATCTCAGCAAGACTTTAAAAATATGAAAACGGAAGAATTGGAGCAGGGGTTGAATCTGATTTCTTTCTCCCCAGTAAAGTGATTTAATGGTTAAGGGCATGGACACCATTGTCATGCAGCCTGGACTTGAGTCCTTCCTGCCTCTTAGCTGTGGATCCCTGGCCAAGTTACTAACTTCTCTGAGCCTAGGGTCTTCTCAACTGTAAAATGGTGAAAACAAGAACACTTAACCAAGAGAGTTGTTATGCTCATTTAACATAATACATGAAAAGGTGTACAGAGTACATAGTCTAAAAAGGTAGAAGTAGAAATATTCTGTAATGAACTTTTTATGCTCTAGAGGATTTTATTTGGAGATTTTTAATTAAATGACTAATAGAAGTGGGAAAAAATTTTTTTTTCCCTAAGAACAAGTTCATGCTGGTATAGACAAATTATATACCTGAAAAGATTAGCATTCTACTATTTGAGTCCATCTTCCTGAATAGGATTTAAGGCCTTACACTTGAAGTCAACAGTGACGTTTTCAGGAGTCTTAGCTTTCATAAGGATAGCAAAAGAACAGAACAACACACAAAACAAAAAACAAAAATAAAGAATACAAAACACACAAACTATTTCCTCCTTTCATCCAGAGGAAGGGGATTTCTAAAGACATAAGCAACACAATTAGTGAATAGCTACATTTTCCTAATTCAACTTGAATTACTTAAATCCACATGGAACCCATGACACGGGAGAAAAAGATGAAGGGAACCACTGCTCATTTTACCTGCCCGCAGCTTTCATCAACTTCCTGTTCTGCCATAATCCTCAGGCCAGACTATGGCTTCTCCTTCACCGACACGCAGCTGGCTTGAGAGAAAGGGAGACTAAGACTGGGCTGGTGATGAGGGCTACACGCGAGAAGATCCACAGACAAAACAAGAGGCACCCCCACAGAGCAGCAAATGTAAACCACACACACAGAAAAGATAAATGTGTCCTCACTTTGCAAGAAGTCCATGTTGTTATTATCTTCAGTGAAAGGTTTGGTCAGGTAATGCCATTTTAGCTATAAGGTCTGGCTGTTAATGCATTGCCTTGACAGCCTTGGCCAGAATCACACAAGCCACGTGGCTCTGAATCTTGAGTCTCAATGTGCTCACGTAAAAAAGTGTAATGTCTCCATGTCAGATTTATTGTCACAAGTAACTGAGTTAATGCATGTAAAATACAGAACAGAGGGTGGCATATAGCCAGAATATGATGTATAATAATAATAATACTTATTATATTTTATATTCTTATATTATTAATTATACTTAATATATTATAATATAAAGTATATCTTATATAAACTTAATGTATTAATAAATTTATAAATTTAATAAATATGTAAAACATAAATATATATCATATAAAATATATTAAATTAATAATATATAGCAATATATTAAATATAATTATTATTTACTACTTAAAATATGTAGGAGGATATTTTACTATATTTCTTTATTCTTCTATGTCAGAAACTAACCTCTTGCTAGATTTATAAATTAAAAAAACAAGTAAGGAAAACCCAGCTCCAGCCTAAAGGCAAAACAATAGGAAAAAACAGTGAATCGGGCAATGATTTTAAGACTCTTCAGGCAGGTTTGTGCCCACTTAAATGACATTCAAAATGAGGGAAGTGCTCCTATCATATAAGGTTATATATCATATAACCTTATCATATATCATACCCGTAAGGTTATATGTAAAATGAACCATATGGAGATGTGATTTCATATAGTTATAAGCTGGACAGAAATGTAGGGAATCTATAACTATACACACTCATCTTAGAGATGAGTTAATTCATACCTAGAAAATGTGTGTTCTAAGGCTACCAGATGCTTAGTCCCCAACATGAGAAGCCAGATATCTGCCCAGTCTTTCCTTTAAGGACCAGTAACTTTCCCTACAATTCATTCCTGGTCTTAATTAGGAGCTACAGTAAGGTTCTTGTTATGAAGAGTAGACTCCTGAACAATTCTGAAGTGCCCTTAAACACTGACGAAAGCAAAGAGTTGGGACAGTCACATTTTAGATTAGATTTTTGGGATGCTGTAGATGCTATCCTTTCCCTATTTCACTGCAACACAGTATTTCTGGGTTTTATTTTCATGACTCAAAGCAATGAAAGGGAGTCAAGCATAGAAGGTAGTGTTTACCTGAATAATTGGAACAGCTTCTTATGAGCTGTTTTATTTACTCTTTGGGTAAATATATTTATTATTCAGGCAGTTTACTTTTATGCATTACGTATTTATACAACATTTTAAATGCATATGGTTTTATAAACCCTGTCTAATGTATATTGTATGCTGACAATAATTACCAGAATTGAAGCATGTCATAAAAAATTGTATGAAACTTCAGAGGATTTCTAGCCTCTTCTACTTTAACTACTGATATAACCACAGTGGGATTTACAGAATGTCACTGCCAAACCATCTGAAGGAGCAATGATTTCTCTCTAGTTATGTATCTATAGTGGAGCAAAAATCATAGGAAACTTGCAAAAGTGGTATAGATTTTTAAACAAATCACTGCAAAGTATTTCTAGGTGTTTGTTAGGCCTACTCGATGACACCATACACGATAAACATCCATTTTTCCCTTACCATGTGCCAAGAATTGTGCTAAAGAAGAACTTTATTTTACTTCAGGTTTCTCACGTGCAGCACCCTTGACATCAGGGGCTAGAAAATCTCTTGCTGTAGGGGGCAGTCCTCTGCATTGGGGGATGTCTTGAAGCATCCCTGCCTCAACCGTCTAGAAGCCAGCAGCCCTCCCTGCCCAGTTGGGGCAATCAAAACCTCTCCAGGCATTGCCACAGGCCTCCTAGAGGACAAAAGCACCCCCATGGAGAACCACTGAGTTAGCTAATTGAATTCTCTCCATAATCCCATGAGCTATGTGTTACTATCTCCATTTTCTAGATGAGATGACCGGAAGCTTAAGGAGTTTGGCAATTTGCCCAAGGTCACACAGATAGAAAGTGGAAATCAAATCAACTGCAGATCCCAATAATTTAATCACTGAACGATACTACCTCATTCAAATACCAGGGGAACATAAAATCAAGCTCCACGGATCCACTGACCTTCCCAGCGATACTGAAGTAGAGATACTCTTTTCATTTTTTTTAAAGAATTCATTTATTAAAAAAAAAAAAAAAGAATTTATTTATGTATTCATCTGAGAGAGAGAGACAGAGTAGGGGGAGGAGCAGAGGGAGAGGGACAAGCAAACTCCATGTTGAGCACAGAGCCCAACTTGGGGCTCAATCTCATGAGCCCAAGATCACGACCAGAGCTGAAATCAAGAGTCAGATGCTCGACTGACCAAGCCACCCAGGTGCCCCAAGACTCCCTTAGAAAGGTACCTAGCCTTTCCCCTGGAAAGTTCTTTATTCTCATATACAAGTCATGAGTCATTTTGAGTTATGCCGCAGCACATGGAATATGCAATTTTTAGTGGCTTAACACACCAAAAGTTTGTTCCTGGCTCATGATGCGATGTGGCATGTGCTTTGCCCCATTGTTTCTGGATGTAGGTCAAGGATAAGGACCTGTGGGGGGTATACCAATCTCTGCAGGATGATAACAGTACCCAATGATGGTGTTTTAAGTTTCTGTTCAGAAGTGACACAGATCCCTTCCATTCGGTTTAGGTGGTCAAATCAAGATGGGGGGCCAAGTACGAAGTGAGTGGACAGAGAAGTCTACTCCTCCATGCATGAGGGGCCAAGTCGGGGTGGGTCAGGTAAAGAGCATCCTAGGAAAGAAGACAATAAATATTTTTGAAAAATAATACGACTTTCATACAACTACTCTTACCAGTGATAAGGGGTAATGTCCTATGGAAAAACAACTTGCTTTTCACTCAAAATGCCCACATCTGTGTTTCCTGGAGAAAGTAATCCTGACATGACAGCCAAGTGCCACAAATGGAATTGTTACTTATTCAACATTAGAACCCCAAAACACTAACCTAGCAGGAACATCACCGGACACATGGATGCCACCTCTCGATTCTTTCAGGACAGCCTTTCTTTGAGAGGATGAACAAACTCCTTCCCTTCTCTGAGAATCTGTTCCATGATCTCTTAAATGGGAGCTCTGAAAACTCTTCGGCTTCTACCTGATTCCTAGGCTATTCTGAGTAAGGAGCAAATAAACTTCTAGGAATAGAAAGAGCACTAGTATTTGGTGCTAGAAAGAATAGAATAGAAAGAGCTCGGTATTTGGTGAGAAAACACCACATCACTCATGGGGGTCGGTGGAAGAATGCATCACAAGCTATTCATTTTAATGTTTTCACTACACAAACCTCCCCCTCCCTACCTCTCCCGCTGCTCCCTTCTTCTCTCTACTCCTCACAGGAATATACCCCACAATCTCTGAAGACAACTGGTGATTTAAAAAATCACAGAAGCTACTATTAAAAAAAAAAAGTTCTTTTTTTCCCCAAATGTTTTTAACTATCAGTCATTTAATGGAGTTACATAATAAGCATATTTAACTTAAAGTATATGTGAGAGGAAGAAAAGGGTAGAGAAAGGGAAGGAAGGAGGGTAGGGACAGTAAGAGAGAGTATGAAGGATTGAAGATGGTGGTAAATCCTTGACACTCCTCCCACTGAGATGTGAAGTCTAATTTTCCCACCCTTGAATTTGAACTGGCAGTAGTGACTCTCTTGGTCAACTAAAGGCAACAGAAGGGACCTTCTAGGACTTCCAAGGGTAGCTAACTCTTCATTTAAGCCTAACAGCTTCAGCCCAGGACTTTCAGAACATTTAATGTTGTAAATTGAATTGTATTTTCCCCCAAAATGTACTGTAGTCCTAATCCGCAGTACCTGTGAATGTGACATTATTTGAAAATAGGGTCTTTGCAGTTGGGATTAAGTTGAGGTTATACTGGATTAGTGTGGACCCTAAATCCAATGACAGGTATCCTTAGATAGAAAAAGATATTAGGAGACACTGAGACACACGCAGAGGAAAGACGGCCATGTGAAGACAAAGGTGGGAACTGGATTATGGAATTGATGTGGGAAACAAAAGCAGAAGAGAAATTATTAAATTTCCTTACTACTTACAGCCCATAGACAAGTCCTTAAAACACTCAAAAGTGACATTCTTCTAGGAACTCAGCTGTCTCCATGTTAATACTTTGTTAAGGACAAGAGGCAATCTCGGCCCAATCCCAGAATCTTGTAAGTCTACTTTAACATATAAAAATTCCTTTGGAAACTTCCTTTATCTCTACTGCCCAAGATACATGTTGGCAATCATTCCCCAAGCATATGACTCACTGAATACATCTGAAGGGTCTCATGACTCAGGCGTTACTAGACAGTAATAAGTGACATTTTCCTAGCAATCGCTAGCCTCTCTCAAGTCCTGGAAAGCTTGCTTCCAAAATTTCTTGGAAACCTATGCTATCCTTACCCACTCCCAACTTGAGCATACTTTATGGGCCACTCCTCATGACCTCAGTGCAGCTCTTTCTGCACACAGGCCCTGTCCCTCTGCTCTAACAAAAACACCTTTTTGCACCAAAGACGTCTCCAGAATTTTTTCTTGGCTATTGGCTTCGAACCCTAACATCTTTCCTACATCTACAACTACAAGCCAAGGAACGCCAAGGATTGCTGGCAACCACCAGAAGTCAGGAAAAGGCAAGGAAGGATTCTTCCCTGGACCTTCAGAGGGAGGTCCTACTAACACTTTGATTTTGGACAGCTATCCTCCAAAGCTGTGATAGAATAAATTTCTTTGTTTTAAGCTACTTAGTTCGCGGGAATTTGTTCCATCGGCTGCAGGAAACAAACACACTTGGTCTTGGGACGCTCCTTCTGAGAACCAACACTCCGGCCAAACTATGAGAATCACAAGCCATGTGGATATCCTACCTGTGGACACCCATCAACGGCCCGAAGTGAACTTCCAGTCCACAGCCAGGATCCAAAGCTAGACACCTCAAATGAAGCAAAGGGTTGTGAGCAAAGAGGTCGTCTCAGAAGCTGACACTCTATGGATGTGAGATGATCTGCCTAACCAGCCCCTTCTGGCATTTCTGATCCACAAAACTGTGAGCAAAATAAAATTGTTTCAAGTCACTGAGTTTGGGAGTACTTTGTCCCACAGTCATAATTCAGTCGAACGGACCCCAGTACCCGAAAGTGGGCTACACGATGAAAACCTGAAACATTCAGCCCTGGCTTTGGAAGAGGCAGCAGGCAAAACCTAAAGGGACTTTGAGGAGTCCGCTGGTGGAAGACTTGAAGGACAAGGAGGACATTATGACTGGATTCCAAAGAAAAAGGAATCATTGTCACGCAGTTGCAAAAACTTGGCAACCTGCTTGCCCGCATAGCCTGGAAGATAAAGTTTGCCTACTGAATTCTTGGGTTTGCTTAGAAAGACTGCTAGACATGATGTATCCATCGCCAACTGGCCCAGCACAAGCCTTCTCAAACTTCTGATTGAGAAAATAATTAGCAAATTAAATGATGTTTTAAGCCGCTTCCATTCGGGGATAGACAGAAGGAAGGAGGTAGGAGAACAGCAAAGAGGAGTGTGAGAGATTCAAGATAATGACAAATTATTGACACTCTTCCAGCTGAGAGCTGAAATTGAATTTCCCTACCCTTGAATTTGGGCTGGTGTTACACAGCATTTATGCCACAGCAGTGAGTAATGGAAACGGGGGAAGATGTAGGAAGAGAACAAGAGAAGAGGACCAGCCTCAATTGAGAATGGTCTGGAGTGAGAATAAAATGTGAGAGACACGTCTGCCTCTTAATGGCTGAGTACTTTCCCTGTCGAACATTCCTCAAAGCTTTAAAGATTAGATGCACGGGCACAACAAGGTCAATAACACAAACCAACTACTTTCCATGATGTGTGATCAAAGAAGTAGCTACACGTTTAACTCTGGAGGCAAATCTAACTGCTGTATTTATTGAGAACTGCCAGGTTTCCATGGAAAGTGGTATCTCCCTGAGGGATTTTCAAGGATAGCCCTCTCGCCTTAGGCACAGACTTGAGAACCTTATTCTGACCTGGGATGTGACTTCCTTATATCCTTTCAACTAGAAAGGATTCACACAACTCAGAACACTCCTGATACAAGTGTCTGAGTAACTGTTAAATAATGAAGACCACAATCTAATTCTTTTGTGTTTCTTTATAGGTAAACCTCCTTCGTTTGCAAAGTATTTAAAGCGGCACAAAAGTGATGTAATCAACACTCTCTAAAAAATAAAAATAGGTAAAAACCCAGGATCAGAAAAATCTAGGTAGACAAAACGGAACAAATTATGAAGTAATGGTCAAATAAACTCGTGTTAAATCATTATTAAGCGAAATTTGAGACTGAGCATCCAGACGGCTAGCTGGAAAAAGAAAGTAACTGTTGCATTTTCTCAAAGTGAGAAGCAAATATTTCCCTTGCAAAGGAGAAACAAAGTTAATTTGTGTCACAGAATTCTGAAAATATTCCTTAGGAAACCGCCGCTAAGGACACCATGATCTCAAAAACATCTCTACAGGTAGCACCTTACCCAGAAACACGTTCCCATTTATATGTTTCCCCAAGCTTTTCTCGATGAATGAAAACCTAACTCCGAAGCTCAACTCAGTCACAGCAACACACAAAACCGGTAAAATGTATCCAAAAATAGCTTTTTTCCTCCTCGACCAGACTCAGAGCTTTTTAAAGTGAAAACAAACAAAACATGGTTTTGTTCTCAATACCTAGTACGTGTGTATCTAGCACGCATGGCACACAAGATCACACAGAGAGGACATAGGTGTGTTTTCTAAGAGCACATTTGAAGCAAGGCCCTGATTATAAAAACACGTTCATTTCCTCTTATAGTTGTTAGACTGCCTCATCTTCAGACTCAAAAGAAGGACAGTGTGATTTTTTAATGCTTATTAGATTGCATAATAATACATCAGTGTGTGTGCTCGTCTATGGAGTTCTGGAAACAGAAAGCAAATATTACCATGAGAGTTACCTGGATCCCTTTTTCCCCAGTGCATCACAGTGTGAAATGTTTACAGCTTGTAGCTCATACAGAACTACAGCAGAGCCTCACTTACTACAGCAGGGAGAACAAGTGGATCATGTTGCCTAACATTAAAATAACCCAAAAGTTTTGAAAACAAGATCAAGACCACCAACACCATTAAAATGGGCATTATTAGAAGCAAGCACAGTATTAAGTCTCAGTTGTGGAACAGGAAGAGGAAATCACTCCCCAAGTTTGGTGGAGATTTGCAGAGAGCACTTCCCAAGGTTGTTTCATGCTTAGGCAGGTGACTTTTCTTGCTGTCTCAAGAGCCAGATCGGACTAAACCTCTCCCTAAGTCTTTACTCCACATTGCGCTAAAATGGAATGGAGCACCTAGGAAGAGATTTAATGCCTTCACCATTTACCCAAATACAAAACAAAACCAAAACTCCAATTCTGTAGAGCAGCCTAGTGAGGAGCACTTACCTCTCCAGCAAGGAGCAATTTGTGCCTGTTGAGTAGTGGGGGGAAAAGCCAATTCTATCTATCTTACAGCGTTAAGAGCGCTCTGGGTAGCCAAGAGGGGCAGATTAGTCTGCGGAAAGTACTTAAGGGATGATAGCGTGCAAAAATGGGTGTAGCCCCATTACGACAACTAGTAGTGTTAGGAGTGTATGCTCAGACCACAGGACGAGAGCAAATGAGAGCTAAGGGGCAAAGACTAAGTGCTCTGCACTGCAGGGAGCTCATGATCTAATCAAGAAGGGACGTAATAGAATGTTCTATTTAGATGTGCCCTAAGAGATCCTCCAGTCTGGTGGCTTCTGCATTGCCTTCCTCTAAGTTCTACAGGAGTCACACAGAGGCTACCATGGGAAAGGAAGGAAGACCCCCTTGGCAAAAAAGTCTCCAGCTTTAAAAAAGAACAGCTCGACTTTGATAGGCTTGACATATCGGCTTTTTCTTAAAAACATCTCATTTAATGCTAAATCCACCAAAAACAAAATTTGAAGGCCCTTTAAGGAAATGATGAGTCATTCGTGATGGAAATCTGTTACTTGGCTTTCTCAGCATCTGTTTTCTCCTCTCTGGGTCCCTGATCTGACTGAAGGTACCATGATTTCTCCACTGTTTGTAATTTGGAGAAATTAACCCTGCTACTGGCTACAGGCTTAAAAAAAGCCAAGTGATTTGTCTGTTTTACTCAGTCCCTCCAGCCACACTAAGTGGTCAGAGAAAGAGTGCATGACTCAAGGCAGATCAAACAGAGCCCAAAAAATCCTGTTAGCGGCTCTCAGATTAAAGTTACCTTCATTCATGAGGATTATAATTTATGATTGTAATTTATGATTTATCATTTATGAGAGGTTGGAATTGAACCTTAAGTTGCTGAATGCACCTTCCTGAGAATAGCACCCAACGCAGGGGAAAGTGCTCCTGAGTTCTGCTTTGTCTAAATGTCGGGAGTATCCCTGGGTTATAGTGACATGACAAATAAACAAATTTCCTTTCTTGTATATAGGTTTGTTTTTTTCTCTTTTATAACCTCAGAACCATCCCTCATACCCCCATACTGATTTTAAAGAGAGTTGAGATCCCCACTAACTAAGGTGATTTGCCCTGCGTTACAAAATGAGTAAATGGATACCCCCCCAGTTGGGACCTAAGGATCCTGACTCAGCCTTGTGCTCCTTCCACTACAATTACATGTTCAAGGCAACATGTCCTCACAAAATGAGTGGCACTTTAAACACAGTGCTATTTCTAAAAAGTGGAGTACATATCTTTAAAAAAAAAAAAAAAGACAATGCATCCTACTTAAAATTTACTAGAGAAATGCAAAATCTGAAGGAAAGATGTGATGGATCCCTTCATTGTGTTTGTGAACTCAGATTTTCGCACATCCTGACTTAAATGTTTGATCCCATGCTCATGGATTCCTGTCAGCCCAAGACTGTGGTTCAGACACCCTCAGAAGAAGGCCTGCCTGACTTCTCAGTGCCCTGTGGATACGTGTTGCATTTTGATAGCAAGCTTCTGCTTCCCGAGTCACTGAATCCTTCGCCCTCTCCCTCAAAACGGATATGCAGTCCCAGTAATTGACCATGCCAGAGTAAACGAATTACTTCATGAGAATTGCCGTTTGAAAAATCCTCCCTCTCCCTCTTTGTATTTTCACTTTTTGAAGTGACATAAAATGTTGCAAATTTATATGCTAATACAATGTAGTTCATTTTGTTCTACCATTAACTAGCTGCCTAACCTTGGGCAAAGAAGTTCATCTCTCTGAGTCTATTTCCTGGGTGTTCTATATAGAATCAATCCTCTCTAGAGTCTCCTTCAGATCTAATAATCTCCAAAACTGTGGACTTAGAGCACATCAGAAACTGCACAGATCGAAACTGGAGCCCAGCCCTACCTTGGACACTTGGGTGGGTATGGAGCTCCTGGAAGGAGCCTGCTGAAACAAGGTACCTCAGTGCAAAAGACCAATGTTCTTGAATATGTTTTTCCAAAAACTGCATGGAAATGTTCAAGGTAGGCAGTTTCTGTTCAAAAAGCAATTCTTACAAAAAAGATCAGAAAAAAAGCTTGGTATGTATGTATGTATGTATGTATGTGTGTGTGTATACTATCTCCATAAAAAACATTGATCTGAAAGAAGTAGGATTATAAAAACCCAGGGGCCACTGCATATGCGATGGAAACTTAAAATTTCTCGGGAGCTTGCAAAGTATTTTAGGATGTAAACTGTTGGATGGAAATGTAATTTCCCAATAGTAACTTGGCAAAAGATGGGATAAAACGTTGCCTCTTTTGACAATTTTGTCACGGTTATCATAATTCCACATAAAACGGAAGCATAGTGTGATAAAAAAATATACTGAACTTCAAACACAGACCTGATTTTAATTCAGAGCTCAAGTTGAAAAACTGGAAGAGATCTTGGGCAGGTTACCTAAACTCTAAGCTCAGGATGTATTTCTATGTATACAGTATATTTCTATATATACAGTGGGGATAATACCTAAAAGATGGAAATGCTCTATGGAGTATTACTTAGTCATAAAAAAGAAGGAAATCCTGCCATTTGCGACAACATGGATGGACCTAGGGAGTATTATGCTCAGCGAAATAAGTCATATAGAAAAAGACAAACACCTTATGATTTCATTTTTGTGTGGAATCTAAAAAATTAACAAAACCAGAAATAGACATAAATACAGAGAACTAGTGGCTGCCTAGGGCAGTGTGGGGTGTGTGGATCGGAAAAATAGGTGAGGGGGACTAAGAGGTACCAACTTCCAGTTACAAAATAAGTCGCAGGGATTAAAAGCGCAGCAGAGGGTATCCTGTCAATAATACTATAAAAACTTTGTGTTGCGGCAGATGCTAACTATGCTTGTGAGCATTTTATATGTATGTAAGGTTAACATACTGTTATATACCTGAAACTAATATATGTCAATTACACACAATTTAAAAAAAAAAAAAAAAAAGATGGGAGGTTTGAGGACTAAAATGCCAAATAGAATGTGGTAGATATCACTACACAGTTTCAACCCTATGCTGCACTATAATGCAGCTCTTTCCCCAAATGTTCTAAAGGTGAGAATGTCTTAGAGCGTTGAGTGGCTTATTATGTGAGATCCCAAAGCAGTCACTGTTGTCCCTACATTGCTTTCCTGGCTTACCATGATGACTGGCCTCTTCGGGAGAGGACAAGGAGTGCTTAGTGTGATCCAGGCACAGTGCAAGCAGGAGTCACATGTGTGGTTCTCTTTAATCCTCACACCAGCCTGGGAATTATTGGCACTGCCAAGTTCATGGGGCCCCAAAGCACCTGCTGATGCCCATTCACTACCCCATGGCCATCTTCTCTACTCACGGCACTTACCTTTCCATCAAGAGCTCATATGTGACACTATATTCCTTTTTGTACTTTTTTGCCCAAGTGATTAAAGGTACTAAAAATTTCAACCCATTAAAAGGGAAGGAATCACTGGGTTATAGAAATATTTCAACCTTATACCTAACTACAGACAGAACTATATGGCAGACAAAATTAACCTTGCATAACCTTTATGCCCTTCTCAGAGAATCCTTTATCCCCCACCTCGACTGCCCAAGGTCTGATTAGACAAAGGTCCCTTTCTTGGCTTTCTCCTAATTCTTTCCCCTTCCCCCTCCATCCAACGGAAACATCTGCCTTCTCATTTTTTGTTTTGTTTTGTTTTGTTTTTGTTTCAGGTTTTCCCTTCTCCCTGTCCCTCTCCTGCTTCGTCTTTCTTTGGGAGTCTGCTTCATTCTTATCTTTTTAAACTGGCTTATGCTGAATTTCTTTGCTATCCCAAATTCTTGTTTTGTTTTTTAAGCCCAACATGTTTTTGCATATCACCCTCTGAGACATGCTATGTTTCAATAAATGACCCAGGAAAGGGGGACAGAGGACAGAGTATCTTCTGAGGTTCTGTGGGAGGAGGGAAGTGGCACCTTCAATCAAAGTTTGGTTTGGGAAAGTGAGGGAGAAATCACTGTATAGAAGCTTTAACTGTTTGAACGTACGTATTTCAGAAACTCGTAGTATAAACAAATGAGAATATCAGAATGGCATTAGATAATAAATAAACAGAAACATTTAGAAAAGCAGAAGAGAGACACGAATAGAAGAGACTTTAGGAACTGAAACAAAGCAATTTCCTTATCCTGTTATTTATCCATTTTCTCTGAAGGAGTCATAAACCCCCAAGTGTAACTGGACTGAGGCTTGCAGAATAGACAAATGAGAGTCCTCAGCTAAAATGAGAGAAACTTCATGATAAGAGCAAACTTCAACACTCTCTTCAAAATGGTTTCAAATGTAGTCATAGCAAAAGCCTTTATAAAATTCCCAAATAGCCAAAGAAAGGTAGGAATACTTATTTATCTCTTATTAGAGACAGTCAGCAGCCTATTTGTTTAAAATTTTAGACTTGAGAGGGTTAAGCCCAAAGCCAAGTCAAGAAAATTATCATTCTTGGTACAATTTTTGATACAATCTATTCTGAGAAAATAATATTTACTTTGCCCACTATTTATTATTAATCAGAGATCACATTAAAATTGTAGAAGCCAGTATATTGTATTTTCAGTTGATGGAATGAAGAAGGATGTCTTATCTTTTTTTTTTTCTTTCCACTCATTGGGAAGCTTTATTGAAACAAATTCACTGAGAAGTTTTATCAATTTGTGATTTTAATTTTAACTTCCTTCTGTTGTAGGGTGATTTTAGAGACATAGTCAGGATTTGCTAAGTTATGCTATAATCAATAACCTCCAAATCTCAATGGCTTCCAAAACCAAAGATTTATTGTTCATTCTATGTGTCCATTCTGGATCAGCTGGGGGCTTTGCTCCAAGGCTGATTAAACAATTACCATTTGGAACATTCAGGATTTCATGTTTCTACATACCGCACCAACTACAGAGATGTTGAGATCATGGTGTCCTCAGTGACAATTCATTAAGGACTATTATTTTCAGAATTCTAGGACAAAACTATACACATACACAAACACATACACAACTATGTGAAAATAAGAAAATGTATTTGTTTTCCAAGGCACAGAATATCCATGTAACTATACATTTAAAAAAATCTGGTAAGAGTGGTTGACTTTGGGAGAAAACCAGACAGCTCAGAACAGGGTTGGAAATGGAATTACTTTTTACTTTAGGTTCATCTATTTTTTTGATTTTTGTACTATGTGCATGAATTTTCTGCTAACTATAGTCACTATAATAATTATCTTTAAATGCCTCTTCTCAGGGCTAGGGTGCAAAGAATATGAACAGGAATATGATAAATGTGGTTAGTTAATGCAGGAAACAAGCTCCTGCCATTGGTCTCATTATTTTGAGTCAATACCTGGAATCAGAAATCCTAGATGATGTCGATTATGACTCAGAGTACAGATTATGACTTCCAAAATATGGGGTTTCCAGCAAACGGTTCCCTCACTCCACCCTCGAACACATACACAAGCGCACACACACAAGAGAGAGAATTTCACAGTATCTCAGCTCATAGATGAGCTCTGAAGGTCACGTGGGTTAGTTCGTTGTATCAAAGGGTTTTTACGTGTGTTCTACGTTGCCTCAGAGCCCACTTGGAGTACATAAGAAGGCAGCCATGTTGACAGGGTCAGATCAAGCCTCAACTAGAGCAGCTCTGCTTTATATAATGAGTGTTCACTCTAAGTTTTTTAGTCTGAAAAAAAAGATGATTCTAAAAAATGTTTGAAGTCCACTGATGTGAGAATCTCCTCCATAACGCGCTGGTAATTCTTTACAAGCCAACTTCTGCAGAGGGACCTTAAACGCTAGGGAATTTACCGCCTCATTACATGCTCGGACAGCCCAAACTTTGAGAAAGTTGGTCTTAGACTAAGCCAAAATCTGCCTTCCTGTAACTTTGATCAATTGGTTCACATTCTTGCTTTGGGCTATTTAATTGCTAGGAGAGATTTTAGTTGCCTCCCTGAAGGCAGAAGACTTAATGTTTTGTAACTACTATTGATCTTTGGCCAGCTTTGGCCTGTAGCTGGGCAGCTAGATAATTTATTTCTCTTTGAGGTTCTCTGATACTATTTCTGGGCTACATTTTCTGTTTTACTTCTTCAGCTTTCATTTCTTTATGTGAAGAAATTTGAATATATGATTTTTATTTTTGTCTGTGAACTACACTTTTTTACATGGATACCAATTAACTGTTAATTATCAAATGTGTGGGTGAGAGGGCACAGATACATATTTATAGCTCAAATGAAGGCTTGGGATAATTTAGATTAAATATTATGAAAATCTTTGTAACAGTCATATTAGAAAATTAAATAATGGAACAAGCTGCCAAGAAAGGTTGCGTAATGACTGTCACTAGAGGTATTCAAGGCAGAAATAACCACCTGTTGCAAAATGATGGTGTATCGCTAATTATATCTTCTGGTTATCATCTGTGGATATTCATCCCGACTACCCTCTTCAGGTTACTTGAGATTTTAGTGATTTTAAAAGGTTCAATTTAAGCACATTCATAGAAACACATGCTGTCATTACTACTTTTTAAAAGTTACTATAAAATGCTTAGAATTTTCAGTCCTCAACTCAATCCTTAAGATATAATCTGAAGGAAAATATATCAAAGCACAAAAATTTTCACTGTGACCTTATTTATGGGAGTAAATAACTTAGAAAGAATCTAAATGTCAAAACATAATAAAATGGTTAATAACTTATGGTATATGCATGCGAAGAAATACTGGGTAACAAATTAAGTTGTATTCATAGTTTATAACAACATGGAAAATCTTACTGTTATAATATTAAGTGGAGGGGCACCCGGGTGGCTCAGTCAGTTGAGCGTCTGACTCTTGGTTTTCGCTCAGGTCATGATTTCAAGGGTTGTGAGATGGAGCCCCCCATGCTGTTTCCCTGCTCAGCGGGGAGTTTCCTTTAAGATTCTCTCCCTCTGCCTCTCCCCTCATTCACTCTCTTTCCCTCTCTGTCAAATGAATAAGTATTTATTAAAAATACTAAGTGGAAAACCAAGGCTTTAAGTTGCATACAAAATAGGATTCCAACCATGGGGAAAACTGAATAGAAAAGATAGCATCTCCAGCAAAATTAAGGAATATTTTAAAGCAGACCACTCCCTCTGCTACAAATATTTAGGAAGACTGGATAAAAATATATGAAGAACAAAGACAAATCATTTAGTCAGAATTAAAATTTAATTAAAGAATAAAAGGAAAATCCTCAGATGCCAAAATAAAGAGGGAACTCAAAGCTAGTGTAATCTAACTGATGTGGATAAACCCAGAGGAACAGTGCCACTCAGAGGCCCTGGCAATAGGGAGCTAAGACTTTAATGCTCATAGACGTATGGCAGGCTCCTGCAAAGAGCTGTAGGTCTCTTCAAATCACAGAGATGAAACTACGGCTGCTTCAAAAAGCTAAGCCTCTATAAATCCCCACCATGAGAATGATTAAAAAGCTACAAATAATCCCACAGGAAAAGAAACTGGCTAGCTGCTCTAGGATCTGAGTGAGTAGAGGTAGGAAAAGGGTAATATCCCCAAACCCTTGCCATGCTTGTATGTGGAGTGAAAAGGTATATAACCCTGTAAGCGTGGAAATCCCGGTCAGAGAACAAAGATATACCTGGGGTCTCAGCAGAAGGGTAAATAATGGAAAGCCATGGAGGTATTCATCTATTGCTTATGGTAGGACTTGTACAGAGAAAACAACCCCAGCTGAAGTTGAGGCTATCATTAAAAAGTTACAAACAAAACACAAGTATTAATAAATTAGAATCTGCAAATACAAGAAATAAAAGTAGCACTCAACGTGCAAGAAATAATATAACAACATGGGACAAAAAAATAGTCTTTTTGAAGTGTGAAAGCAATTAAGAGAAATCTAAAAGCTAGAACAAAACACAATGATGTTCTGAAAAAAATAGAAGGGGCAGATTTGGTATATTTGGTATATTTCTAGAAGGACATATGAAAGGATAAACAAACTATGAGATATCATTAGTAGACTATTAAGCTCATGAAAGGAAATTATCCAGAATGCAGCTCAAAAGTTAAGATGGTGAAATATATACTGAACTTTCATGGGTACCGACTACTAAATTATAAGGTTCAAAATAATCTAAATGGCAGCTCCAAAAGCAGAAAACCAGTAAAATTTGGTTGGCAAAATAGATTAGGAAATAATGAAAGATAATCCTCTTGAAATACAGAAAAATGTGAAACTTTGTAATGAATTCTCAAGGATAAGTGATATATGGGTGCCTGGGTGGCTCGGTCAGTTAAGCATCTGCCTTCAGCTCAGGTAACCATTTCAGCATCCTGTGATTGTGTCCCGCACTGGGGTCCTTGCTCAGTGGGGAGTCTGCTTCTCTATCTCTCCCCCCGCCTTGCTCTCGCTCTTTAATTAATTAACCTTAAAAAAAAAAAGTGATAGACAAAAATTCATTCCAGGACATACCTATCGTATCTTGCATGCAGAACACAGAAAGAACAAAGACAAACATCTTAAGAATACCATAAAAGAGAAAAGACAAATAACCTACAGTGGAAGGAAAATTAGAGAAAAAGATGTCTCAGTTCAAACTCAGAAGCCATAAGATAGTAGACTCGTATCTTCAAAGAACTAAGGAGAAAAACATAACCCACAAGCCTATGTCCAGCTAAACTATCATTCAAGAATAAGAACAAAATAAAAACATTTTTAGAAAAAAAAAAAAGACTCAGAAGATTTACTAATCAGAGATAATCACTACAAAATATATTAGGGAAAAGGAGAATTAAACCCTGAAGGAAGATGTGGGATAAGAGAAGTAATGTGTACAGAGAAACAGAAAGACTTGTGGATAAATCATACTTTCCTTAAACATATATATCAAAATACTCACCCTAGGCATAATAACAGATTGAAAACAATAGATAGAAAATGATGAACAAGAAGTTAAAGCAAAAGACACCATTAGAGGAAAAGAAAAATGTTTCATAATGATTAAAGGAACAATTCACCGTGAAGATATAATCCTGTACTAAGATGGAAACAAAAACATAACGTCCAAAAACAACATCAGTGGAGATTGGTATTAGAAAAAAATCCCTTCTGGGGACTCAGGCTCTCCCATTTGGCTCTCAGTTTCATGTATAACATCCTAGATATTAAGAAATGGTTATGTTTTAAATGGGAAGATATATTTGTAAAAGGAGCACCGTGACAGGTAAAGGTGAAAAATATCTTGGCTATGTCAAAAGAGTAAAATTAATGTATGATTCACAAACTAGGATCCAGAAGGGAGCAGCGATCATGAAAACTTAACTACGAACCTAACTAAGGGCAGCACAAGATAGTTTTTCACGTGGCCTATCTCTAGCCTCTCAGGGGCAGAGCACTCAACAGCTGTCCCTACAGAGCGTACTTGCCGACCTCAGTCTCCTTTATGCTGGTCTTCCTTGCACCTGCTCTCTGGACCGCTCTCCTCTCTGTGGCTTTGACAATATTCAGGGTAATGCATGGCTGCTGAAATCCACCTTCACTTTCCAGGTCTGATACCCTGTTCTCTGTCCCATGTATTATTTGATGAGATTTATATTCTGTAAGTGACTCCTAACTGTATTTCTCCTCCCAATTTCCCCACTTGATTAAGACCAAGTCTTATGAGAGGAAACAACAGCATTCCTTTCTCATTTCAAAAGGCATAGTAGATGGGGGCGCCAGGGTGGCTCAGTCAGGTAAGCATCAGCCTTCAGCTCAGGTCATCATCCTGGGGTCCTGGGTCCTGGGATCGAGGCCCGCATCAGGCTCCCGGCTCAGGAACCTGCTTCTCCCTCGCCCTCTGCCCTTTCCCCCACCCCACTCTCGTGCTCTTTCTCTCTCAAATAAACAATCTTCAAAAACCACAAAAAACAAAACAAAGGCATAGTATTTATTCTATGTTACTCTCCTCCCTCCTGTAATGATAGAACTTCTGCTTTGCTTCTAAAATTCTATGAAAGTTGCTATTCATTATACATAGTATCTTCATTTTGACCTTACATGTGGACATATTTTGTGAATGTCATTTTTATTTTGTTAAGAATGAATCTGTCCTAAAAGGTCAGTTAGAGGATTTTAGGTAAGTCAGTAAGATCAGACTTGTTATATACTTGTTATACTGACATTCGAAAATCCTTACTGATTTTGTCATCTGCTACTTCTATTTGTTGCTAGGGGATAATTGTTCTCAGCAATGGTATGGATTTGGTTGATAGAGTTACATTTTTATAAAATGTTAAGCTTGATCTAATGTGTAGGTACAGAAGCTCAGATTTTATTAAAATCAGTTTCATTTTTTTCAAGCACACAAAAATCATTCCTAAAAGTTAAGCATGAACTATAAACAGAGTCTTAATAATACTAAAGAACTATCTTACAGAATAGATTCTTTGATGATAATGTTACAAATAAGTAATCAACAGAAAACTGGACATATATAAAAAAGTTAAAAATTAAAGAATGCTTTCAAATGTTTAATATGTTGAAGAAATCACAATTGAATTTAATGATCTTTTTAAAATAATGAAAATTCTATGTATCTAGTAATTAGGTCAGTATTAACAGAGAAATTTATTGCCTTAAAAACATACAAAGATAGTCTAATTACCAAATGATGGTAGGCTAATGTAAATATGTATGTTCAAATATAGATCTCTACCTTTCACCAAATAAGACAGTATGTTCAAAATATATTGGTATGAAAAAGAAGTATGCCTTTTGATCTCTTGGAAGAAAACACTGGAGAAAATCTTTGTCAATGCGAAAAGAGATGGATTTCTTTAAAAAGCCCTAAAACTACAAACCATAAATTAAAAATTTTATAAACTTATAAATTTTATAAAATGCTATTTTAATGTACAAAATTTTTATAAGTTTTATTTCACTATTTTAATGTACCAAAAAGATTCCATGTCAAGCCTAAAACATCAAGAACTGAGAGATGCTATTTGCAAGGTATAAAATTATTAAAATCAACTGACATATACAGTGAAATCAATATAAGAGTAACAATACTGTGGGCAAAAATAGAAGAATATGGAAAAACAGGCTATAAAAGAGAAAATAAAAATGGCTGTTATATTTATGAAGAGATACTTAATCTCACTTGTAGTCTGAGGCATGTAAGGTAAAACAATATTGCAGTAACCTATCACTGATATAGCCCAAACTGAAGAAATCAAAATCTAAAAATACCATTTGCCAGCTAGAATGTATAGAAATGCACCATGACGGGCGCCTGGGTGGCTCAGTGGGTTAAAGCCTCTGCCTTCGGCTCAGGTCATGATCTCAGGGTCCTGGGATCGAGCCCCGCATCGGGCTCTCTGCTCGGCGGGGAGCCTGCTTCCTCCTCTCTCTCTGCCTGCCTCTCTGCCTACTTGTGATCTCTCTGTCAAATAAATAAATAAAATCTTTAAAAAAAAAAAAAAAAAAGAAAGAAATGCACCATGACTCCACAGCAGGAGATAGTATACGTTGTATAATTGCTACTAAGAACAATTTGGCATGCTTAAGTAAAGTTGAAAATAGCCAGTGTGTGCATGTTTACACGAAGATGTCCATTAAAACATTCTTCATAATATTAAAGCCAAGGTAAAAGAAACCACCTAAGTATTCATCCGTAGGGAAATGAGTCAGTGTGTACTATTTATATAGTAAAATACTTTAAAAATAGTTCAAATGAGTGAACTGCATTCACCTAATTAAACAGATAAAGATGGAAAACAATGTTGACTGAAAGAAGATGCAGAAACGTCTATATGATATGTTCGTGTTTGTCTGTGGCAAAACTACACACACAAACCTCAGGGTAGTCGCTACATGTCCGAGGAAAGGGATGGCAATGAGGTGGCATACAGTCAGGCTTTGGGTTATATATATGCAATTCTGAAACTTAAAAAAAGTACTTGAAGCAATTATGGTAAGTTGTCTGTGATCAGTGTATCTGAGCTGTAAATACATAGGATTGTATTGTTCTGTACAGTCTTCTGTACATTAGAAATAATCCAGATTTTTTTTAAGATTTTATTTATTTATTTGACAGAGAGAAAGAGATCGCAAGTAGGTAGAGAGGCAGGCAGAGGGAGAGGGGGAAGCAGCCTCCCTGAGGCTCGATCCCAGGACCCTGAGATCATGACCTGAGCCAGAGGCAGAGGATTTAACCCACTGAGCCACCCAGGCGCCCAGAAATAATCCAGATTTTTAAAAAGTTTATTAAAAATAAAGATTCCCTTTGGTGAAAGCAAGTATGCCAGAATTTATTCGTGGTCGTTTCTAGGTGAAGGAATTACAGATTTTTTGTTTTTGGGTTTTTTTTTTTAATTATGTTCAGTTAGCCACTGTATAGTACATCATTAGTTTCTGATGTAGTGTTCAATGACTCATTAGTTGCTTTATACTTCTCTCTACACCTAACTTTTTCTAATTTTTATTTAACGAGAATGTTTTACTTCATTACAGCAAAACTTGTTTTATTGAAAAGAAAAGCATATCTAGGGCTTGCCTCCTCTAGAGATTTCTTCTGAAACTAATCTGCCATCATACAGAAAGTGATATGGCTAGAGAGGGTATCATTTCTTTGAAAAGTTAACGGAAGTATATTTTGGATTTCTTTTAATCCTATGATATAGGCTGCCTTTACTTTGCTAACTGTTCACATAGATGCTGAGATTCATTATCATTGGAATCAGTGGGGCAGAATAAGTTCTTTCTGGAACTAAAATTTAGGTTCCTGAGGAATAAAACTGCTCCAAAAATTGAAAATGGTCAAACCGAGTGCATTTTTTCCTCTGTACTTCTAAAGATCAATTTCAACTATATAATTTAGGCAGTTTGCTTTGCTAACATCAAATCAGTGTCTTTTGCCTGGTTTTGACTGATACTTGTTTGCCTGAAGTTATAGGTAGGACTTTTGTAAGTGTTCCTCATGACACTAGGCTCTTAAAATGATACAGTCTGATTTTTTTTTTTAAATGGTAGGATTTTTTGTGCTGAATAAAACACCAAACTCAACATGTCTAAGGAGAAAATGGATTTCTGATGGGTAGAAACCATAACTGTGCGTCCCTATCTTCTCTAGCACCCAGTCATGCTTATTTGACACAATTCACACTTACATTAGTTATATTTTTAGAATTTTTTTTTTGCAAAAGTTATATCCAAAAATTACATTTGCTTCATAGGCATTTAATATACCACTGGATGATTATTGATTTTTTTCAAGGTCTTTCAAAACCTTGACATTTTTAAGACGAACTGTCACCCTCAGCATCTCTTTCCCTAGACTTAGAAAATATGATTTTGTCATGTGCAGTGGGCTTAGGCAGCCGGCAAACCTTTTAGACTGATTGCATAGTCTTAAGATTCCTTGAGGTTAATTAAAAATGGACACTGTGACATTAAGCAGAGAAGTCTAAGTTCCTTTTCCTGGAATGAAGGAGAATGAACAATGAATTTTTCCAGTTTTGTTAAGAGCCTTACAGTAATCCTAAGTTGTTTCTAGAAGAAAATAGTGTGATGAAAGTTTGACTTTCCTAAAAATCCTTAGGTTTTGATCTTTCACAGTTATCACTTCATTTCTCTCTCTCTGTGTCCTCTCTCTCCCTCTCATGCATGTGCACACACACACATACAGCCTGAATTAGATATTCTATTGACATGTTTTGGAAGAAGGGAAGATTAAGCTAAGTGTTTTGAGATTCAAACGGACTGTTCTATGGTTTCTAATCATTGCAAACCTGATGTTTTAAATCATTAAGCCATTCCCTCTAGCTTACCATGGGAATATATTTCCATATAGTTTGCTGTGATATATTGAGAGAGAGAAGAATTAGAATTCATTTGCTATTTAATTTTTCTCCCAAAGTGACTTAAAAAGGTCATCTAATGCCCACACTTCTTCTATTTCCAGAATATTTTCATTTCATCTATCAGAAACCCTTGTGTCAAGATAATTTATTTGACTAGACTTTTAGGAATTCAGCATCATGGCTATATCCATTTGAATAAATTCAGAGTTCTATCTGATTCTAACCAGCAAAGTGTGGGAAAATAGAAAATGGTGATATTTAACAATTTGAATTTATCATATAGGAAATAAGTTCTTGTGTCTTTCCTTATACTGAACATATCTCAAAATACTACAGGTGTCCATTTTTAATTTTAAAACCAACTGACTCTTAAAACTTAACCCCAGTTATTTTGGTATCTCTTATCTAAAACAGATTTTCTTAAGTGAACCTGCGGTTTACTGGGTTTTCTGATCACATTATCTAATGTCTTCTCTTCCTGTCAGCACCCGACTCCCCAACATCTGAGACTCTGGGGCAACCAAGATAAGGGGGAAAAAAAAAATAGAAGAACCTGCAGAGAAGTAAAAATCTACAGGAAAGCGGACATTCAGAAATCCCAGAATTAGATTCTAGAGAAATTTCTAAAACAGGACAGGAAGCAGGAGTCCTGAAACAACAGGAATCTAGTCAGATTTGAAAGCCAGGTACTCTTTCTGAGCCTCACAGAATTATGTCTATCGATTCCAGAACAAAGAGTGGAAGGAACATTATGCTGTATTTCCTTCATACCCCCAGTACTTAGCGTGTATCTGATAAAGAACGGGTTCTCGATAAATATTTTATGAAATACAACAGAATGAGGAAATAAACCAATTTTTACAAAGCAACAAGCTATACGTAATTTAAAAGGTCTCTCAAAAAAAAAAAAAAAAAGGTCTCTCAAAATCCTAAAATCATCCCACAATCCCTTCCCTTTTATCAGAGATGACCTGGTTGGAGTTCTAACGCAGTGACTCAGGAATGACTAAAGGGGTCAAACAGCCCACCCAGCCTATAACCAAAGGTTCTAAGCTTTTAGTACGTGACTGTACTCTCAAACTTGGTAAATGCTGATCCTCAGTCCGATGAACCAAAGAATCTGATCCAGTGATTTAGGGATAGAAAATAGAAATCTACATTTTTAACAAAATACCTCAAGTGATTTAGATACAAACCCCTTGGAATCTCGTTTTAAAAAAACAATAAAATGAGCACGTGGGAGGTGCAGTCAGATTCTCGGTTTTGGCTCCGGTTGTGATCTCAGGGTCACGAAATCGAGCCCCGCGTGGGGCTTCACACTGAGCTCCCAGTCTAAGACTCTCTCTCATTCTGCCTCTGCCCCTCCCCTTCCTATCCTCTCTCTCAAATAAATAAATTAATCTTTAAAAAACACAATAAAACGGGCCCTCAATAAATGTTGAGTGAGTGAAGAAGTTTTACGAGTGCTGGTCCTGGTTAGTCTCCACCTGCTTTAGCTTTATTGGGGATAGGCCAATGCTTTCAACTAGAAGACAAAATAACAGCAACAATTTATTAAATCCTTACTAGTGTCATTCATAGTTGTTTCCCCTGAAAGATAATCTGTACGAGCCACTAATGACCACTGGTTTTGTAATCCCTTCCCCTTGAGACCAGAAGCAGCTTTGACCTTCACTGTTCTGCTAAACACCTACGGCTCAGGAGAAAGGACTAAGGAGACGTGTGAGGGCATGGCATCAGGCCCCTGGAGAGATGCTGAGCCAAACATCACCCACTTGCCTTACAACACAGCCCGATTCTTACCATACAAGAAAATTGAGAAAATAAAATCATCTCATTCACTTTTCTGTTAACTGCCCCGGGCACCCAAGATAAGAAAGGGGGACTTCCCAGGGCTCGCCTACCTCTTTGTCCTCTCATTAGGGCCTATGACCCTCACCTGAAAGAAGAGTTTCCAGATGCAAATTGTTGATAGGCAATTCCTTCAAATCAATCATACTGTACAAAGAAACAGGACCTGGACTCTCAACGTACTGTTTTAAAGCAGCCAATTTCTATCAGAGTTCCCCCAGGTATGTATTACATGGATATTTCCAAGGGTAAAGAAGGCATGTGTCACCTCTCAATGTCCAGGCAATTGCACATGAAATACCTCTGTGGCTTGTTGCTGAAAAGTCACACCTCTGATCCACAGATCGGCTTAATTTAACCATTTTTCAACATGTTAATAGATTTCCCTATTTTAAATTCCTGCTTAGTGGAAAGTTTCCCCATTGAGCATCTGATTTAATTTTGTCTGCTTGGATGCCCTTTAGGTAAAGGACACCATTCAATATCGGAATTAGAAGCATTCTATTCATTTTCCCCCTGCAGCCAGGGAAAGAGAAAGAGGAGTGCAGAGGCAGAGACTCAAACAACTCTAGATGCAGCAATTCTCTAGCCGCTGAGCAATGAGGTTTCATACGCTGCTGGAGGACCCATTCATCTTAATCCATCTGGAAAGAGGGCTACGCGCAATATTTCACAATCTAAGTACTTTCTGACAAATCTATTAATTATGCACTCAAACAAATTATTTGCTGCCTGTGGAGAATTGCTACTGGATTTTCTCTTGTGCCAGAATACATGTTCTCTCTTCTGCTTTTAACTCATTGCTGTCATCTCGGACCAATTCATCTCGGTCCCCTGTTTTCAAGCATCCAACATTTTAAATTTAGACGTGGTCACTACCAGAGAGAAGCCAGATAGGGTTAGGGGAACATGACGCTGAAGAGCTGAACGACATTTGCTGCCTACTCTCTGACCCTTTTTGTCTTCCGTTCTCCTTTTCTGAAGCCAAGCGTCTGGAAGACATCTCTTCTACGTGCTAGAACAATAGATGAGACCATTAGACTGTGGCTTACTGATGCTTCTCACCCAAGACTTCTGTTCCTCAGATCTAAAGACAGGTCCTCCTCCACAACTCATGAAATAAGAACTTTATGAAACATGCGTGGTATTTGGAAGGAAAAAAAAATACATAGTTGCAATTTATTCTCATCTAACTCGATAATTACATTTGGGTTCTAGTATTTCATTTAAAAATCTCAAATTATTTTTTAAAACATAATTTATTTCCTAGCTTTAGAGACACTATAACTATAAAAAACTACTGAAAACAAAAAGAGATAAACATCGACATCATGCCTAATACGACCTTTTAAAAATGAGTGTATGTCTTTCTAGTCCTTTTATATGTGTTCAGAATATATATGCTCTGTATTAAAAAACACATACATACATAATCTTGTATGGATTTTTAACTTACCACTTCCTACCTACTTTCTACAGTGCTAAGACCTTAGCATATGTTGGGGAAATAGAATTAAAAACAAAACCTTTTCCCACGGAAATCCTCTCCACAAAGATACAAGAAGGAAGACACTTTTATTATTGAAGAAACATTAACTAAAATGTGATACACATCACGAGCAACCTGCTAAGAAATGGCGAAGACAGAAAGAAACCTCACGCTTTCACACAGCCAAGCAGATACAACCTGTTACATACAAGTTTTCAAGCTAAATAACAACTCATCCTCAAGGAAGAAGACTTAACAGCACCATTTGTCACACACAGTTCCTCCTAACTTTCCCTAGTAGTTGAGGAGACCATCTGTGTTAACAAGTGGGCTTTAGGGGCGCCTGGGTGGCTCAGTTGGTTAAGTGACTGCCTTCGGCTCAGGTCATGACCTCAGGGTCCTGGGATGAGGCCAGCATAGGGCTCTCTGCTCAGCAGGGAGCCTGCTTCCCCCTCTCTCTGCCTGCCTCTCTGCCACCTTGTGATCTCTGTCTCTCTCTGTCAAATAAATAAATAAAATCTTTAAAAAAAAAAAAAAAAAACCAAGTGGGCTTTAGCCAAAGGAAAAACAGACTCCTTCTATCTTGACCACAGGAGGTACTTTTGCTACTAGAAGAAAGGTGCCTACCAGCCAGGCTCCCACCCTCCCACGGAAACTGGGAGATAGAATGCTCTCTCCCTTGTTTACATCTCAAAGAGATGGTTCCCAGGTCCTTGAGAAAGACATTTCTAGGTCATAAAGCTGACGCAAGTTCTACTCATTTCCAAAAGGATTTAAATATATTTCAAAGAAAGAAGAAAGTATTTGTAATTATAAGTTTTCTAAAGTAAATGCTCTAAAACCAGAAGGGGAGGAAAATCGCATGTTTACAAGAGGGATAATTAAACCTCTTATTTTTAATTTGTATTTGTTCTTACGACACACACATAATTTAAAAAGCCTTACAATAGTCTGTCATAAAAATACAGAATAATTTACCTAACTCACCTCTGCCACTGGACATTAATTTTTTAAAAATTATCCTACTTTAAATAATTTTGCAATGCACATTCTTATCAATGGAGTTTTCAAGCACTTTTGTTTTTTAACCACATGAATAATGACAGTGTTCCCTGTAGGACAAAGAGGGAAAAAATATTAAATACTGCCTTCAAAAACAGATACATGCATGCATTGGAGACACAAGCCTATTCAGTCAGTGCACTTCTCACAATTTAAAAAGCACTGAGTGAATAAATCTAGTAACCAGCAGCATGCATTCAACAGCAGACTAAATGCCTAGAAAAAAGAACGTTCAGTCCTAACTATTAAATCCTGAGTTCAAAATTCAGCTCTTTAAGAACATCCACCAACTGGCCAACTGTTCAATGCACAGAAATATGGAGCATTAATCCTCCAGCTCCTGAAGCTTAGAGCTGCTCCTTCTGTCAAAGGACCAAGAGCTTTGGATTTGAATGGTCCATAGCTCTTCTGATGAGAAGACATCACCTTCCATATTGCAGCTGGGCGGTGGCTTGGAAAAGTGAGTGTGCCTCCAAGATGAACACAGAGTCAAATATTTTATTTTCCTTGATTAGAGGGGATGATGAACCAAGACCTTTTTTTAATTTTTCCAAAATCAAAAGTTTGCCTTTTAAGCTGGATTGACAATTTTGCCATTTTATGTGTTAAGGCAATGAGATGCTAGGGAACTACAGAGCAAACACGTGGCCAACCCAGAACTTGCACTCATCACAGTGGGATTTCAAAATCCCTGTTCTCTTCATTATAGTAGGATGCAGAGCCCAAAGGCTATTTTTCGCTCCTTGCTTGGAAAAGTAACAGTGCATCAAATTAATTGTGATTTCATAACTACTAGAAGAAAAGGAGGGCACCATAGGAAATGCAAGAACTTGTCACTGAATAAGCAGATGGCATATTTTTTAAAAAATTCATAGAAAACTTCAGAATCTAGACTCAATGAATAGAGAAAGAAAACAAGACAAACTCATACTGAAATGCAAAACGACCAGCTTTATTTGCCAAAGCTCACTTTCAAAAAAGCCAAAACAAAAAATAAAAAACCCTACCAGCCTGGATAATACACTCCCTGGAAAAACTGTAATGAAATGACAAAAATTTCACAGATCGCCCAAATATTGCACTTAAATGAACTCAATTTCTTTTCCTAAGTTTAGGAATGATCATCAGACATTTGCCTTAAATTAACAAAAGGAAAAAAGTAAAACACTACAATTTATAAATAACAATTCATCTCAATAGCAGTAGCAAACAACTGATTCTTAATTTTTTTAAGAACTTATCTCATTATCAAATTACATAAATTACATTGGACAGAAGATAGCCATAGAAACTTTCATTTCTTTAAAGAATGTTATTTCTTTGGCTAACGTCAAATTCTTAGTATCTGAAGATTATGAGTTTGTTTATCATTAACATAACTCTCTGCAAAAGATGGAGAAATGTGCTATCAATACTTGTTTTACTCTTAAAGGATTATATTTGTTAAAATAGTCCTTTTTGAACAAAGTATAGAATTTCAATCAAATCATAATTGAACACTAAACAGAAAAAGTTCAGTTATTGAAACAGTATCCTCTGAGCTAGCTTTTTCTGAGAGATGGAGTAGCATAGTATCCTAATCAGTCCAGGTTTGAAATGGGATATGCCTTGAATGTAGAATGTGGCGTTCTACAAATCAGAGGGGGAGAAAATCAGCAGACAAATTGTATAACTGAAATCGAAGAGCCAATAAGAATTTCTCTGAAAGCACACAAAGATACTGTTACTGAAATTAAGCACTGTAGACTGTCCGGAGATAATAGTTTAGAAATTTCCTGAAAAGTGAATTTATGGCAGACTTTGTGATCCTGAAATTGAGATAATTTTCCTGAAATCACTTACTTCATTACGATACCAAAGTAGATCAGTCTATTAATATGACATTCAAAACTACTTATATTTATGCATAAAGAATGAAGGAGTTTAAGCAACAGACCCATGGATAGGACACTATGGGAACAATGCAATCAGGGGCATGGCCTCTGTCTATCCCTACATCTATCCTCCGTGTAGCCTCATGTTAAGCTTCAAAGAGAAGGAAGAATCCCAAGACGAAGAGGCTGACTCAGATGACAATCAGGATAGCTTTGCAACACAAGGAGCCAATGAAGCAGGAGTTCGGGAAGGGATGGGCGCTGGGCAGGTAGACAGTACAGACAGCCTCTTCATGTCAGGACCAAGGAGAGCAGCAAAATGAAATCCTGACTCCCAAGCAGCAAGAGGGCAGCAAGCAGTAGCCACGCGGTACAACAGAAGGGTGGCCCCAGGTAGATCTCTCATGTGCCCTGGGGAGACCTCAGTAGGGGATTCATTGTTCACTAGCAAGTGGATTTCAGAGTTAATGAAAGAGAGAGGATCATGTAAATGGGATAGAACATGTACCCACTCTTCAGGCAGGCCAGGGCCCTGAAATTTACATAACTCGTTATACTTCCACCATCTTCAAGCCATCAAGTTTCTTAAGACTTTCCTTTTGACTGTTGCCAATAAAATGTTTCAAGTTGATGACAAGTTTCCAAAGGAAGACAAAACATACCTATATCTAGAAGTTCCACATCATGACCCACTGTGGAAAGCAGTCCTGTTAAAAAAGCCTGAAACAAAACATAACCTCGATGCATTGTTTAATCTGCCAGCCTCATCAGAATCTCTGAAGGGAGACTAAGCGAGAGATCATGGAGAGGAAAGGACAGGATCAAAGATTAATTAAGCACCTTCGATGTACCAAGCCTAGTCCAAGGGATGTAACAACATCATCTGACTTAACTCTCACTTCTACAAAGATGAGTGACCATTGCTCAACATATGAGGAAGTGGGATTCAGAGCTTACAAACTTGTCCTTTAACTAGCCTGAGATCCTCTTTGCTTCCTTGTGTTTATAGAAGCCCTCAGAGCAATACCCTTAGTATAAACATACCCTTAACATTACTCTATTTTCCCATGTCTTTCTCTTCCAGTCTGACTATAAGAGATCCAGCCAAATCATGTTGAAGCAAACAGCCTGTGCATTAGCAGCAAGAAGCCGATGGCCCGAATCTTCGGAAGGTTTCACCAACTGAAATAGTTCACCGCCAACACAAGGAACGGATCCAGGCTCACTTGAGCACGACACACAACTTCCCCTAGGCACAGGGGATAGCTTACATAATCAAGAAGAACAGGAACCGCCAGGGCTCAAAGAAAGACAGCAACCAGAGTAACTTTGGGGAACAGAAACCAAAGGGCCAGATCACCGAGGCTCTCCTTTGCAGGATCCATCAGCTACATATCACTTCCATCATCCGATCATGCCACTCAAATTCAGGTTCAGGAAGAGAGGGCCACCATGGCCCGGCCCAGGTCACACGTCCACACTTTGGCAGCGGCAAGGAAGGCTCCCTCACTGAGTGCGTGCCAGTCGGCCTGCAGCAGGGGAAAATTTTCCCCCACAGGAAAATCGGAGCGCTGGGCTGGCGAAGTAACAGATCCCCACTGCAATAACGAAAGGTCTCCTGTGCCCTCACAAATGTCCTCCCTTGTCACATTACAGTGAGTGGTTTCTGCTTACTCACATATTCCTCACACCGAGCCCTCGGAAGCTGAGGCGGAGCTCCAGAGAACTCGGTCTCCCTCACTATCACCACACACCAGAAGTACTTCCAGCTTTGATTCATTACACACATCACTTCTATCTTACCCACCAGAACATGATATATATGGTAATTTATTTCAGGGTTTTGTACTTGCTGCCACCCCCTCACGTCCTATATCATTTAAGCGGAGTTCTGCATCAGCAGCGATGAACACTAAGACCCACCCCTCAGTCAGAGGGAGAAAAGGACTCTACCCCCCTCCTCTCCCTTCCCTCCCTCAAAGGGAGTCCGCCCAGCCTCAACCCAGATATTACAGACTAGCCTCAAACCTTCTGCCAGCATCTGTCTTCCTGAGAATGCTGAGTTCCACAAATCAGAGAGGAAGAATAACGGCAGTCAGACCGTGTAACTGAAATCGAAGAGCCAGTAAGAATCGCTCTGGAAGCCCACAAAAGCGCTTCTGCAAAGATCCTCTGCTACTGAAATGAAGGACTATAGATTGTCCGGTGATAATAGGTTAGAAATTTCCTGAACAATGAGGTGGAATGATTCTGAAGTCGAGATCGTTTGTTAAATCATCTACTTCATTAAGATACCAAAAGGGTTTTCAGTATTAACATGACACTCAAAATAAAAACACGGGCCAATCCTGCCCTTACAAATTAACAGAAATCTGTGTAGGGGAAAGAGAGGAAGAGATGGTTATGCCAGCAAAAGGAAGGACACAGAGGATCTGCTTTTACCTGGTGGCCCCTTGAGTTCAATGTATGACAAGCTCTCAATTCCTGTAAATCGGACTTCGGACAGAACTCTCCAGAGAATAATCTGTGGGACAGACATGCCCTCCCTCCACTGTGTTTACTAGATACTGAAAAGTTGGTAGGAAAACCTGGAGAGAACACAGGGTCAGGGAGAGTGCAGTGCACAGACATAGAGGTCTACCTCCCCCCCTACCCCCGCAAAGTGGTCCCACCCATTGCAGGGTGACCCAAAAGGGAATGGGGCCAGGAGACATATTAGGAAAAGCTGACTACCTGTGAATAAAATGGGAGGGTTGTGACATAGTTACGTGCTTATTTTAAATTTCTAGTCAAGTTTGTTTCCAAGGAGAGGGCAGAGAAGTGTGGTAGGAGGAGAGGGAATAAGAGGGTCACTAAACAAGAACTTTCAAGGCAGAACATCTAACGTTCAATGTTAAGTGGCTTGTGTGTTATGAATTGAAGCTCTCCATCTCCTCAAACTTGACAAAGATCTGCTTCAGATAAAGGTCTTACTGGAGCAGAAATCTGTGTGTGTGTGTGTGTGTACACGTGCGTGTGTGCATGAGGATAAGGCCTGTTAAACTGGCTCATTCCTGGCATGGGATAGGCAGTTGAGTCCCCCTTACTAGGAGCTCAAGTTGCCGGTTGCCATAGTAGCATTTTGGTTACATATGCAAAAGACTGTATCACTATTATTTTAGAATGACATAAAAATGGCCAACCATTGTGAATAGCTTCTAAAATGTTTCGTGTTCTCATTTTCCTGAATATATCTCCAGTTTAAAAATGGATAGCAGCTCCTGTTACCTGTTAGAATAAAACTATATCCTCCTTTTGGGGCCCCATGCCTTCCATGAACTGGTCCCAATTAATCTACCCAAACTTGTCTCTCCCTACTCATGGAACTCTCTGGTTCAGCCAGGATGGTAGACATCCTATATTCCACATATGTTTAACTCTTTCCAGAAGTCACACCTCATGCCAGAAGTGTGATAGTATGATGCTGTTGGCTATTGCCCAGGACTTCTGTGAGGCCAGCTCCAGTTTTTTTTTTTTTTTTTTTAGCTTTACTGACATAGAATTGGTATGCAAAAAGGTCTGCACATAAATTATGGATACAATTTGTATACAATTAATGTATCCAATCTGAACATATGTATACACCTGTGTTACCCTCACCACAATCAAAGCCATCAATATAGCCATCACCTCCGAAAGTTTCCTTATGCCCCTTTGATGCTATTGATGGTTGTGTGTGCATGTATGTGTGTGTGTTAAGAACATTTACCATGGGATCTATTATTTGAACCAATTTTTAAGTGCACAATACCTTACTGTCAACTCCAGGCACAATGTTGCACAGATTTCTAGAACTTACTCATCATGTGTAACTGTAACTTTATACCCAAGACTCATTTTAAGAGCAGAAGCTGTCACAGTGCTGTGGCGTGCCCTCTAGAGGTAGGTGGAGAGTAATGGTCCGTCGTCCAGCAGCACGGGAATGCTGGTGCACGGCCAGGAACACTCTCCTACTGGATACTCCAGTCACCTTGGAAATGCAGAAAAATGTGGAGTCTCACTCTGCTTGATGTTTCCAGCTCCCTTAGAAGCCTCGTGGCCTGCTTTATTTTTCATCAGTACACTTATCACTACCTGCCATGGTCTCCTTTTGTCTATTACCTTATTTTTCCCATTAGAATAGGAAAACAGCTATTTAGTTTGCTTTGTTTTGCAGCTTCTAGAATGGAGCTGGGCACTTGGTCAATAATCATGAATGTTTGTTGAATAAATGTGTTATTTTTTAGATAATACGATTAAATAAATAGTAGTTCAAGACGTATCTTAGTATCTTTACATCTTACTTCATGGAATCCTCCATCCCCACTGAGTACACAGAGCCTCAAGTTCATTTAATACTCCAAGAAAAAACCATAGCTCTTTCTCATGGTAGTTAGGGTAATTAACTAACAGTATAGC
>CM052892.1:38189211-38227313 GCA_028534135.1 Potos flavus | reverse complement strand
ATAAATAACCAGTGTTAAAATTAAACTACTGGTATTAATAACATTTCTGTTGTGTTAGAAGATCATGAATGCCTTTCTGCTTTTTTTTTTTTTTTTAAGATTTTATTTATTTATTTGACAGAGAGAGAGAGAGATCACAAGTAGGCAGAGAGGCAGGCAGAGAAGGAGGGTGGGGAAGCAGGCTCCTGGCTGAGCAGAGAGCCCAATGCTGGGCTCGATCCCAGGACCCTGAGATCATGACCTGAGCCGAAGGCAGAGGCTTTAACCCACTGAGCCACCCAGGTACCCTATCCTTTGCTTTATTTATTTAACTTGTTCTTACGCTCAACTTATGAATAAAATAGGACACCTACATATGATAAGCAAGAGTTCAGAAGGACCCAAATTTTTGCGGTTTTTTTTTTTTTTTTTTTTTAATTTGATGCTGACTTGTCCCATCTTCCCTGCCTTAAAGTTCATTATTCTAATTCCATCTGACATCTACCCCTCTGGTCCTTCCCATGTTCTTTTTTTTGTGGATCACGGACCAGACAACTGACTTGACAAAGCACACAGGAGATTTTATCGATGATTTTTAAAGTGAGGAGAGAGCGCAACATTTTCCTGTTTTTCTCTGTGGATTTTAAAACTATTTTCTAACATGAGGGTGTGAAACTTCCATTTTAATGGGATGCTAAATATCTAATGGACAGAGTTAGGAGAAACAGCACTCCCTGAAAAGTAACCAAACCAGACACATTTTGCTCCACCTTTTCAACAATGGTCACGCTATCCCTTCCCATTGTCTTTATATTCTTCTCCAATATCCCCAACAGTATTTCACTTCTGCTTTCACTGATCCAACTACTCGGATTCTCATCATTCAATCTCCCCTTGTCTCCTCAAGTTTCCTATGCCTGAATCTTCTTACAGGTTCTTCAAACTCTTAAGTCACAGAAAAGAGCACAGGTGGGACCACAAAGCCTGACAGGATAGAAGACCTACCTGGTCTCAAACTTGGCAATTTCCTCTATCCCATTTTCAGTTTGTCAAAACTTAACTCCAGTGAAATGTCTCATCATCAACCCCCTGAGCAAAAATTACTAACACCCTCTTCAGTATTCTTCCATTCTTTTGTTAATGCTATCATTATATTTATCAAACACCTAAGAAGAAATACTGTACTCTCATTCTTTCCGTTTCTAGTTCAAGAAGCTTCTCTTTAGAGCGGCACTGCCCAGCAGAATTTCTCTAAGGATGAAATGTCCTATCTGCAATGCCTCATGTTAACCACCAGCCACATGCGACTGCTGAGCCCTTGAAAGGTGGCTAGCATGAGAAAGAAACTGAGTTTTTAATTTTATTAAGTTTTCATTAATGTAAATTTAAGTAGTTACGTGTGGCTCAAGGCTACTGTATTACATAGTGCAGACTTCAGAGTAACACCCCTGGCTGCTTTCGGCATCGCCTGAGAAATCCTGTACATTTTTCCCCCAACGGTTACAGCATCTTCTCTGATCTCAGTTTTGTTAAAGAATAGTTTTGTTCACTTTAGAATTCTTTTGATCCCACAGAGACTTCGTTTTCAAGATGCTTCTTCTGTTTTTGTTTTGGTCTTTTTCCCGTTAGAGATTTCCCTCTCATCTGATCCTTGACTCCCTCCCGTCCCACATAGAAGAATGTGGAAATTTATAACCAAGCAGAAGTCTGTGCTTGTGGAGACGGCTTGCGGACGATGGTCTTTATTACACATTGAAGTAAATGAAATAGTGTTTGCCTGTTTATTTTTTTAAATTAGAGAATCCCCATGTCAGTTCATTCAAGTTGTTAGATGGAGTAGAAAACAATTTTCCAAGATCTGACTGGAATGTATAAGTCTTGCTAAACTATCTGGAGACATGACAAAGGAAAACAGCAGGAAAGGAATGGTCTCCACCTTCAGTGTATAATACCAACTTCCCCTCTCTTCAGTTGGGAATTTTGTCCTGTTCCTGTCATCTTACAGTGCGAAGATCCCCTGGTATCCCTCACCAGAGAAAAAACTCTGTTTACCTTGAGAGAGAAAGGCGATCCTTTTGCTGGGAAATAGCGAGGAGGAAGTTTTGGTGTTATAATTGCTTCTGAAACAGCCTTTCAACCACTACCTAGGAGTGCCTTGAGGGTCCCTTCATACAAAACGGGTGGTTTTTCAGATCTTCCTACTGTCAACAGACGAGTCTACTTTCTGGAGACTTCTAAATTAATTACCACTCATCCCCTCCTATTCTGTTCATCTTTTTTTATGATGTCAACCTAAGAGAAATGTGTTCAACCTACCGTTTTTCACCAGAAGTATGTCAACCTATCTTTCCATTGAAATAGGACAATTTGTGTGTGTGTGGAGAGGAGGAATCGTATCGACCCCTGTGTTTCTCGGGTATGGTGCACAGACAGAGGTAGGCACTCTAAGATATTCACTAAGTGAACAGAGAAATCCACCAACAGATCAATCAATGGAGGCAGGAGCAGACAGACGGATGCATGAAAGACAGCACCTTTTTGGTGGCCTAAAGAGATTGTGTGATCCATTACATAATCAGGGGTCAGTTGTCTTCTGAAGCAGGTTTCTACCCTGGCCTTTAAGCCCTTGAAGAAATACACCTGCTCTTCTGCTCGCCAAGTGTTTCCCTGGTTTGAAGGATCGGATACGGACACTGAGTAGGCCCTCAATGTGTTTATTTGCCCCCTTTCAATGCTTTGTCCTCCCATCAGGGCTATACAGAATCCTCAGCCCTTCCAGCAGCCAGTTATCTCCTCCAAGCATCTTATTATGAAAAGCATTACAAAAAGTCAAGACCGTTGCTCCTTCTGGAAATGTGTGAAGCACGGTTGCTACAATGAGAGACAGCGCCTTGCAATGCAGATTTCATGGTTCTTCCATGAAGCGCTGTAAGGTAACAGTACACTTTTCAATTTTTACTCTGTAAAAGAGCTTTTGATTGCATCTAGCATACAATACCATAGCGGCAGAATTCATGAATATTTTACTTACACGAGGAAAGGGAAAACTAGCCTGCTTCAATAGTTTTTATTTTGTAAGGTTTTAGATTGAGTTTTAGAAAAAAAACCTCCCAGATTTTTTTTTAAAGCCCTCCATTAAACAGCTGCTTTGAAAGTTTCTCTTTCCTTTTAAGTGTTTTCACATTTACAGACGGTGCTCCTATGATCTAATGAAATTAAGCTATCAGGAGGAAATCATCGCGTCAGAAAGGGCTGGGGAAACACTGGAAAGCACCAGACATCTCGCTAGAAGAGCATCTCTGGGGAGTTTGCTCTGGGAAAGAAGCGGTGGGTGGAATCACGGAGCTCCTTGGTCTGTTAAGCTGAAGGCTGCCTTCCCACACTTGTCTTCTTTACATAAGCATTTTCCTTTTAAGGCAGCCCACAGAGGCACAGAGAGAGGAGCCAGCAGACACACTGGTCAGATCTAAATATTCCAAGGAGGAGATAAAAATAAAACGCTACATCTGAGTGAATGACCTTTTAACATTTAAAATCTTGAGCTGCTTTACGAGTGCTTTCGTTTCCCACCTTACTTCCCACCCCGGTTTCTGATCTACTTGTAAATTTTAGCTTCCAGGAGGCAGAATATGCTTCAGATTGTTAACAGATTGCTCGAACAGCAAAAAGACTAAGTCTCATTCTTTTTTTTTTCCTTTTTTCTTCTTCTTTTTCATTAAGTGCTTCATCCTAACTAAAAATTAAGTGCTTCACTCCTAACTGAAGGAGGTCAGCTCTCAAGCGCAACTCACTGGGAATTTATACCCCAGTGACTACTCAATCCGGAGAAGTGTATTTTCTTCTATTTAAACCCCTTGTAATTAATTAATAAATTAATAAATAAATAAATAAGCAAACCCCTTGTATTTTTTTGAGGCTTGGCTGACTGTTGTTCCTTAAGAAAGATTCATGGCAAACGTAAAGTGACTTCTTTAGACAACTGGTTCTCACTCTAGTGTGTCTCCAAAGGACTTGGATGATTTTGTTTAAAATGCAGATTCATGTTGCACTGTCTTGTATTTCCAAATCAGAGTGTCTGTGAGATTCTGAGAAACACATAAAGTCTAATCCCAAAAAGCAACAAGGGGTGGACAAGGAATAGAAAATATTTTAGTTTCATGAACTGAAACACTACGGACTCAGAATTAGACAAATCTAAGCCTGATCAAAGTCTTTCCCCATCTCCACTTTCCTATCCCTGCCCCCTTCTACCTCATGTTTCTTTTGCTCCTTATTTATCCAAGGCTTACATTTAATTTCAGCTTGAAAATGCCTTTCATTTAGTCCCCGTATGCGGCACAGGATTTTGAATGAAGTAGGCAGCCTACAAGTGTTAACAAGTATCTGACTATGGTTAAGAGGCCAGAAGAGTCGAGCTTTGAAAACTCACTGAAATATGATCAAAGCTGATCGGGGCTTTGGGGAGAACTTCAGAATAGGAAGAAGTGTTACAGTCCGGGATGCTTCAAACACATTTTTGTGTCCCCAGAAGAATGATTTACTTCCATGATGATATGGGGTAGTTTCTTAGTTAAGTGGATTTGTCTGCGGATTTACTCAACTGGATCCCCTTTTAACAGAGATGCCTGCATTCTCTGTTCTTTGGCTTTCTCTGGTCACTTTTGGAAGTGCTCTTATGCTCTTCCACTATCTACGCAATAGAAGGAACATCTCAAGTAAGTTGAAGAGAATGATGATGAAAATATGAAGAGCTATGATCTTTGGCTGGTGTTTACAAGGGAAGGCACTTTCATATTCTGAAATAATTGCAGAAACTCCCCTGCTTCGTATCCCTGTGCCCCTTTCCTCCCTCTTTCTTTCTTCCTTTTGTAAATGTTTGGGCTCTAACAAGGTACAAAAATAACGATTCAGAATCATTCATCATCAAATGTGTTTTGCTTCTTGTGTCAAATGGCTAGAACACTAGTATCTGCCTTAGATCTTTCTTGTAGGAAGTAAATGGGATGATACTTGAAAGGCACAGAGCTTAAGATCTGGTGCACAGAGCTTAGTAAGTATTCGCTGTACTCATAAAGCACCTACAGCACATGAGAGGAGTCAGGGTATTTCCAAGACGAAGTTGATGTCAACCTCTTAGAGTCCCAATTTCAAATGGAAATTGCTGAGAGATAATGCAGGATTAATGAATACCCCTTGGTAATTTAATAATAAACAGTATTGTATGTATCAGGCTTTTCTTATTTTGGAATCACCGAAGTACTCCTACCATTTAAGGCCTGCTATTAAAAAACGTTCCCTGAGGATTCCAACCGAAAGACACTGCTATCTAAACAAGACAGACATGCCAAAAAGGACACATCTTTTTAACCATTTTGAAGCGAAAGCGTAAATGACCCTGAATTTAGAATACATACAACCTCCAAATACCTAACTTTCTCCTTTTGAGTAACTACTTTTGATCCAAAAACCGAGCTGATAATCATGTATGTTTAATGTTTCTAATCAAGCCAAAGGCACCTGTATTTCTCTCATTCCACAGAAACGCCAGCTGTTAGTTATCCACAATAAATGGGATTTCACATTTTGTGACAAGCCTATTAAGAGGAAAGTACAAATGCTAGTCTGAAATAGAGAATAATAATAAGTTATCAAAAGACTTTTTCTCTCAAATATACATCATTATGTTTATTATGCTCATTCTGCTTTTGAGAATTTTGTCTTCTAAGGAGGATAGTGGCATTAACAAGAGGATATATCAGAAAGCATTTTTTAGAAGGTATTTCAGCTGCAAAACACCACTCTCTGTAATACATTTATTGCAAAACCCATTTCCCACTACTATCAACCCCCAACCTGATCCATTTCCAGACCTACTGTCCAACTGTTTGTGAAAGAAACCTAGTCGTTATTCCTCACATCTTTCTTGCCTCACCATCTGTAGCCAAGTTCTGTCAGTTTCATCTCCTAAACATTTGTCAAGTCAATCCATCTCATTCCGTGCCCGCAGTTACCATCGTAACCTAAGTCACTTTCTCTCTTACCTGGTTTACAGCAATACCATCAAAACCAGTTTATCTCTGGCTCTGCAACAATCCTTTCTCCTTAATGCAGCTCAAATTGGTTTTTTGGATTGCACTCTGGATCATACGGCCCTTACGCATACCTTATTTTCCTTAAGGAAGAGATAAAAACCCTCAGCTTGGCCGACAGGTAGTAGCTGACATTGCAGGGCCTAGCTCCTGACCTCCCCAAAGTCTGTCTAGTTTTATTCATCTCCCAGCCTTCTGTACTAATTTCAACAAGAATGTATACTTTAATTGTAAGCTACCATAACTCCTCTCCTCCAATTACCTTGCAATGAGCTAATGAAGTTATTTTGTTAAAAAAAAAATCAAAAATAATAAATTTGATTCAACAAACTGAGAACTAGGATGTGGGTCTTCATAAACGTTGGAAAACATGTTGGACCAAACCTCGCCAACTTGGGTGAACCGCTTTACTTCTAAGTCTTTTCCCTTCTGTAAAATGGGGTTGACACCTGACATGTGTTGGTTGTGGGAATTTAATGCAATTATGTACATAAATATATGGCATAACATGTGGCTTTATTCCTCTTCCCAATTTTTTTTCCTTCAGGTGCTTTACTAATATGGCTTTGAAAGGAGGAAAACACTCTTCAACTAGCTCCCACTCAGAAACACGGAATATTTTTATGCTGGAAAGGATGTAAAGATCGTTGAGTTCAACATCCTCATTTTACAGATGAGAAATCTAAGGTCCCAAAGTGAGGCCCCAGGTCACAGAGCTAGTTAGTGAGACAGCTGAGACCAAAGAGAATGTCTTCAGAATCTCACTTTAAGCCATTTTGTATTATATCACACTAATTTGGCTAGATTTCTTTTCTAACTCTTTTTTTTATGTTTGCATATTTCAATTTAGAATTAATGACTACAAATACAGATCTAAATTTGGGCTTAAATTCACTTCTTAATTTTCAGAAAGAAATCCTAACTACAAATAGATTATGCCAAAGAGATAAGACTTTGAAAAAAAGAGATTTGAGCTTGATTCCTGAATCTGCTATTTATTAGCTGAATAACCTTGGGCAAGTCATTTTAATCTCTCTGAGCCTCCATAACCTCATTTGTTAAATGGGAAATGTAACACCCACCTCAAATAATTACTGTGATGATTATATCTGAGATTAACTCTGAATGCAAAGAACCAAATTAGAATAGTGCTGAGAAACTAGTAAGTCCATAAAAAAGTGAAGTTCCTTTCCCTCAGAGTATGCAGAATCAAACCCCCAAATAAGCCCAGCCTCGTACTTTGGAAGGTTTCATGTGAGAACACCTAAGCCAAGGTGTAAGGAATGATAATGGGGACTTGTGCAGTTGTGATTGCTAATAGAATTCGGAATATCAGTTTAAGTTTGTTTGCAAAGTTAAATAGAAATTCGGGCACCTTTAAAGTGTCTTTGAAATGAACTGGCTTTCTTCCGCTCCTATTTCCATTGAAAAATCACATATAAATTCCTCTTTTTTGATAACGAGAGAAAAGAGAAGTATCAGCAGGAAAATTTTACCTATGATTGATGCTTCCAGTTAACTTAAAAGAGCAAGTATCTCAGATGTAAAAATTCTGACACATTACTTTCTGACAAAACTACATAAAACAGCCACAAGTTTAATCCATTAACTCTGTAAAATGACAAAATTTAGTCTTTGATATTAATAATCTTCAAACAGTTCTCTTCCTCCCCAATTCTCACAGCCAGGTCTTTTTTTTTTTTCTTTTTTGCTTTCATTCACTGGGTGGGATTGAATTTTACTTTGCTTTTGAATGGCAGGATAAATAAATACAGTACCAGTTTACTTCCTGGGCATCAGATTGTGGTGCTTAATTGTGCAATCCAGGGAAGCAGAGCTGGGATAAAGGTGGAAAATAGAATTGCTTTCCTCCAAGATCCCCAGGGGATGCCTAATATTTTAACCTGTATCTTGATTTCTTCTCTTTAGTTTCTCACAATATTTTCTTGTAATTACAAGGAGCCAAGTTTTGTAAAGGAGAAATATGAATACATCTCAGGCCCTTTTTGGTGGCCTGAACAGAGGCAAAGTTGTAGAACAAATATATCTAGGTTACACAACTTGTTAATAACAGCACTGCTACAAATAATTCTTCTGACTCCCAGTCCAGAGCTCTTCTGTTTGCGACCTAATAGTGAAATGTATCAGCCCAAGAGAAAAAAAGCATACCTATTCCTCAAGTACAACTAAGAGACCAATCTGTGGTTATTAATTTATACTAGTATAGATTCTAACCATACCAATTAATTAAATTTCTTTTTTTCCAATTAATTAAATTTCTTAACATTAGTTGTATATCCTGAAACCACTGAAATTGCGTGTGTGTAAACCAGAGTTTGAGCAATAGCAGTGTGTATGTTTGTATACGCATGCATATGTATTGGAAATTTTACTTATAACAAGTTTATAGTAGTAAAAGCAATGGAAAAGTCAGGTTCCAGATTTCTTTAGAGCCAACAAGATTTGTTAGTTGGTTGAGGATCAAATATATGGCATGAAAGAGAAGATGACTTAATTTTCTTGTCCCGAGAAACTGGAAGATTAGAGATGATACTTGCAAACAAAGACAGATTATGGGAGGAACAGGTTTTTTAGAAGATGGATGTGAATCAAGAGTCCATTTCCAGACATTTTAAGTTTGCCCATTAGAAATCCAGGTGGGGATATAAACTTACAAATACATGAGTCTAGAATTCAGAAGAAAGGCTGTGTCAGAAGATATAATGGTAAAAGTATATAAAGTATGTACAGCCGCGAGGTTGGATATGATCAACTAGAAAGTAAGACTACAGAAGCAAACAGTTGGATCCTGGAGCACATCCATGCTTAGCAGTCCCAAAGATCAAGAGAAATCAATAGAAGAACTTTAAAGAACCAGTAGGGAAGTAGGAGAACTACTAGAGAGAAGTTTCAAGAGGTCAAGTGAAGAAGTGTTTCAAGAAGAGTCTTCAGCTCTGCCCAGTACTGCTGCTAAGAAGAGTAAGATGAAGACCGAGGCTTAACCCAATGTGGCACAGACAATGTCACGGATGCCTTATTAAGATCACTTTCTAAAAAAAAAAAAAAAAAAAAAAGATCATTTTCTGGGAGTAGTGAATGTGAATTCATTTCTGAGTGATGCAAAGTGAAGAGACAATGTTTTGCTAAACAAGAGAGCAAGAGAGATGAGAAACTAGGGAGGGTCAACAGAATAATTTAGTGGACGATATTATTTCATATGCATATTAAATGATGCAGGAAAAAGAGAAAATTTGATAATACAGGAAAGAGAGGGAAGGCAGACATCGAACTAGAGAAGGGAAAATGAATTCCAGGGTACCAGAAGCACCAGGCTTAAAAAGGAATACAAATAATGTCATAACAAGAAAGGCAAAATACAGGGTTCAACCAGGAAAAAAAAAAAAAAAAAAAGGTATATTGGTAATAGAAATGTGTGCAAGTTTTCTTGCATTTGTTTCTATTTCTTTAGTAAAACACTAAGCAATCAAGAAAAAAAAAAAAAAGAATAAGACAGGGGAAGGAGATATTGGTGGTTTGAAGGCACAGAAGAAGGTGCAAAATATATACCTGACAGCATGAAACTAGGGATATGTAATGGGATAAATGGGCAACACATATCTGCCATGAATTTAAAGTGAGACCAGACAACGTGGTTGTGTGTGGGTGTGTGTATTTTGTTTTTTTCTATTCATACTTCTGTGTCAGTATAGCTGAGAATAGATTGGAATTTCAACGTAACCAGGTGAGGATGATAGAAGGGGACAGTGAAGGACAGAGGAATTGGGAATATATGCAAGAAAGTGATTTTAAGGACAGACCTCGTAATTATGCCAAGCAAGAAAGGAAGTGAGGTTAAGGAGTGGCCAAAGAGCAAAAAATGCAAACAGTCAAATGTTTGAAGGAAGCAATGAATTTGAAGAATTGTTTATAAGAGGACATGAAAGGAAGTTAGATGGAAAGATGGGGGTTGTGACTGGCAAGTGTTTGAAATTTGGATTACGGAAGAGCTGGAGTTACTAGTAATAAGAAGAGCCTAGTATGACCATCAGTGTGGATAGTTAGGGTGAAGTACAAGAGAAAATTGGAAAGGAGGTGCTCCAAAAGCTCAAAGAACAGCTTATGGTAAGCATCTTCTCTGTGGATATTGAAATGTTCAAAACTTATGACAAGAGAACTGTTGATGAGAACCAGTGAGCCAGTTTCTAAAATCCTAAAGGAAGGAGTAGCAATGACCAAACCATCTATGGATGGTTGTAATGATCAGATAGCATACTCCTCAACGAAACAAGAAAATTAATGAATACATATTCCGACAGGCATCAAATATTAAAACATAAACTAATGCATTTTTCAAATAGTGTTCAATTTACATGACTTTGAACATGACATTGATGGCGAAGATTAACACAACAGACTGTTTTACGATAGGCCCCTTTCTACTAATGTCACTGAAACAAGATTCTATTTCACTTCCATATCACCAGGTTCTTTGGACCCTGGGTGCTTTCCTTTGAAGATGGCTTACTGTTATTTGGGTATGCTTGACTTTTTTATATTTAACAGACCAAAAGTACTCATTTACACCTCCATACCCAACTTTATTTTTTGCACTTAAGGTAGAAGAAAGTAATCACAATGTCCAGGATAAAGAAGGAAACAAAAACAAATAATAGATTTGGAGATAAAGAAGTAAAATTTCTAAGAACAATGTTTCTTTGATCACAGATTGTCATGTGCCTGGGGTGAATTCTAGGTGTATGTCAAGGTCATTAGACCTTGGTTTTTGCCCCTACCCCATGGAGTGAATAGGTGCTCATGGCAGGCACCTGGACTTCAACCTCCATTCCTGATTTGTGCTCTCATTAAATGGAACTTAGCCTGCTCAGAAGGAACCCCAAAAACCAGCAATCCTCCCTGGCCCATTCCAACCCAGAATTCTTGGAAACTAAACCTTGATCTCATATCCCTCACTACTAGCCAGCAAGTAATCTCAAACTTGACAGACCATGCGGACCCCTAATGCCCTATGTTCAATTCTTACCACCTGGAGACTTCTAACCAGGACTCATCCTATTGGACCCCTCTGGATAAGGGAGAACTCTAGATCAAGTCTGAACTCACCACTTTCTTCCCACAGTCCTATCCCCCTATGGCCAGCTCTATAATCCGGTGGGTTCTCTGGCCTTGGTCTTACATGGTACTGGCTTTGCACATACTCTTGCCTCCCACTCCCATTGATTATTCCTTGCTGAGCTCCCAGATGCACCTTTGGGCATACCCTGTCTAGGTCATGATACACTAGATTATCTGATGCTCTGTCTCTTGGTTGGTTGGCTCCAGAGCCTTGGTATGTCAATCATTTCAAAGCTGGATACTTTTCCCATAACCTAAGGCAAACACCTGTGTATCTTTGTGCATTCTTTGACTGACTTCACAGAAACGGCAAATATTAAAAGGCAAAAATAATAGAGTAAGAACAGAAAAACAAAAAATAGAAAAAGGTATGTAGTAAATGCATTTATTTCCTTTCAAAGGAAAGAAATGAGCATATATTAATTTCCATATGACTCTAGTTTACATATAATGGGAAATAAAACATGTTTGATCCTAGAGAGAAGCTAATAGATCATCTTTATCAGGTTCTGCAGGTAGGGTGATGTTTGATATACTGTTGGTTCCTCATAATTCATACTTTGTTACTTTTAAAAAGCCCAAAGTTAAAAAGAACTCTTTTTAAAATGTCCTCAATTTTAAATGTTAAATGACAAGATAGGACACTAAGCAGTGTTTGATATGTTCATAATTATGTTTAGATATGTGTCTCTCTCTGCAGACATATCTGATAAATGCAGCAGGAAAAAAAAAAAAGTTAAGCCAATCACGTTTGGTTTTATTTTTCAGACATCAATCAGTTAAGTGTCTACTCCCCCAGGAAGTGGAATAAACAGGGATGACAGAGAGGCCAGAGATGTTACTCCAGGAACATCCTTGCATACAGACATGAGAAGGGAAAAGAGGCCTAAGACCTGGGATGGAAGATAAGATGTACCATCTACACTCACCCTTCTTCTCAGTCCTTTCTGTACCCTCAGCATTGGGATTGATGTCAACTGAAAGGACAAGTCTGCTTTGCATGAGACAAGAAGAATATAATTTTAACTCTATAAATAAAGTAGAGAGAGAATTTAAAAAGCCAAAAGTGACAGGCAAGCTCACCAAGATCGATGGTGGCTAAGCAGATTAAGGAAGACCAGTGAAATGCCATGGCATAAAATGACTAAAAGACTTAACAATAATGCCAAAATTTTTGAAAGTTATTTGCATTACAGGGCTGTTTCTTCCCTTACAAGTCTTAAGTAACGTTACTTATAAATGGTTTTCTGTGTATCTGTGTGTTTAACGTTGTGTTTCCTGTATAAATCAAGGCAAACATGGAATTTTCCATCAGGATAGATGGAATGAAGATATATGATAGATGGAAACTCAATTCTGGATGCTCAATCAACCAAGCCACCCAGGCATCCCCAACATAATCTTGATCTTAAGAAAAAGTGAAAACTCAGATCACTTACATAAATGAGAGCCAGAAAGGAGACTGACCATGGGGATGGAAATGGATATTATCTCTTAGAATTTATATCCATATTTTATATCTAGCATAGTAAACAGGACTTGAAATATTCTATTCAATTCAATTATATAAGAGAATAACTTTATAGCACTAAATTATTCATTTATCCTAAATTCACTGAGTGTCCACAGCATATCATTTACGATTAGGCACTGGTAATACAGCAGTGGTCCATACCCTCATGGAGAAGCATCAAAATCATTTGACGCTCAAGTCCCCATTTCAAGTAGGTAGAATGGCATATTAGAAAGCCAGCATAATTGAAATCAGGAGAATTGAGTTTCTACCCCAACTCTTCCCTAACTAGCTGCATTACCTTAAGTTTATCTTAGTTTTAAGCCTCAACTTCAAGATGAAATGGTTGAATGGATGATGTCTAATGTTTCCTACAACTGTAATATAACATGATGTATATTTATTTCTAGGGGTTTTGTAAACCAAAAATCCATGTAAAATTCTTATTGCTTTATTACTACAATAAGTGGCTGAATGAATGTATAAGCACCAAAACAAGCAACAGTGGTTTTTTAAAAATTCCAATGAGGACACTTCAACACACAATCCAAAAGTGAGTCTCTAGAATATGGATTTTTGCAAATTTCCACGGGCAACAATACCTGGGCTAAATTGAGAACTTGGTCGGGGGGAGGGGAGGAGAAAAATAATACTAAGATAATTGAACCATGACACTAAGCAAATATCTACGATAGATGCCTTATAGGTTTCCTTCTTCAATTCTCACTGCAACCCATGAGACGGGGATTATTAAATACTCTCTATAAGGATAAAGTAAACTAGGATAAGGAAAAACAAGCAACTTATACAACCTCATATGGCTGCAAGAGAGATTTGAATCCAAATTTTCTGATTCTATTCACCATGCTTCTTTCACTGTATCAAATAGCTTTCATATGGAAAATCATTTTACATTTGCTTTGATCTTTCCTTTCTGCACACCTCTTTTCTGTCCCTTACCTCTTCCCAAGGTGAGGAAAGAAAGACAAAATTGCAAAAGCCACGCTATTAAACAAGTGAATAATCCACTAACTTGATTGTAAGGGGGGGGGGAGGGGAGATTTAAAATTCTGAGAAGCATTTACAGTGTTCCTTTAGAAGGTCACAATGCACATAATCTTTCAATCTTAAAAAAAAAAGTCATTATAAAACTAAACCAATCTTTGCATACTGCATGGTAGTGCATTTGTGACACAGCGACCTTAAGAAACTCTTTTCCCACCTTGACTTTGAATAGAGCTAAGCATTCAATACATCCAACATGGAAGTTATTTAGATAACATTTCTTTGCCACTCCCATTTCATTCTCCTAGAAAGGCTGAGAGTGGGGGGAAGAGATATAATAGAGTTTCTCTGGGAATTTTACAGAAATGCGCTGGCAGGAAAAGTGTCTACATGTTTCATGGGTAAAAGAGACCAAGCTGTATCATATTTTTCTCTCTCTTGGTGAAAATCTTGACCTCTCCCACCCTCATAGCACACTCTAGTATTTTGCAATTACTATTGAATATTACGTAAATATTAAAGGCCAGTATTAAGTATGGGCAACAGTGGTTTCAGGACCTCGGAGAGTGATGATGAGGGCGGGACACTCACAGACCGAGAACAGTTATGTGAAGTGAGAGAAAAAAGGTTAAGCTAGAAAGGAAGGAAGAGAGAAAACAAAATGGAATAGAAAGACAAGCTGGAGGAAAAAAGGGAAGTAGAGAAAGAGGGTAAGACAAAGGAAAAGAACACTATATATTAACAAAAATATACTTGAAACTTCAAATAGCCTAATAGCAGGAATCCTCATTAAATGTCTTTCCTTTCATGTTGTTTCAAGATACATCATTCATTTACGTGACACACACTTGAAGCTGTGCCCTCATTTTCAGTAAGTTTCTGGCTAAGAGTAAAGACATGCTTTTGACCCTTTATGAAGCCTAGCATAGATAGTAAAAAGAATTAATACTTTATTTAGTCCATTTTATAAATCTTTACTAAATTTTTTCTAATTTATAGAAAATTTCAAATACCCATATAAGTAATTCCAAAAAATAACCCGCATAGGTCTTCTCCATTGATGTTCAACAGATGATAAAAATGTGCTCTATTTTATTGAAGTATCCTTTTTTAAGTAAAGGATTACAAATACAGTTAAGATCCAACCTATTATCCCTCCTAAATTAGTCTAATTTACCAGGAGACACTTTAGAAGTTGGTGTGTATCTTTTCCATACACCTTCAATGAACCTTTAGGCCCTCTTACACTACAATTTTGAACACTCGGAATACATCTACACATCAAGATGATAAAGGTGGATATAGGTGATCTTATCATACTGCCCTCCCCTCTTCTAATTTTCTCCATCTTAGGGATATACTTTCAAAGCCTTCACTTTTAGTACAACAGCTCAGGATGCTCTTAGAGTTCTTACATTGCATCCAGATATAACATTTTTAAGACAAGGATAACTATGTAAAGTACTGTATTAGAACTTTATCTATATATTTTATTCTTGCTATTAGTCAATGTACTTGGGGATTCAGTTCTCTCTACATCTGTATGTAGCTCTACTCTGATCCTTTATGTATTTGTACGTCTTAAGGCATTTGCTATTATGGAATATTATTTTTTCCTTTTGTTTCTAAATCCTTCTAAATACTTTGCATGCAGTGTCTGACACATAAAGGCACTCAACAGACATGTGCCAAATGAATTAATGCATGAAGTGCACTGCATGAATGAATCAATCAAAATCTACAGTCAATGCTTACATACCCAAAACCCAAACTCCGGACTTCTCAAACCAACTGCACAGTATTTTCTGCTCTGAAAAATTAAAGATCAAAACACACTGTAGGGGTGCCTGGGTGGCTCAGTGGGTTAAAGCCTCTGCCTTCAGCTCGGGTCATGATCTCAGGGTCCTGGGATCAAGCCCCACATCAGGCTCTCTGCTCCGCAGGGAGCCTTCTTCCCCCTCTCTCTCTGCCTGCCTCTCTGCCTACTTGTGATCTCTCTCTGTCAAATAAATAAAATTAAAAAAAAAAAAACACACACACACACACACTGTAGATGTTTGAATGTATTGTTCGTTTATACTGGGATTTAAAAAGAAAAATGGTTTTCCAGATTAAGATGTCTTAATTATTATGTCCTCATTCCCTATTTCATATAATCTTAGGTCACAGAAAAATGCATAGCTGAAATTCTACATCAGCTAGTGTCAAATGACTCCTGTATTTCTTATTTTATTTTTTTTTAAGATTTTGGTTTTTGGACTGGAGCAAATGGATCATGGAGAATGAATGCAGTAGATCATTACACAAGCGATCAGTCAGCATCTTTGCCTACGCATTAAGGTTACTGAGTGAATAGTTCAGATTTATAATAGCTGAATTTCATGCCAGCATAAAAACCACAACCTAGCCTGAGTTATCATGAGACATTAGGAAGAAAGTATGGGGATAATATATCCATCCAATTGCTACATAAATGGAAACGCCGTAAGAAAGTTGGCTGAACACCTTGATAACCTAATTCATAATGTCTCTAAAAAGCCATACAATGATTTAGGGGAAATAAAGAATGCCAGATAAAAATATATATAATTTAAGATATATATGTATCATACATATTTCACCCTTTAAACTCAAGTGGTATGTTAGATTTGTCTAGAATTGTCTACTAAAAGCTAACATGTTCTGATGTATTTTTTCTGTCAAGACATCCTTACACAGTTTTATTAAAGTTACCAACTTTGAAAATCTACTTTCCTCAAATTTTTCTAAAGAGAATTTCTGATGTAATAAGAGTACATTGGCTTTCAAGATAAGCAAACCAGTCCTATGATGTACTAGCTTGGTTATCTTGATTAAATAACTTAACTTCTGCAAGGTTCAGTGGCCTTAGTACGTAAAACTGGTTTAATTATACTATGTCAGAAACAAGGCAACCTCCTCGCAGAAGCCAGAAACATTTTTATCTTGAGAAGACTGCCTAACTACATTTCCCAGCCTCCTTTGTAGTGAGTTTAGGGATGTGACTGAATTTACCAATGAAAAGTTGATAGAAGGTAAATAAGTCATTCATCAGCTAGTCCTGTTCCTTAAAATCTCCTACGTAATCTTTCATTCCTTCTCATGCTTCCTTCACCTACTTATCAATCTCCTAGTCGATGACTTCAAGCACACAGGGTGATGGAACCATACAATTAAGAAATGTAGATTCTAAACGATTCTAATCAACAGAACTTGCTTGTTCAGGTCTTCCCTCCCCAACTCCCACTTACCCATATTAAACTGATAATAAGTGAGAAAATTTTACTGTGTTGAACCAGTAATATATCGTGATTGTTTATGGCAGTTAGCCTACCCTAATATAAATACCTACTTTAAAGAACTACTGAGGTATGAAATAGGTTAATGACTATAAAAACCTCAATGCAGCTTAATATACTGTCTGGCACTTACCAGGTTGGCCCTCTCTCCTCTCTGGTCAGCAGAGGGATGCAAACGTGTCATCTTGACTTTTCAGCCTTTACATTCTTGGCCCTTTTGCAATCATGTGTACAAGAATAAACACCTTCTAGGGATAGTAACTGACTTTATACTGATGATGTGCAGTTGTTTCTCAGGGGTATTTTTTTATTATCGAAATCACCATTTCTTTTCATCCAGCTCTTTTTGACACATCCAGATAAACAATTTGAAATACGGTTTGGGGAACTAATATGATTTTAATGTCATTTCAGTTTATGTGATAAAATTTAAGCCCTAACTTGACATTCTTTCTGGATACATTAGAACAAATCTATGACTCACAGAAATTTTGTATAATCCCAACAAAGTACACAGGTGACAGTCAGATAGCCACTGCCTACCTCCATCTATAAAAAAAATGAGTGGGATAGTAAAAAGCCTGTTGACAATTTAATTCCTATTAAAGTATGTGTGAAGCAATTCCAAAGTAAGTCAGGATGTGTTGGTCGATTTTTTAAAAATTCCTCTTTAGCAAAACCCAATTTAAACTAAAAATGAGCAGTAGTGGAGTGGAGCCATTGATCTAGACAGAGGGAATTTATGGTCTGAAACACCCTCAAATTTGTTTTGAATTACCCTGTGTGCATTTCACACTTTGAAATGAGCATCTGAGGACGTTTATATATACATATATATATATATTTGTTGCTTCTTGACATTAATTCAACTCTTTTTTAGAGTGCAATTTGCAAACGCTTTACAGTGGTAGCCTCTCCATTTACAACAGAAAACATTCCTGAAAATTCGGCTCCAACTTTAAAATCCAAGAATCAGTATTACTTTGCCAATGGATCTCATTGTCTAAGTCTCCCTTTTATTGAATGGCTACTGTAAACCAATTTTCTAGAGCACTTTGCATTTGCTATTTTATTCACTCCTTATGACATCCCTATGAGGTAGACTAATCACGGCTCCTAGGTTATGCATGAGAAAGCTAAAAAGAGCTTCAGTCACTGTTCTTAACTGCAAAGCCCATGACCTTTCTTGTCCAAATGAGATGTGTAAATAATGAGCATACAGACAATATATTTGCTATGGTCTATTTCTGCTGCAAATGTAAAACTGTCCCTTCTTTCTACACTGTCATCAATTGTGTATGTGCGTGTGTGTACATCCATGCACACACATATGGGTCTTTGTGGGTTCTTATCAATTTCTCTTCATGACCCTTACCCTCCTTTAGGCATGACAGTCAATGATATGTCTTTTTACTATGTGTATGTAGCACGATACCATCTTCTACAGCTCCGTGGAGTTTTGGTTATTAACTCAGAACGACCTCCACAATTGCTCACAGTTTCGGAGATGTTGTCCTAGCCTTTTGCTCATTACCAGTCAGCAGCCTATTTTCACTAATCCACTTCAGGTTGTCTGTTTCTGTTGAAGAGATACTCTGATCCTCAACACTTGATTCTTGTTAAGTCCCTTACCTCAAACCCTGGAAGCAGTGCCTGAGGCAATGATATGAACTCTACACATCAAAATGTGTACATTTGGTGAAAAAAATCCAAATTCTCTCACCACCATAATTGAGCTTAGTCATAATGAAAGTCGGTGATTTATTTTAAGACCTAAAATTTTAAGCACTGCCTTGACATCTTTGAACCTCACAGGGTCCCAAAGACCTGACTGTGAGTCTCTCTACTCTCAACAGACATACCCCCCCCACCCCTGGCTTCATCCAGTGGGAAAGGCCTCCCACCTGGCTAGTGAACCTATCGGCCAGACCAGCTTCATTCCACTGGGTTCTTGACTAGTAAGTTTCACTTCTCCACCAGCTCATAGAATTTTCTAATTAAATCATATCCCCCTCTAGGAATCAGAGGGCATGCTTCCCTCTTGTTACTGCACGATCATTCTCCAACAACCCTTTCTGGTTCCCCTGTAAGTCTTTGCATGGTGTGCAATGTCCTTCACTCCCACGCTGTGTGACTGAACCACTGTCAATGTCACCTGTCAAGTATCAGATGTAATGTGTTCAGCTATTTCATACTGTGATAAAAGAATCCTCCTTCACTAACAGGGTGAATAGGAGATGATCACAACATTGATTCCCAGCATTTAGATTTCACAGGCACGCTTAAAAAAAAAAAAAAAAACCTACAATTTACTATTCAGTATCAATTCATGATAGAAAAGACATTTTAGCCACCAAAATTAGAAAAGACTTAATTCCAAAATACAGAACAGTCCTTAAACTGACTAATTACCTTGAACAATTATATTAAATCTCATGAAAAACTCACTACACTACCCTTATTTTTCCTCAACGTGCTGCACAGCTGCTAAAGTTTCAGAACAGATTGGCATGGCCTGTGGACACATGTGTGAGAAGCACTGAATCAGGTGTCTAGACTCATTCACCATGACTGGAAACAAATTCACCTTTCTGCTGCTCTTGTGCACACCTGCATAAAACTTTTTCCTAATAGCTGCCCAGTTTTAGTCAAACAACAGATGCAATCTTTGCGCTATTCTGAGTGTCAAACCACATTGTCAGTCCGCCCAAGGGTCCTTTCCATGACCTTGGCTAGAAGAGTATAACCATTCAGTATTTTACTTGTTGTAAATACTGCCTTAAACTTGGTCCACTTTGCCCATTCCATGTGGAGATTTCCGTAGCTGTCTAACTCATGTGTATGACTACACAGAACATTCAGCCCCCCAGATCAAAAGTCTTGGGCACTTAATCTAACACTTACTTAGGGCCTGGCAAGGTTACTTTAAAAATTGTTCATGAATACTACCTAATTTGTTCAATAATACAGGGCTAGTAAAATAAATTTTGGCACAATTATGCTTCATAAAATTATATAACTATCAAAAATAAGGAAATGTGTTGATATGGAAAGATATTCTAAAAAGGTTGTAAATTTGAGGAACAGATGTAGTATTCTATTGTATAAGATAAAAGGAAGATATATGTTATATATATAAATGCAGCTCTATGTTTGTGTAACATTTATCTGAAAAAAATATACAATGACTGAAATGCCATCTCATCATCAATGGACAGCTGATTGTCAGTTAAGGACTTACTGATAAGTGCCTCAAGTGCAGCCCATCAGAGGTGTTATACAATATCCACATAGATTAGAGATTTATGAGGCAATAAAGTTGATGTTTTCTTATGAAAATATAGAAGCCTAAAATATATTACTCTGAGAGAGGTCCATTTAACCTCTCAAAGGGCTGGATAATAAGCAAAGACCTGGCTAATGCCAATGTGTTACTGAAGAGAAGTTTTGGGATCTATGCTAATGCTTTGGCTAATACCTAAGGAAGCTCATGTACTAAAGGTTCAATGTTGGACATGAAGAGAACTCAGAGAAGAATGGCCTCATGGCCCACGCATAATACCTGGGTTTGTGCAGCATCACAAATAATATATCCAACAAGGTGGATTTTGCTGCATCATATATCTCCCAATCATTATAATTAAGTTAACCTATTAGAGTTTTTTCATTACCTTTTAGTTTCTAAGGCTCTCAGGATGCCTGGGAGGCTCAGTCAGTTAAGCGTCTAACTTCAGGTCAAGTCATGATCTCAGGGTCCTGGGATCCAGTGTCAAAGAGTCTGAGCTCAGTAGGGATTCTCCTTCTCCCTCGCCCTCTGCCTCTGCTTCCCACCCTCCATTTATGCTTGCTCACACACTAATATATAAATCTTTAAAAAAATAAAAATAAAAAATATGTAAGACTCTCAACACATTTAGTTTTCATTCAACAGTTAATGCGGAACAGATTTTCTAAAAATACAAGTTCAACTACTTAAGGATAAGCCAGACCCAAAATAGCAAGATCGTGTTATCCAAGTAACTTGGGCATCATCTATCAAGAAGAATTTGTTATTATGGAAGCCAGCGTGTAGTTTTTCGCTTTTTAGTAAAAAGCAGCTTCCTTCCTTCTCTGGTCACCAATTGATGCCCAACAAATCACTCCAAACTTTAAGTAAAACAACACTATTTTATTATTCTCAGATATGCCTTGGTTCAGGCATTGGGACAAGGGTACAATAGAGAGGACGTTCCTGGCTCCGTGATGTTTAGGGCTGGAATCATCTGGAACAGAGGTCAGTCAGTTTTCTATTTGAAAGGCCAGATAGTAAGTATTTTAGGCTTTGTGGGTCACACTGAGTATCTGTTGACTATCTTTTGTCTGTTTTCATCATTTAAAATATAAATATTAATTTCGGCTCCTAGGTCTCTCAAAAACAAGCTGCACACTAGATTTGGTCCACAGGTTCTAGTTTGCCAAGCCCTAACGTGAAAATGTTTTCACTATCACATCCAGTCCATAGACTGGGATGAGTTAAAGGCCAAATTCAACTGAGGGGGATGACCAGAGTACCCATACGTAGCCTCTGCACGTGGGTTGACCTTTTAGCCTGGGAGCCGAGTTCTCAGACAGGGTCCCAATACAGAGTATGCCAAGAGCGAGCATTCCGAAAGAACAAGGAGGAACCTCATTCACCTCCAGAAGTCACATAATGTTTCTTTATCCATATTTTAATCATGACAAGTGAATCACAAAGACCAACCGAGATTCAAGGGAGGGATAACTAGGCTCCACCTCTGGGAGGGATAGCAACACGATCACATTGCACAAGAGTATGGGAGACATTGTTGGGCCATTTTTGGAAAATGCAAACTGCCAGAAACCTTCTATGGTTTACAAAGTGAGCAGGCATATAGAGAGATATGAGAGTACTTGAGAGGAAGGCTATGGCACTATCTTACTGTCAGCTCCCTTGTGTGTTTTTTTGTTTGTTTGGGTTTTGTTTTGTTTTGTTTTGTTTTTTTTAAAGATTTTATTTATTTATTTGAGAGAGAGAGAGAGAAAGTGAGAGAGAGCATGAGAGGAGAGAAGGTCAGAGGGAGAAGCAGACTCCCCGTGGAGCTGGGAGCCCGATGTGGGACTCGATCCCGGGACTCCGGAATCATGACCTGAGCTGAAGGCAGTCGCTTAACCAACTGAGCCACCCAGGCGTCCCCCTTGTGTGTTTCTATAACTCTCCAGATCCTTCCTTATCAGGTTCCACAAAGAACAAAATGTTTGCATGGTTGTACTATTTCCTTTGTGTAGTAGAAACCACAATCTATACTCTAGAATTGAATTATAGCACTCTCATCTAAAATCTTAAGAACTTGGGGCATCTGGGTGGCTCAGTGGGTTAAAGCCTCTGCCTTCGGCTCAGGTCATGATCTCAGGGTCCTGGAATCGAGCCCCACATCGGGCTCTCTGCTCAGCGGGGAGCCTGCTTCCCCCCTCTCTCCGCCTGCCTCTCTGCCTACCTGTGATCTCTCTCCCTGTCAAATAAATAAATAAAACCTTTAAAATAAATAAATAAAAATCTTAAGAACTTATTTATATAAGTATTTTCTACATATTTCCACTTTGAGGATCCAAATTATAAGTGGCATATAGACTAAAGGAAAATGAAATAAAACAACAGGTAACAAATTCAAAGTCAAGTTTAAACATGCAAGCAAGTATAGTTTCAAAAAGAAGTATCATCATTACTTTCCTGCACTTAAATGTTTTACTTTACTATTTCCAGAATAGCATCTGTGTTTAATATCAATCAGAAGCATCTCACGAGAGGAAAAATTTTTAAAGCAAAATTAGCTCAGAGAAGTCATGACTTGTAGCTGAAATTGCTATCTCTCATATTTGCTTTTTTACTAGCTTTTTCTCCACAGACCTCGGAAATGGTTAATGTCTTCAAGTCTTACGAACTCTCTTTTCAAGTAGATGTACTTTATATTATGTGCAGCAATACGTAAGCCTCATTTTTTTTATAGTGAGCAGGTACAGCTCAGCCGCTCAGTTTTTATGAGACTTTTTTAATTTGGAACATAAATTAAATTAAATATTTATGCCAGAGCTGCCAAAACGAAGACAAATAGCTCCAGCAAACAATTCTCTTAATAAAATTCAATCACTATAATGCAAACTGTTGTCAAAAGGGTAAATGCAAGTTAACTTTTTTAAAAGTTTTGCTTCATGATCCATGGAATTAATAACTCATGTCATGAACACTGAAAATTGAGTGCATCTTTTTTTTTTGTACTCCTTTGTGTTCTTGCAAGTTTTTTTTATTTAACGTCCATCTTTCTTTTAAGAGGACCTTTCAGAGTTAAAAATATAATTATATTTTCTCATCTAATTAAAACGTCAATCATTTATTTTGGCATATTAAGTATAATGGCTGTTACCCAAGTTTTCTTTTCATTTAGATTCTGATTATTTTGTCATGTCACTCAAAAATCTATGCTTTGCAACTTGTCCAAGATTTTTCCCCCTCATTAGCATAACACATCTCAGAGTCCTGCTGGTAGTGCTTTATCTAGTGAAGGAAACGATTTGGATAATAAACAGCTGGAAACCAAAATATTATATGCTGGCAGGAAAAAAACCAGATTAACAATTATACAAAATGAATATAAACTCTCCTTCTCTACCACCTCTTGTAATTTTATATACTGAGTTTTAGAATTAAAAAGCAAAAAGTTCCAGAAAATCTTACTGGAAGATAGCCTATCAGACTGTTTTCTTCCTCAATCTTCTGGGTTTGTTTTTTGTTTATTTTTTTCCTACCACTCCTTCCATTTTCTGCCTTACTCTCACTTCACTGTCTGTTCTGTAAGATGAGGAGGTTGTACTACATGAGATCTAAAGCCATTTCAGCCTTAATATTTCTGATATCAATAACTTAACATATTCTAGAAGTTCCAGGTGACAAATATGTTAGAGAACTAGGAATGAGTGTCATGCTTTTACTTTCCTTTCCCCCCTTTATGCTACACTTGATGATCTTGATGATCCTTACCCCTGTTCCCTTATTTCTATGTTCTTTCTTTTGCTTTCTTCATTTCCTCCCAAGCTACAAACAAAAACTTCCTCTTTAACAATGCTCATTCTGATTTCAAAACAAGTGAAATGAGGGCTCCTGGGTGGCTCAGTCAATTAAGCGCCCATGCTTTACTTCAGCTCAGGTCATGATCTCAGGGTTGTGAGACTGAGCCCCACATGGGGTCTCCCCGCTCAGCGGAGAGTGTGCTTGAGATTTTCTCTCTCTCCCTCTGCTCTTCCCTGCCCACTTACGCTCTAAAAACAAATACAAAACAAAAAGCTGAAATGTTACCAATGCTGCGTGTGTGTGTGTGTGTGTGTGCGTGTGCGTGTGCGTGTGTGTGTGTGTGTGTGTGTGTGTGTGTGTGGTTTTGCTGTTTTCCTCATCACCCATCTTGACATTTCTCTGTAGGCCATTCTCCATTCAAGGAGGGAAAAACAAAAGCACATGAAGAAAATATTTGTATATTTAAGGTCTTATCCTAAAGCTCCGGGCCTAACTCTTCTGAAAATGACACCATTCCTCTGGAGGAGACTACCATCTGAAAGAAAAATACCAACCTACATGCTGTGTAATTGCTGAGCTATTATAGGATTGAAGATGTGCAGAAAAGTCGACAAGTCCTCAACTGCTAGCCATGGCCTAAAATTCTGACATTTAGATGAAAAAGCATAAAACCATTACTGATCTGTGAGGAAACCAGTCGGCCTCTAATACAAAGGATGCTCCTAACTGCTTGTGGGCAATTGAATCCCAAGACTTATCACCCCCAATTTATGGAAAACATAACTGAATCAGGTTTAAGCAAAAAATTAAGCACTAAGACATGAATACTGCATGACTCTTAAAAAATCACTCTAAGAACAGTATGAAAAAGCCAACTAATGCACTTCAATTACTCATCTACTATTGTGATGATAAGAAGTCTTAGTTTTATCTCAAAGGGACTGTGGTCTAAGAAAAATCAGATACAGTTATACCGCAGGAAACAAAAAGTATACTGTTCTCCTCCAAAGTCTGATTTGGAACAGTATCTGTTTGGGAGAACATCTGTGACCTGAGATGAATGCCAATGTACCAGTACTTTTCGTCTCAAAAATTTCAAGAGCGGCTGCCCCTCTCTTTTTAATTCCAACTCCGCACTGGCACACACGCACTTAGAGGTCAAATCCTGAGCAGATGTGTTGGCATGCTGCATTCTGGTTTGTGAACATCTTGTATAAGCTCACCGACCTCAAGACTGCTCCCCTTGCATCCCTACAGAAATATTCAAGGATGAGGGCATTCAGAGTTTAGATTAATTTGGCCAGATGTGGTCACACTCAGTCAAAATTTCCAAACTAGAAACCATTCAGTACTAAAGTCAGATGCACTTTGCTCAGAACAGCCCTGGGACTCAGGGTCAATTTTGAGAGAATCTAACAGAAATCCCTCTTGTCTGAAGGAAGCAAATCTTACAGTCACGGTGTACATGCCACAAATGTGTGCCTTCCTTAATAGGAATCGGTACCATCCTAGGATATGGATCCTGTGGCTGACAGGTATGAAATTAATTACTCCATTAAACTGTCTTTTAAAAAGGCAATTTCAATAAGGTGCTTCTTGGTTTTCCACCTCCAAATCCCTTATTTATACAATCACTTCCTGAAAGCCCAGATAAATTAGATCTTATCTGTTCTATCGCTCAAAAAAAAAAAAGAAAAAAGAAAAAAAAAAGAAAAAAAAGGAAAAAAAAGAGAAAAGCTAATTAGACTATTTATTTCAGTGCTTTTGAAAGACAAATGGACCAGAAAATATAAACAATGGCCAAGGATTTGAACTCGAATGAGAATTTTACACTACTCTTTACTCAAACTGTATGCAAACCTTTAAGGTCTTTATAACCTTGTTGGCTATATACGGAGATTGACTTAAGCAGCATCATATAATAGGTGCTCAAAAAAAATGCACTCATTTTTTTTAGTTCAAAAATTCTATTATTCACCTGATACTTCAGACACTTCTAATTTAAGCTTCCTTGAGATTTTATAATAGGAAATTAGAATAAATTTCATTTGAGAACATACCATTTACATCTCTAATTTGAAGTCTTTCTCAAGCCTTCCAACTGCTTAGTACAAAAACTTAAGACATGCTACTGTTAATTGCTTGTTCTGTGATGTTTGTTACTTGGGGTGAATCTACATTTAAGACAGGGACAACCTTTTTATCTAAATTATTCTGCCGGTAACAACTCATTAATGAGTTACTTGAATGAATTAGTCATTTACTTATCCCATATTGACCTTTCAATTTAGTGAAATAATCAAAACTGGCACATGTAAAAAATCAACCATTAGTTTAACTTCAACTATCCAAGAGAAGATAGATTTATTAAAACGACAGGGTTGTTAGGGATCGATGCTTTGGACAAAGAATGAAGCTACTATAAGCAGCTCCAGAACTATCAATCAATGCTTAAGGTAAAATTTAACTAAGTAGACTTTTTTGCTCATTAAAGTAGGTGCTACATTTGTATTATTTGTTTCCTCTGTACCAAAGAGAACTAGTAAAATAGTTGCAATAGCCACAGCACAGTGAAAACCAACTACGGGAACTACCGGTAACTACTCAATTTGTTGGAAGAGGAATGAGTGAATGTTGTGTGTGTGTATCCATCCTAAAAGCTCCTGCTAATAGATTCCAGGATATTAAATTAGATGTTAGTCTCTCCTGGGTATCCATTATTGCAGTTGTTTAAAAAATTCTGTTTTTCAAAATTGTTCTTAATATACAGCTTTGAGATTAGGCATTCTGCTCTGGATAATTTGAGCAATAAAACAGAGGCTGGAAGTGTAAGGTATCTTAGAGTTTGACAGACTTGGTTTCAAATTTTGGCTCTGCCATTTATTTAATATGTAAACTTGGTCATGTTACTTAATCTCTTTGTGCTCATTTCATCACTAGTCAAACAGCAAAAATACCTTAACTTACAGGATTGCTCTGGACATTACATAAGATAGTATGGATAAAGAAATTAATACAGTGTCTGACACATATTAAGTATTCTATAAGTAACTTCAAATACCAACAAAACAGAGCAAAACGTAAAGCTACTATACAGGGCAGGAAACTAGGCAGGAAGTACTTAATACACAATAATGACTTGAATATCAAACAGGTTATCCCTTCAAAGTCTGAAATTTTCTGTCTTTTCAGAGAGATTAAGCCTTGTCATTTATATTTAAGTTTATAAATTAGTATGCAGGTAATAAGATATTTTTTCAAATAAAACGTACAACATTCAGAAACCAAACATCTAAAATGACTTGGTAATGTATTTATCAATATGAAAAAAAAATAAGGGGCACCTGGGTGGTTCAGTGGGTTAAAGCCTTTGCCTTCGGCTCAGGTCATGATCTCAGGGTCCTGGGATCGAGCCCCGCATCGGGCTCTCTGCTCGTCAGGGAGCCTGCTTCCCCTTCTCTCTCTGCCTACTTGTGATCTCTCTCTCTCTCTCTCTCTCTCTCTCTCTCTCTGTCAAATAAATAAATAAAATCTTTAAAAAAAATAGAAAAAAATAAAATTTGTATTTCAAGTTTATCTAAAATGAGTAATATCGATAGCACTAAAATCAAGACTACCTGTACCTATACAGCTTTTGCATATAACATGCACAGAAAGTAATCCAGGAAAAGACAAATGAGGCTGTTATTAAAAGTAACATGTGTTCCCAACTTGGCTAGTCTCTCTATAACACGGAAAAAAAAAAAAAAAAAAAAGATTTTAAAATTCAGCATCAAGCTCAGTAACGTTCAATGTATTTTCTTATTGGTTCTCTCCCTATCAATGAATTTGCCAAGCCATCTGATCAAGGCCATGCCCAAGGTAAATCACACCAGATAAAGAGGCCAGAATACCAACAGCCTCTCTAGCTCTTCTCTTTTCATGCCTGTATCCACCTTTTCAACCTATGCCGCAAAGTCATATTTCACTTACTTTGATTTTTCAATACTGTTTGACAGAATCCTTTTTTTCCTCCTACCTAGGAAATCTCCTTTTGCTTATTGTTTTGTTTGGTTTTGTTTTTTGTTTTGTCAAAGATCAATTGCACCCTCATTCACAGCACCTGTCTTTTATAGAGATTCTCTGGTATAAACAACATAGTCCCCCAAATAATATCATCACTAAGGGTCCTTGCAATCCTGAGCAAAGAGGATTATGGCTGTTCACCAGAGGAAGTCGAAGAGTGGGGAGCTCGGAAACCCAAAGGGCCAGGGAATGCACAAGAGTAACATATGTGGGATAGTTAACATTTCTCTCTCCAAATATGCATGTTACGTGCATGCAATTTGAACATGATGTTCAGAAATGAACACCAGTGCATTGGAAAATGAGAAAAGCTGGTTTTGGGGAGCCATCTCAGACCTTCCACCACTTTTAACTGATAACTGGTAACTATTCACAAAGAGTCTAGTTGAATGAGTTGAACTCATAGCTCATAGTTAACAAGGTGGAGAGTTTAGGCAGGATTGTGCATATGGGACGCTCATCTGTCTTTCAACTACACAGCCACACCTACGGGGGGGGGGGGGGGAGCTCACTAGGGTAGCAGTGGCTTTACCCAGATTATACCATAACAATTATCCCTTCAAGTCATGCCAACTACAAATCTATCCTAACGTGGGGAGAGGAAATGTGTCCAAAGGTTTAACGGACTGAACTGAATACTTTGGTAACAAAAGTTACATCCAAAACCCTTTGCAGACAGGGGTCGTTTTTACTGCGGAGTACACTCAATTCCAAAAGAAACACAAAGTTTTGGAATGAAAGAATATCATAAAGAGACTGCTTCAAAGAACAAGACCTCAAGACTGTGGTGTATTAGGAACATTATCGTAAATTGGTGATTTTTAAACTAAAATAGAGGGGAAAAAAGATATTTGCCCTAAATCTTTCTGGCTGGGAAAACACTCATGATGGTTCAGTAAATTCCAGGGTGCACCTCATTTGCTACCAGAGGCTAAATAACCAGAGCTATAACTCAACTCCATTGTCAAATGGCTCTCTTCTAGGGCCCACAAGGCAGGAAAAAGTGTAACAGAAAATCACTCTAGACATCAGTAAAAAAAATAAAATGTTTTTTTATAAAATATTGATTTCTTTATTGAATAATATAAAATTAGGTTATTAAATAAGATTTCACACTTAGTGATTGTAATGTCCGTCGGTGAATGCTATAACCGCTTTTGAACTTAAACTTCCTTTTAATAAAATTTATATAACACTGCTTACATGTTTATTCAGTAAAGATCTACAGATCCAAATTATTTGTGCTGTGGTAAACCTGGGTGTTGGGTTTAATATCTGTCAAAATTTTAATGATCTAACATGTGAGAATGTTTTTTTTAAATAAACTCATCCAAATACAAACTTTCCACAGCTAAGAAAAAAGGATTACTCCCCCTCTTCCCTTAAAAAAAAAAAAAAAAAATTAAAGCACCAATTAAATTATTTCTTTACTCTTTTAAAAATCTTTGTAAGAAAATTCTTCTTTTCTAGGATTTTAAACTTTACTTAAGAAGCTAAAAAAAAATGTTTTTGCTATTGCTTCATTTTTCTCTTCGGGATTATTGTCAGGGATGAACTTCACCTTGAGAGGTTCAAAGAGTTTAAAGACCAATTGTTCAGAAACATCAATATGAGAAACATCCACTTTCATGCATTAGCACCTGATTTAACGAGCAAGGCTAGAAAGGAGCAGGTAGAGTGGTCAGGTGACAGATTGGGAGTCCAAAAACTAAAGCAGCATAAATGGGGGTACAACGGATTCTTCCTATCTCTATATATTAAACTAGAAGGTAACAAGACAGCAGAGAAGGATGTGTGAAAAATCACTCTTTCCAACCCAAAGAGCGGAGAAAAAAATGCTGACAGACTGGAAAAGGCAAGAAAAGATGGATGGGACACAGTGACAAGATGAGCTTGCATGGTGGGCTTTTTTAGTGCACAACTTATTTATTTTATGGCTGTATTAGTAATACAATTGAAATGCTATGATCTGATTATATCCTTGAGTATTCAGATTACATTTCTTTTATTAGAAGCAATAAACCAAGTCCTTTCTTTAAAATCCTTTTTTTTTTTTTTTTTATTCAATAAAAAGTAGAGTTAAATGCACAAGGGGAGAAAAATAAGAGCATTTCACTCAGGGGAACTCAGGGTTGCTATTTGGAGAATAGCCAGAAGATTAAGTTATAGCATTGGGAATTTATGGTTTCCGGGACTTTAGAAGCTTATTTCATGGCTGCATTTCATCCCTTGGGTTGATGTGCACTTTTAAAAAATGTTCTGCTACCTACATTAGCTCTCTCTATAATGAAGAATCCATGCATAGAAGCTCATAACAACTAAGTGGCAGCACACGTTGCAATTTGCTGAGTTTGTCAGTAAATTTATTCCTTTTCTGTTCTGCTCAAGGACCAATATCCCCCATTCTTCTCCACGCCCAATGTATTCGCTCCAGGATTCAAAAATAACGAATTTAGTTTCCACTCTTCAACTTTTACTGTGTTACTTTCATAATATGTATGAATATTAAAGGTCTTAAAATAGATGGCTAAATTAGGACCAGGAATTAGCTTATTTAGTCCAGTGATATTTCCAAAGCACTAGACTCAAGAGATGGGGAATTATAGCACTAACATTGCTGTATATGTGATACTTATATTTTGCAATCTATTTATAACTGTTGTTTTACTGCTGTTTTTCCCATAAGGTAAGCTACTATTAGAGTCAGTCTTTTTAGTCTTCCTCTGAATAAATGGATAGCAGAGGCAGAAATAACCATCATATTAGAGCAAGACATCCAAATGCCTTATTTTTCAATTTGGAGAAATAAGAGTACTTAGGAGTGTCCTAGGAAAATAGAAGCCACAGGAAAATCTTAGCACTACATGGAACAATAATTTTATTCAACAATGAGGCACTTAAAACATCTCTTTCATTTTAAAACTAGACATAGCTATATTTTGGACAAAGATGTAAAATTTGAATGATTCTTAAAGACAAAGCACAATTTCAAAGAAGTTGTTTTGAGAACTTTTTATCTTCGAGGCTCCTAACATATGCCTTCTCTCTCCTTTGCCTTCGGAAATGTCCTGGGACAAAAGTTGGACAAACACTGGCCCAAAGGATTCTTAAGAAACCCAGCAAGACAGGCTGTATTAACTTTGGAACCTTCTGTTCCCCTGGTGCATCAATGGGACAATGTTACTTGAAAGTGACCCTGCACCAGCAGCTATTTGGCATTTAGAACACGCCTTCACCATTACTCTCATATTCCTCAACAGAAAAACATGCTAGACTTCTCAGCTCCCCTTCGACTCCAATCTGTGATCTTGTCTTCCCAACTCAATCTGCTATTACAAGAGCCCTCAAGTGTAGATAAAATTTTCATTGCACTGAGGATACTGAGAATCAGAAATGCAACTGGCAGAACGTCCTACAATTCATCAGTAGCTTGATGCCCAAGTTTCAGTCTTTACTATGCCACCTGATTATCATCCACAGATGTGGAGAAGCAAGGATTCATGCTGCTTTGTCAGTTAGGGACTCTGGATTTCCAAGGTTGGGGGGGGGGCTCCTCAGACAAAATGGGAGGCTAATTGTGGCCCTGAGTTCAAAGGCCCAACATTTTCACTCCACTGACTCTTCCACAGAAAAATGAAAGGAAGATTTGTAGGGTGGGAATGAAACTTATAATTCCTGAATTTTTTTTCATTGTCATTTCTTTAGATGGGATTTTGAATCCCTTAAAAATGAAAATGCTTGGTAAGGGACAGACTGGCTTCTGAGAGATTATTAGTCATGTGTGTGTACTATGAATGAATTTCCAATTCTTTCCGAAGAGCAAACTTAGACAAAAAGAGAACCTGATTCACAGTACCCCGACTGTAGTACTCCACTCTCAAGATCTATCACCCTTCCAGATTAGGTCTACTACAGTGACGGAAAGCACAAATTGTGTTTCTCTGTCTAGTAGTTCAATGATGGTCTGAGAATTAGATTTTTTGGCTGCAAGCAACAGAAATATCCTTGACTTGGAACACACAAAAGGTGATTTCATTATTATAGGAACACAGGGTGTCTGGGGAAATTCTCAGGAGTACCATGAACCAACTCCTCATGGGTTATAGATAACCAGCAAGTCCTCTCTCTTTCTCTTTGCTCTGTTCATTTGTTTCATTCTTATTCCTCAGGGCAGACTGGCTTTTTCCATTTCCTAGTTTATGTAGGGAACATCACTCCTGTCAATAGTTCTCCAGCATACATCTCCTCTATTCCAAATTCAGCCACACACCAGAATATATTTGGACAATAGAATCTCTTGGACTCAACTCTGTACTATTAGCCCCTCCTGAGTCACTTCAAGTCAGAGGACAAGTTCACATGAGGGTGCCAAGCTGCTATTCTTATAAGCATGTGAATGACAGAAGAGGAGGAAGGAGTTCCCAGAGAAGAGAAAAACATTGAGAGATGGGAACCCAACCCAAATGGGGCTCGCTCTGGAAGGTAAATACTCTCCAGTGAAACTTCAGTAATTTATGGATCAGATTTTTTTTTTTCCAGAGACTGCAAATGCAGGATTTTATTACACAGATCGTTAGGCTGCAACAGTTTCCCAAACTATCTCTGGAGAACGTTGATGGTGTAGTTGTATTGAATTTATTTACATACTTCTTTCTAAAATGATTTTAAAGAAGATTAAAAGAAGAAATATAACTCTTTAATATGGACATGGCTATAGAACATTAAAAATATGTGTCTACATTCACTATTTGCGTTCGTGCTAAACCTGGTATTAGCACCTTGGTCTCTATAGAGACTCTAGATTTAGAGATTAGAGATTTATTTGTCTACCTTAGAAGAAAGGCACTCCAAATAGAGCTATTTCGGACATATGATACACTTTTTTTCTGTCAAATAACTTGTTCTCTCCATATATAATTTATAGGAAGAGAGGAGAAAACTTTTCCATGCTCAGTAAGTATCCTTGCACCACTGAGTTCACACAAAAGAATTCTATCTGCAAAATTTTTAGTTTCATGGTGAAAAAGCTATAAAAACCTATTATGAGTACACATAATGCCAGCGAGTACTTTGGTCTGCTTATTTTCATTCATTTATTCATTCATTTACTCAACAAGTATTTACTGAACGCATCTACTCAGAACCAAGCAACATCATGTGAGTAAGAATGAGTAAGACACAGCCTCTGATCTGAAAGCACTGACCATTTACTAAAACAAGACACTAAGTCTGATGCTCTGATAGGTGGAAGGACAAAGAACCAAGAAAGTATAAAGAAGGGGACTGGCCATGACGATTCAAAGAAGGCTTGCCTCAGTGGAGTCTTCTTGGTGGTCTAAAAAGCAAAGAAGAAAGGGAAAGAGTTTTTGGAAGATGTACGGCAACTTCAGATTACTAGTGTGGTGAGAGAACAAGAAAAACTGAAGGAACTGGGTGAGTATTTAAATATGGCTACAGTATAGGGTTTGAGAAAAGACAGTGAATAACTGAGAAATGAAGTTGTCTACTAAAGCCTTAATTTAAAAAATGGTCATCCCATTAACAAATATATATATATATATATATATATATATATATGAAGCACACTATTTATTCTAAATATGTATATTCTCTTAGAGATCCTATGGGGATCATGTGTACTGAAAATGTGGACACTCTACTTTCCTGCCCTGGCCAGTGTTTCCCAAATATTCAAGACCCTTAGTTCCAACAGGGTCCCTTACTCCACACCCCTGGACTCCACACAAGACTTTAACCACCAGTGCCAACTGTGTTCTCAATGATGTAACTACAAGAACTGAATTTTTCTCAACAGCAAGTCTTTTTGGAATCAATTCTTCCCAGGCTCCCAAGATACCTAACAGCTTCATCATGTTAGGATATGGTATGAATGAATTTGAGTAATGTTATGATGCAGGATTACTTGCCCAATTTCCTCCAGCATGTATCACAGCAGCCCTCTGACCCTACCACTACTCCCTCCCCCATCAAATGCTTGACCTGCCCATAGCTTCTTCTAGACTCCATCCCTTCTTCAAAATTCTTCTAACTTCTGAAACAAACACATCAACACTCTTATGAAGCTCAAGACTCTTCGAGAAACCCTTCAGTTCATCCAAAAATTCCAGGATTATAGAATCTTCTGTACCTCAGTAGCCCAACTTATTCCCTATCACGTCCAATGAAATGCTTTTATATCCACCATGTTCAGGCCTAGGTCCGGGTCATCCTTGATGAACATTCAGTAATTATATATTCATTAAAATCTATTCATTTTCCTATTTTATTTATTGAAGATAGAACACTATTAAGGAAGAGAGGGCTATCAATTGGGTCCTCTAATGCTAATTAAGTTCTATATTAAATTGATGTACCTCTAGCTAAAATGAAAGTTTTAAAAGGTCAAAACCTTTTGACCTTTTCTTTAGCCTACATCATCATTAGGAACAGTGAAGTATCTATCAGAACTTTTCAAATGCAGAACATGATTCAAGCTCACTCACTTTGCTAATGTGGAGGATTCCAGGCTAAAATATCCCTTTGAGATCAACTATATGGACACGTAGGAATTTCGCAGGCCCCATAACTGAAGGGAATAAAAGTTTACAGAGAGAGCTAAGTCATCTCTTTGCCACTTTTTAAAATTTATCTTATTTTTATTGTAAATGCATTTATATGTTTATTTTTTTAACATATAATGTATTATTTGTTTCAGGGATGCAGGTCTGTGATTCATCGGTCTTACAGAATTCACGGCGCTCACCATAGCACATACCCTCCCCAGAATCCATCACCCAGCCACCCCATCCCTCCACCCCCACCCCCACACACACACACTCAGCAACCCTGTTTCCTGAGATTAAGTCTCATATGGTTTGTCTCCCTCTCCGGTTTCATCCCATTTCATTTTTTTCCTCTCTTCCCCCATGATCCTCTGCCTTGTTTCTCAAATTCCACATATCAGCGAGATCATATAATTATCTTTCCCACTTTTAGAGAGGACATAGGAAATAACAGTGAATCCACGAAGTTTTAGGATATACCATTAGTCTACTGAATATTGTTATGTCCTATCCTTTCCTTCTCACAATGTCCTCCATGTTTTTCCTTATGCTCCACAGGTAAGTGAGACCATATGATAACTGACTCTCTCTGATTGGGGGAATTCGGAGGGGGAGATGAACCATGAGAGACTGTGGACTCAGCAACAAACTGAAGATTTTGGAGGGGAAAGGGAGGGGAGTTGGGCGAGCCTGGTGGTGGGTATTGAGTAAGGCACGTATTGCATAGAGCACTGGGTATGGTACATGAACAATGAATCTTGTAACACTGAAAAAATAAAAGTATTTGGAGAAAAAAAAATATTGTTACGTTCTCTTGTTTCTGTTCATGAGTAAGAGCTATAAAATGTCTCTATCCCTAGAGTTCTTGCAAACCAAAATACTGTATGTATCTCAGATTGTTTATTCAGATTAAACTCTACCTTCACCTTGGAGATATGTTGTTCAATTTTAAGGGTTACAGCTCTTTCTTTTTCAGGCTTTTGTGTATTCACTAGATTTTTGTTGCCATTATTCTCCCACTTTCCTCTCTCACCTTCAATTTCTTCATCCTCTACCATGTAAGAACACTGACAGAGAAATATTATATCAAGTTCTAAAATTGTCTTGCTCCTAACATTTAAAATACTGTCTTCATTAAAAAGCATTTACTACACGTTGGCAATCATGTCAAAACTCTAACCAACCTGGAGATCATGATGAATGGTCTCAAAAATATTCCAACACCTATCGCATCAGGAAAAACAATCCCAGTGGGACAATGTCCAGAAAACATGCTTTGAGCTTAAGCTGACTCCCTAAATTATTTTTAAAATTCTAGTTAATTATTATGGAAATGTTACATTTTGAACTCTGAAAGTCTTTCCAAATACAGAGAAACTACCATCTTACCTTATCATTTTTTCATTAGAAGTCAACTCATTTCAATACAACCTACACAAGCATTGTTCATTTTACTTTACAAGGGAAGACCTTCAACTAGATCCTTAGGGATCCCTGGAGGGCATAAAAAAATCATCTAACTTACCCAACTTTTGCATCAACATGGACAGGACTGGAGGAAATTAGGCTGAGTGAAATAAGTCAAGCAGAGAAAGTCAATTATCATATGGTTTCACTTACTTGTGGAACATAAGGAATAACATGGAGGACATTAGGAGAAGGAAAGCAAAAGTGAATTGGAGGAAACTGGAGGGAGAGACGAATCCTAAGAGACTGTGGACTCTGAGAAACAAACTGAGGGTTTTAGAGGAGAGGGGTTGGGAGATGGGTGAGGTTGGTGGTGGGTATTAAGGAGGGCACATATTGCATGGAGCACTGGGTGTGGTGCATAAACAATGAATCTTGGAATACTGAAAAAATAAAATAAAATTAAGATGTTAAAAAAAAAAATCATCTAACTAGCTTCAGTTACACAGAAACTTACCAAAAAGAAAAGAGAAACTAGACTCTTGCCAGATAGGAACTAAATCATAAGAACATGAAATAAATGATAGAAATGAAATACCTGTGAGATATAGCTGAGGGAAAAAATGTACAAGTTTGAAAGCAACGAAGAACACTTTCTTTGAACATATTTATGAACAAGTTTGTAGCCCTTCAGCATTTTCAAAAATGACAAGAATAAAACTTATCTGATAGAGGCCTGGAAGATTATTTGCAAAAATCTGGTGCTTATCCTATGTACTGGGAAGTCCATTCTAAGAAAAACACATTTGCTATTACTAGTATCAAGTTTCCCTCAAATAACTTTTTAGAGTAAAATCTGTATGAAAATGCTTCCATTTAAAATGTACAAATATTAGAATGCATTGGGTTTGTGATGTTCCCCCCACCCTTGGCTTTACATGAACAGGTTCATTTTAGCCTAATACCAGAAGTTGTCCACACTGATTGTAATGACTTTATAAAATTAAAGGAAGGCAAGGAGAGCAGCTAACATTTATACATTACTAAGTGCTTTGGCAAGTAGTTCACCTACATAATTTCATTTGATCCTCTAACAATTCAACAAGGTAGAGTTTACTGTTCCTATTTTGTAACTAGAAATTTGATGCTCAGAAAAATTAAGTAGTCCGAGAACCCTCAACTACCAGCAGTAGAGTCTGAAATTAAACTTTAAAACAAAATCATTGCAACTCTAAAGCTAATTCCACTATGTCATGTTGACTTCAAATTTCTTCAGATTTTGCTAAGAATAATTACAAAAATGTGCAAAAACTAGCAATAACCCCAGAGCCTATAAATCTAAACAGAAATTGCTAATGTTTGGGTTATACTGTGATCAAACTATATAACTGCTTCACAAATTCCATTTTCAATGTAAAAGAAGAAAGGAATCTTGATTCTCTATTGCTGATTTATCCTGTTTTTATTGTTTTGTGCATTCTTGCGATCTAGCTTAGTTTAAGGTAAGGTATATATAAATAAAATACTTCTTTGTAGCATGGAATATAAATTAAGGACATAGATTGTACTTTCAATATAAAATACTTCTAGAGAATATCCAAATTTTTCTTTGGGACTACTTTTTTATTTTGTTTTTAAAAGTCACTAAAACCTAGGGAAAATATCTTTGTGTGTCCTAGAGATTTTTTGTTGTTGTTGCATGGGAATAATCATTGAGAGCACGAGTGCCTGCCTACTGAAGAGATCACCTTTGTTATTCTACTGGAATGAACAGGAATACTTTGATCAGAAATAAATCTTAAGACTTCTGCACCCTTTTTGCTCCTATTTTTTGATCATCAGGTCTAAAAATGAAAGAATTTTTGTTTCAATTTTCTCTTGGCTAATCATATTTTCTTATACTTTATTACGCCTGAAATAAATTCAGATTATACTGAAGAATCCTAAAAAAATCCTAAGTCATAAGAA
>CM052892.1:38153197-38188711 GCA_028534135.1 Potos flavus | reverse complement strand
GGCTGCACGCGGGGACACCGCCAGGACAGCGCCAGACCCCAGGGCCAGCCCCCTGCTGGACCACTTTGCGGAGCGCAGGTGGCCAGACGACCTGTGCCTCGGCAGCATCTATGGGCACTTCCGAAAGCAGAAGTTCCATCTGAAGCGCCCGGCCTGGGGCACCGAGTGGACCCGGGGGCGGCACAACCTCAGCTTTTCCGAGAGCACGCTGCCGCAGTCCATCGCCAACACTTGGGTCATCGAGGACTTCTTTGCGAGGTGAACAGAGGACCTCGAGGAGCTGGCTGCCTCCCTGTCCTCTTGACGTGGGAACGGCAGAGACTCAACCAGGGCCGCTTAAGAAGACACCACCCCTGAGGAATCCTCCACCCTTCCCCAAATCCTCTCTGCTCAGTCCTCATCTTCAAGGTGGGAGCTACCAAGAGCAAGACCCAGTGGATGCAAGTGTTTATGCAGCAGCTGACACAGGTATGAGGAACGGGTGGGGGAAAGGTAGCAGCCCTGGCGGACTGGTACAGGCTCCTGGCCGCCCCGATGCCTTGCCCTGCTCAAGGAATGGGAGACACCGCCGAGCACCATCAAACTTGGCAGACTGCAGAAGACCCTGGAGCCTGCTCTGAACGGGACCTTGACCCAGCTCTACTGCAACTTCACCCCCTCCGGATGACTGGCGCTCTGCCAGCAGGCAGAGCCCCACCCCTAAAAATCTCACTGTTTGAAAAAAATTAATAAGAACAAGAAAAACACCTGTATTCCAATTCAGTGACAGTAATAAGGACCGAACAATTGTTTCTTCTCTTTTGCAGCCAAACATGCAGGTTCAAAGGCATTTCTAATACAAAACTTCATTGCCGGTGACTAACATAATAAAAAAATAAATAAAAAATTTGAAAACTTCATTGCATTTGGTTCGAGAAAATTATTTGTTGTAATAGAAATGAGAGAGGAAGCAGAATTATCTTGTTACCCGTCCAGCAGCTGTACCCACAGCCAGCGCTCAAAGGCTCTTCCACATGCGGCTAACCACCTGTAACACGTTTTTTATGGCCTTTGAACAGTAGAATCAAGTTTGAGGCTTTTAAAAATATATTCGAAAATGTTTTTAAAATTTAGTACTTTTTAAAAAATATAAGAAGTCTATCTGCAAAGGCTATATGCTACAGGATTCCAACTGCATGACACTATGGAAAAGGGGAAACTATGATGACAACAAGAAGATCAATGGTCACGAGATTTTAGGGTGGGCTGAGGGATGAATAGGCAGAGCACAGAGGATTTTTAGGGCAATGAAAATCCTCTGTATACCATGATGATGGATACATGTCCTTATATAGTTTCAAACTCACAGGATATACAACACCAAGAGTGAACCATAATGGAAACTGGGGGCTTTGAGTGACTATGATGTGTCACTGTAGGTTCATCAATTATAGCAAATGTACCACTCTCGTGGGTAAGGTTGATTATGGGGAAGGCTATGCATGAGTTGGGGTAGGAGGTATATGGGAAATCTCTGTACCTTTTCAATTTCGCTGTAAACCTAAAACTGCTCTAAAAAAAATTAAGTCTTAAAAACATTAAATTAAAAAAAAAAAAAAAATCAACCCAAACGTAATGCCTACAGGGTCAGAGTTAAGAGCTCCAACACTGAAACCACATCATCCTGAGTCCAGGCCTAAGATCCAACAATTACTAGCTTTTTAATCTTACACAAACTAACTACCCTCCCTATACATGAGTTTGCTATTTAGGAAAGTGGAGATCAAATGAGTGGTCGTAAAAATTTAATACTACAAGGCATATAAAACACTTAGTCCAGTGTCTGGCACAGAGTAGGTATGTGATCAATAACAGCGAGTTCAATTTAGGTTTGGTTCTTTCTTTCCAATACTATTCATGTGTATGGTAGTGGGAGGCAGGGCACAAGAGAAAATTGATACATACGTTCAAAACAAGACAAGCACAGAAGCAGTTTCTGAATCTTGATTCTTCCTCTATGTGTTACCCAATCATTTGTAGAGTTGTATTTAATTCTCATATACTCGCTTTTTAAGAAAACATTTTAGATGTTTTAATTTTTATCTTTTCCAAATTCTTTCCAGTTAGTTCCTTTCTATCACTGAGAACAGAGTCTAATGTTTCATCAACCCACTTAACCATATTGTGTGGGAGGGAGAAGATTAATCTGTTTTGTACACATCTTTACAGTGACTTCCTTATTCTCTATATAGACCACGGGTGAAGTGGATAGAAGGTGAATTTAGGCAGAGTATCTAGTTGAAAACAAATTTTCTTACTTAACATTTAGTGAATGGAGTAAAAATCATTTTTTATCTGCAACTCTGCTATCTCCATAGGCATGCAGAGATCACAAGAAAAATTTTAAATTAAAGCATTTCTGTTAAACCAGAAATCTTAAAATACATGTTTATTGGTTGGAAAGAGCCAGGATTTAGTGGCATTTAGCTAAAGAATGCCAACTATAAATAGATATAATAAAAATATATAACCACACATACCTAAAAGTACAAACCTGATATCTGCTCTATCTGGATCAGTTATGAGTAGTCTTTCAAAATACATTTGGACTTCATTTAGACAGAACTTTAGACACTACAATTTTGTAAGAGTAATGTAGCAATAATAGTAGTTAATGTTACTTACTTGGTAACAAACAGCATTTTGTTAGATTTAAAATCTGAACATATGGAGTAATTCACATTAGGAACATGTTAGTCATTCACGTAACAAAATTCATCATCCCAGTCCTCCTCCTGAAATCATATGGTGTATGTCATAACAACCAAAAGTGGATTTCATTTATTTCACCAAGACAGTATCTTATTTATTCTGTTGCATTAACCACTAATCCAAAAAGGATAGAATTTTACATCTAACACTATTGAGTATGAGAGATTTTGCATTCTTCATTAGAAAGTAAAAACCACTTAATATTTCAGTGATACGATACAATGCAAACAATTTTTTCCACTGTGTCAAACTGCCATGATTGAATATCAAGGAACAAATGAAAAGAGTAAAGATTTAATTCCCACAAGTTATGAGAAATCATAAAGTCACTTTGAAGGAGAAAAAATAAGTTAACAGATTTCTTGACATAGAGCAAAGATAATTACCTTCAACAAATGCTAAATAGTTATAAGTTGAAACCATAGGAAATGCTTTCATTTACTCTTCTTTACTATGTACTAGGTGTAGTGTTTGGGGGAATACACATTAGCTAGAGAGTTTAGAACCTTATTAGTATAATTTAAGTTGTATAGTAGATGCCAATATTAAGATTTCTTCAAAAGGTTAATGTTCGACTACCACAGAAATATTATCAATGGGCATGATATTCTATAGCAAATTTATCTCAGCCCAGAGTTTGCCTTTTAGGCACAGATCTTGATAGTACACAGAGAGAATGTAAAATCCTACAGGCTCACGTTAACTGATTCAGCTCATAAACCTGACATGCAAAACAGAATTCAAATTTGTTAACATATGATGAAAAATATAAATGCATTACAGACTAGTCAATCTTAGCCTCCATTCTCTGAACCAGATAATCACCTGGTATGTGCTTGGTAAGTATGGCCTCATAACGAGAGTTCTATAAATGGAGTTTTATTGGCTTCAGGCTAACCCCTCATCGAAATTTCTCCCATTGGAATATTAAGGATTTTTTGGATAGGACTCTCTATGTCCATCTCTCCACAGGGGATGCTCCTGTTAGTGTGATCTTGATAATAGTCTAATTGCCATTGGCTAGATCTCTACTATATGCTTATGCTTACCTTAATAAATTGCCTATTTTAATAGTTTTCTTTTTGTTAGTTACAGTAATATATTTTGTAAGGATTGTAAATCATTACCATTCCAGAATCTGATATTTGTATGCCATGGAGCAGATTTTTAGTTTTCTACCCAACCGATACCTATTCAATTCTTTCCCCATTAGTAGAACCACCACTCAGTTTGGATGGCAATATGGAAAGGGGAGACAAGGATTACCCTACCTTCCCACTCCAGTTCCAGTACCCCACCACCTCAGAATTTCTAATACAATCAGGATAATCCCATCTCCTCTGCCATATTAACTGAAGATAACCCAAGCCAAAGATGATGATCAGGATGTCTCATTCCTATAGAGCTATTTAATAAAAGAACATGTAAACAAGTTGAAGCTAATGAGAAATCAAGTAGGTATGCTACTAGCCTTTGCAAAAGATGGTGTCTTGCTCTACTAAGAAAAGTTCCAGCACATTCTTTCTGGAAAGTGTCGTGTGCAGATATTAAGGGTGTACTTGTAGTAGTAATTTTAATGTCACATAAGGAACCAGCCTTAGGAAGTTGCTCATCCTACAAAAGGCCAGAACCCAAAGACAGAAATTAGTCTAAAATAGTAACATTGATATGCTTAATCAAAAGCAACCCCAAAGACAAACTGTAGAGAATTTAATATACATGCAAAAAAATTTTGATACATCTTCCTTTAATAGAGCTTAATTCTCCTCCCCTTGACTTAACCTAGTATATCAGATTTCTCTCTCTCCATAGTCCTGGAGAACACGTCCATGTTGGGAAGACACTCAAGCTGGCCTACAGAAAGGTTCACATGGCACAGATCTAGGGCCACTTGATAAAAACCAGGAAGGAACTGGAGCCTGCTACCAGTCATAATGGGAGTGAACAATCTCGGGAAGAGATTCTCCAACTCGGGCACATCTTAACTGCAGCACTAGCTAGTATCTTGCCTGCATCCTCATGAGCAAGTCTGAGCTAGAACCACCTAGCAAAATCATTCCTTCATCACTGGCCTACAGAAACTGAGAAGATAAATGTTTGTGGTCTCAATCTGCTAAATTTTGCGGTAATTGGTTAAACAATGCATTGCATGGGGCACTGGGTGTTATATGTAAACAATGAATCTTAGAACACTGCATCAAAAACTAATGATGTATTGTATGGTGACTAACATCAAAAAATTTAGAAAAAATTATACAATCCAACCCTCAATGTGTCCAATCTAAAGAGCCAGTAATTCCTCTTGAGGGTTTTATTACTTTGAATGTAGGCTTACGTTTTCTTTCATTATTAGAGTTCTAAGTGTTACAAGGTATTATATCTTGTATAATATTACAGATTACATCTTGTATATTACAGGTATCTTCTGTGATCCATGACCTATCAGCATTTTAATTTTAAAATAAAATTGGGTTTTTTTTAAATCAAAATAACAAAAAATTGTTTTTCATTTTCAAATTCTTGAATGAAAGGAAGTGGGAAGGAAGCACTTTCCTGATAGGAAACAATCCTGAAAGTAACAGGAAGGAAATAACCATTTCTTATAATAATACAGGGAAGTCACCAAAGAAAAGGTCCTATCTCCAGCAAAGTCACTGAAGAAAGTAAAGATGTACACAATCTAGAATTCACTATAGATCTCTTTCTAAAAATCTGAGATAGTAGCTCCTTTCTACTCAGGCTGTTAGTTCTAAGTCTGAGGGTTTAGGTGTCTCAGCTTTCTGAAATGACTGGATTCAGGCAACAATGTTAATACCGGATTACAAAGCCTGAGACAGAGCCGAGGCAAACCCAAACCATGCCGAGAAGGTTTGGCAGAGGGCTCAAGGCTCCTTCAATTCTGGGGACAAAAGTGTATTAAAAAACAAACAAACAAACAAAAAAAAAACAGATCTGCAACAAAGGAATCAAGTCAACTGGTCCAGCACCAGAAATTGCTATCAGGGGTGAGGGAAAGACTGTCCCGACATCTGAAAACTGGTAGAGACCAAGTGAACTGACGTTCAGTAACTTGAAGTCTGAAAATAAATTTTGGAAAATTCAATCATTGGGATTCATAAAAGTAAAGTATGGCCACTTAGAGAATGAAGTAGAAAACTGCAATGCCACCAAGGAATCCAATGATGCAGAAACGCAGAGTTAGAATTGGCTCTAAGCTAAGCAAACAGGTGTGCAGTGAGTGGGTCCATCTGTCAAAGTAAAAGAGAGCAAAGATGACAAACAAAGGAAGCAATTACTGTAGTGACACTTGTCATCAAACTATACTGACTTTTGCATAGTCTTATTGACTCTTCTAAAATCTATGGTACGTATGTATATATATCCATAACAGAATCTCAAATGATATTGTTACATTTTTACTTCTCCAAAGGTTTCTATTATTCATCATCACTCCCTGGTTTTCTTGTTCTGATTTAGGAGGAATAATGGTTGACATTTATTACAATATTACACGTCAAGACTGCTAGGGGGGTGGAGGTAGGAAGCACTGTTTTGTTTTACTGACACAAAATCCTTCCAGAATGCTATTTTTTTTTTTTTTTAAAGATGAGGGATCTGAAATCAGAATTCACACAATTCTAAACAATGGAGTTGGGATTCAAATCCAGCCCATGTGCCTTCTAAGATTTTATTGCTTTCTTTACTTTTTGAGAGACGAATCTGTTCTAGAAACACATGAAAACTTTATCCACTGTACTGATTTTAGAAAAAATAAAATTCTATCATTTAGAAAGTTAAAATCAAGCATTACTGCAGTGTTTTGCCTTTATGCTATTTTTGTAGTAGTCAAGCAGAATCCACAGGTTCCTTAATACATGGATCACTACTTATTTTCTTCTTACTCAAACAGTACTTTTATATATAGTTCTCTATGAATACATATGCTGACAACTCAACTGCCCTATTCCTCTTTTTCATAACCCTTCTCTCATGCACGCATTTAAGGAATATTTATTGAGCATTTGTTGTTTTAAGATAGGTTTCTTAAAAAAAAAAAAAGAAGAAGAAGAAGAAGAAGATAGGTTTCTGCCTCCACATCAGATAAGACATTTGACTGGGATACATCATTTCTGCTTAAATAAAAATATACCATCTAATCATACCTTAATGGGCTTCCATTTTAAATTAGCAAAGTGCTTACAGGAAGCCCCTATTAAAATTTAGTCTTTTTAGAGTTTTTCTTCTGGATTACTAAAAATGAACTCACATTACATTAGGACAACAATGCAATAAAAAAAAAATCAAGTTTTAAGTAATATTCTTTTCATAACTTTACATCAATAAGCTGGATTCGAATTTGAATATAATTCCCAGGAATAAATTTATTTGTTCAAGCCCTGCATATGACTTGATTAACCCAAAGCAAAATAATAAAAATATTTTCAGTTCTTTGATGCATATACAAAATTTGCCAGTGCTAAAGGACAAATATATTTGAATAAATATATTCACTTCCAACATCTAACAATTTTCTGTTTCCAGTACTGTTTGATTTTTAATTTGTATTTTTATGTCCATCATATAAAAGATGGGTTTTCTGCTGCTCTTATTTTATTAAAGGTCTGCAGTGGTTGAGCACACATTTCACATTCAGTGCAATGTATTCATAAAGAGAATTTACATATTCTAAAATTAACATAAATTTTACTGCTATTTATGCATCCTATCTGGTCATATTCAAGGCAGGTAATGGGCTGTTTGTCTATGTTGCAAATAGCAATAACTCAAATTATTCATACATCTCAACCGCAAATCTATCACTTTGATATTTTTACACTTTTCTCTTATGTGTTTATGCCTTAGCAGTATATCTCAACTAGGCACACTGAGACAGAAGGTTAAATGTTTAATGACCAAACTCCGGGGAAAGGGCCTTCAATAGTTTTACGTAAGGGAGTCAGTATTTACTGCTACATTCTATAGGAGACTTTCTAACTCCAGCTTCACCCAAAGGAGAATTAACCACCCTAATTTCTGCAGCAATGGTTAATGGCCTTCATGGCTGTCCCCATTATTCTCTCTCCCTCCCCTCTTGTTAAGGACTAGAGCACTTGGATTCCTTACTAGGCAATCCCAAAGGTCAGTGGAAGCCTGGTCCATGTCCACTTTTGGAGACACCATGCATAGTAAAAAATAAATAAATTAATTAATAATAATAATAATAATAATAATAATAATAAAGCAGAGTTACAAAAATGGTGTTATATCTAAATGCTTGAGTTTTCTAAATGATTTGTCTTTGGCACACAGACCCAAATACAATACAATTATGCTATTCCAAAATAATTTTTATAGATCTTGCCACTAAAACATCAAAGAAAGTGGGGTTCAGCAAAAGGACACAGAGCTCAAGTTTTAGAATGGAGAGGTTAGCCTAGTAAGGTATACGTAAAGCCCAAGAAACACCTATTAGTAGATAATGTTAAAAGCCTCAACTCAAGGCCTTTCCTGGTTTTGAGACCTGAATTAAGTGACTCTTTTATGTTAGCTGCATCAAGTTCTGAAACAATCTGAGCTCAACAGAAAAACAAAGTACTCCATGCTGGGTATACTGCCTTTTCTATCTCTTGTTCTTCATTTCTGATTGTATATAAAATATTTTGTTTTTATTACAATCCTCCTTAAATCCTTTATCAAGAGAGTCATGGTTTTATCACATATAAGTTAGAAATGGCATTTAAGATTTTAAAGAAAAAAGAGCAGTATTAAAAATATTCTCTGCAAATAGAATCTTACTTCCTAGTCTCATCCAGGTTTGTTCAGTGACAAACTTAACTACCTTAATCCTATTCAAACGGCAAAAGACATTATAATTATTATACTATCAGTATTAGTACGATTAATATTCATTGAAGGCTTTCTGTGTTCCAGCACTGTAATAAGTATTTTATATGTATCATCTCACTTTATTTTCACACCATTCATGTAAGTAGGTATTATTTATCTTATTTTACTAACATAGTATCAGTTGCATACTTAGCAAGTCTGAAAATGAGAAAAAGCTAATAATTAGCCTTAGCCTCATAGAGAGTAAACATACACTGAAATGAATAACTAATACTGCCTAAGACAGACTTGACCCTCCTCCACCTCAATATAAATATTTATACTTATGATGAGCATTTTATAACTATATAATTGTCAAATAGGTATGTTTTTTACCTAAAACTAATATGCTGTATGTCAACTATATGTCAATAGAAATATCAATTATTTCACTTAAAAAGCATGAATACTGAATATAAAAAAATCTATATTACCAAGAAAAAAAAATCAAAGAAAATGAAAATGTGACCTAAGCATAAAAACCATTACTAGAGAAATAGTTTGGTTTTGACTATTACAGCCGATTCTTCAACCCCCCCTTTTTCAAAGGATATGTTGGCCTTGGTTAGAAAGCAAGAGAACCAAAGCGTGGCCATTCTTCAGGTTGTTCCATTGTTTCCTGCCAAGTGCGGAAGAAGATGACAGGTCACTGAGGAGGGGAAGAAACCTTACAGCTACGTCATGTCATGAAAAAAATAACTAAGAAAGCAGCATCACTTGGGATGCCATTCAAATGATTTATTAAGTCTGTAAAGTAGGTGATGGAACAAGGACTCTGAAGCAGGTTTCATTTCAAAAAAAGTTCTTTTGTGTTGACTCTCCACAAGACACACAGGGCTGACAGGGTCAGAGATAGAAGGAGCTTACGTTACCTCACCAAATAAGCAAAGTATCTACCAAAGAAGGAGCTTTGAGTCAAGTGGTGGGTTTCAGGAGGAGGAGGGGAGGAGGGGAGGAAGAAAATGATTATGGTGCATCACTGGGAGTCTTTGACTCTTACCTGGCAGCATTAGTGCAAAGCCATGGCAAGTACTCATTAGGTAATAAAACTCTAATTTGGAAATCTAGACTTGGATTAATCAAAATCAGTTACTATAGTTGTCTAGAGGTATTATTTTGCATACATGGATACTTTCAGGAACTGCTGCCTTTATAAATACATGGCATCGATCCAAATATTCCCAATTAGAAATATTGATTAATTTATTCCATATCCTTACCCCTCTATAAGCTAGGCTCCTCATTACCATTCTCTTATTTACCTTAGTTCACATTACCAGTATGCCTGTGTATTTTCATATAAAATGTTTTAACTATTACATAATCTACTATGGGGCCACATTAAACCAGTTATTTCAGAATCCTTGATAAAATGGCCCTTGACTAGGAACCAAAAAATCTGGTCCTAGGCCTCGCTCTGACATGATGCAGTCAGGTGATCCTGGACTAGTCTCTGAGCCTCTTTTGCCTACTTTGTAAGTAAGATGGTAGGGGCAGGTGACAGCTAAAGATGGGAGAGGAAGAATAGCGCTTTTTTTCCCCAGCTCTAAATGTACATACAAAAATCAGTGTAAGAAATCACCACTCACTCTCCTAGACAAATATCTCAAGGAAAGGCAAACAAAACTGGATGCTCACACCATTAATTTCATTAACTAGCCTATCTCTAAAGGGGTAAGTTTGGTGAAGGGGTAAGTTTGGTGAAGTAGGGCCCTCTGGCCCAACCCACGGGGGAGACAAATTGGGGATGCTGCGAAAAATACGCCACCCACAACAGCCCAGTTTTAATGTGTAAGTTCAGTGTTTAAAAAAACAAACAAGCCCACTGCTTGTTATGGGTTCATAATCAATGATTTCTAAGTAAGCTTCCCATTGCTCATCCACCTCCCAAAAGTTGAAGCACTGAACGTAAAATCTACTCGAGAATGACGTGGCATGGTCTGAAATGAGAAGTGTATGTTTTTTCTCTCAGTAAAGATTTTTTTTTCGTCTGTAAGCATGGAATACAGCAGCATCTCAAACTGATGGATTTGAAGTAAATACAAAGGGCTACTTAGCAGGCATGCATCCACAAGATAAGGAATTAATGATTCTAGTAAAGATGGCATTGTTCCCATTAAGATTTGGAGACATGTTGTTCATTGCTCTGCATGCCACAGACGTCTAATGCCTCGCTTTCTCATTGAAAGCAAAATTGAATTCCATTTATTAATGAAGTGGCTAACAGCAAACCAGAGCTTTCCAAAACACCATGCAGAAATTGCTGTTTGAAGGTAAGCAATTTGAAATTCAGACTTCAGCTCACAGCTAAACATTTGGTTTATTACATGTAGAACTTTTATAAACATACCATTCTTCCACTGTGCTTGTAATTTGCACATTTAGTTTACTTTCCACAACTTCAGAAATGTCCTCCTTCCCTTGGGATATTCCCTTAGGATATACTTGGGATAGCTTTCCCGATGTTGAAAATAATTCATTTTTGGTAAAGGGCTTTATCAAACTTTTATTTAATGTAAAATTAAAGTGAGAATGTGTCATTAGGCAAAGACCTATTTTAATATTATTAGATATGAAAAATGGAAATCGCTCAATATTTGGTCATCTTAGAATTTAAATGTCTAGATCTACCAGGGTTTCTGCAGGAGAACCTTCACCAAGGACTTTGTTGATTTTGTCTTGTTTTGTTCTGTTCTGTTCTGCTTGCAAGAGAGAACAAAACAGCAGTTGCAAGAAGAAATCCAAGCCTGATCGGAGAATAAGTCCATATCCAAGGGTAGGATCATTTTGGCTAATAACATTGTCCTGCACGTGTTCTCTGGTCTGAACTTTTTTGCTGGAAACTTGTGCCAAAAGCCAAGGAAACAAAACAGGAAAAATAAAGAGCTCGATCTTAAGTCACTAAAAGTCCAAAAAAAAAAAAAAAAGCACTGTTATGTGGGGTCTCGGTAGCAGAAGGGGCACAAGTAGAGAAAGGGTAAGATTCTCATTTAAGGAACATAAAACCAAAATGTGGGCAAGAGCACCAATGTTAGAACCCAGTAGGAGACTGAGAAGGGATTTGACAGGGATCCAGAATAGTCTGCATCCACCAGGGAAGCAAAGCTACAGGAATATCCCTGAGCTGGCCAGACTCTAAGTTGCTTTTCTGAGCATACATAAGTTAGTAAGACCTGGGGGAGAAGGATATACATCTTTTCTAACATCTACTTAAAAATCAACTTACAATCCCTGTAATACATGACCTTAATTTCTCTAAGGGTCATTTTCCTGGCCATTCTCCCCATTTTGGGAGACTTTGTGATTCAAACAAATCCTGTTCTGCCATAATTAAATGGCAGCTATGGGATTACCTAAGTACAACGACCCAATTCATCCATAATAGAGGTTTTTCTCCCCATATGAAAATTTCCTCCGAGACACGAGTTTTAGCCCAGTGCCATCTCTTGTTTAAAGACCACACTAATATCCTCAGAGATAGATATCAAACAGACAGTAGCATGCCATGGCTCCAATTTATTCTTCGACAACTGACTATGGCCAAATGAGTCCCATGAACTGCATGATCCACAAATTTCTCTCAATTTTCAAAGCCCTTCCGGCGAAGCAATGAACACATACTTTCAAAGTGGATGGAAAAAGAGCTATCATGATTTTCCTTCATATTAACTTCCGATATAACCAACTGTTCACAGAAGTTATTTTTTGTTCTTATTTATTCTTATTTAAGTTATTCTTCTTTAAGTACACTTTCAATTACATATACAACACATATCCACCCAAGACCTTGCTTGCTCCTCTCCTGTAATTATACATGTCCTTATCTACTAATTCCATCTTTAACCAAACTTTAGTACAAAATAGCTTATATTTATGGAACAATAACTGTGGGTCCAGAGCCTTCCAACGCCTACTTCTTTCTCACAGAAACCTGGCATGATGGGAATTTTGTATATGAGGAAATTGCAGTACAGAGAGTCCAATACCCTACCCAAGCTCATGTAGCTATTAAGTTGTTGAACCTATATTCAAACTATTACCTACCTGGCTCAAAAAACTGTATTCACCTTGCTCAACACTCTCTTAGCTTAATTTGTCCTTCCACGAAGACAAAGTATAATGTAGATCTCCAAAAGGAATTTAGTCCCAGTCTGGGTGAGTGGTCACTCTCCTCATGCTTTCTGCAAACATGTATCCATCCCTGATCTCCTTCCACATCCTGTTGCTTTTCCTCCTCTTGGTCGTATGTCCAGCTTTCCCCATTACATATTCCTCTTCTCTAACATCTCCTTGAAATTATCACTGGCACTCAAGTACTTGCTGGCCGGTTAGTTGTAGAAAGCTTTCTGAACCATGTACATTAGTTATACCAACTCTTTTCCACCTTATCTTACTACTTAAAATTGAGGAGTTGGTTGAAAGAATTCAGAGGCAAATACATGCTCAAAAATCCCATACGTAACTTGTATAGCCAATGATAGCCAGCATTCTTTGAGGTTTAAGGCAAAAAAAGTCTTCAATCCATCTTTCACACTTTATAGGAAATCAAATTAAGAAATACTGGTTATAATGTAAGATAAATGCATAGTTTTCAAAATTCCTTCAAATAATCATTTCGTCTGATCAATGAGTATGGGAGGGAGACAGAAAAGGGTATCAACTAAGGAAACAGGGTTAGGAGATTCTCTCATGGTCACATAACAAATAAATATCAGAAAATTACCTAGAATTAAGATCATTTTATCACATGTAGTTGAGTAAATTCAACTACAAATACTCAAATGCCTACATTAAAGATAATTGAAGAAAATACTTAAATAATTATTAAGCATCTACTCTGCTCAGTGCCAGGACTTTAAAAGGATAGAAAGCAGTATACCCCTTATGAACTTCAGCATCTAAAACAGTTTCTTAAGCCCTAGGGGGCCACTGATAGACTTTACTACTCCATTAAGTTCAGGGAATTATATACAAAATGGTGTACATTTTCCATTTTCCAGAGGAATAGTTATTATTGATTTTCAAAGGTTGCCTATGCCCAAAACAATTTTAGGAACCACAGATTTACAACTAACAATCTGGTTAAAATATAGAATAATGTAACTTCTATTGACTTGTAACATTAACCAACTATTCTATAACTTGTTCAATTCTTGGCTTAGATTGAGATAGACGATATAATGGCAAAATTAACTATTTTCCTCAGGATCTCCTATATTTTCAAAATCACTGGGCAACTGGCATCGTGAACACTTCTCTTGAATAAATGTTCCTCAGACTGCTTTAAGCCTTACATTAATGTTCAGAATTCTGAAATAGCTGACGAATTTTTATGAGTGTGAAGACTTCTTAGAGGATCCATACTCTACTATGTCAGAAGTTCTTCTCCAGCTATGTATTGGGATAATCGGATTTGGAGCTCTACATAAAAAGCTCATGCCTAGGAGCTTTGTTGAACATAACAACAATCTCAGTCACAAAGACAAATAATCAGGAAAGGCCAATATTCCCACGGCCTGAAATGTTAATACTCAGCCAAAAAAATTAATAGATCTAGGGAATGAGATGGCCATAATGGACTTTGATGAGCTCCCAGATACTTTGGGAGAAGGGCAAGGGAAAAGTTGCATATAAAGTCAGAAGTGACCAGAAACAGCCCAGTTACATATTCCTCCCTAGCTCCATCCGAGGCCCCACACAAGCAGAAAGTAAAAGTTGGGGAGGACCTGTAAATGGCCTCAACTTTGAATGCATGCCCCAAAGCAAACATAGATCCTCTAAGCACAACAACTGGAAGCCCATTGGCTCAAATCGTCTAATCACAATCGCTAATCAATCATCGACTGACCTTCAAGCTATGATAACCCAGGAAGGAAGCAACATCTAAGAAGCCAGGACCGAATAGAAGAATGAACAGAAACATCAGTGGCTGACCACTCCCCAGGAGACGTCCTCTACAGAATTTGTCCCATCAATTCATTAAATAAACAAACAAATAAAAAAAAAAAAAAACCCAGCAGCAGCAGTAGCAGCAACTACCACCCTGGGAAGAGATCAAAATCCATAGTTGGTAATGTATCATCCAAACTATCCCCTTTTCAAACACAAATCACAACACGCGCAAATAAACCAGAAAGCGTCCTCTATACATAATGAAACAAAGCAGTCTCTAGAAACTGACTCATTGCAAAGGCATGGCACTCCCGCCACAGCACTGTCTTGAGTTATCCAGCATTGAACTTGCTGCAGTAGAGCCTTCGGTGTTTCTGGAACAAAGAAAATGTCACAGTCTGAGAGAATGACTCGGGCGCCCTATACCCTGAAGTAGTCTAATCCCAGCATGTGGGCACTGGTCCCTAGTACTTTAAATACCGGAAACACCCATTGTTCTGGATTGAACCCACCGGCTATTATCTCAATCGCCCCATCACAGCAGCCGTGTGTGCTACTTGCAAGTCCCGCTGGGATCCTCTCCAGAGGATGGGCATAAAAATGGACTGTGGAGGGATGCCTTTATAAACTGGCACTAAAGTTTTGCCTTTCCCGTGCTTAATGCCACACGTGAGTAGGAGGAAATGCACAGAAGTGCATTTGGGCAGGAAAGAAAATGCCTTGTCACCTCAAGAACAGTAACTCAAGAAGCCCACACTTTAGTGGATCTAGCAGACTTCTCCTGGTCTGGTCCTCATGCCTGAATTTCCTTTCCCCCTAGAGCTGATAATGGGGAAAAATATACTGCCCCATGTAGGGTCTTCTTAAAACTACACTACTTAAAGAAAAAAAAAAAACAAAAACGAACAATAGTTTATGAAGAAAATAGCAATAAATAAGGGGACAATCCTCAAGTGAGGTTAGCATGTTCCTATTACCCCTGCTATATTTTTCAGCACTGAGACTGTGTGGTTTTCAAGAGATCCCAGTTGCACTTTCTTTTTTCACTTTTGCATTTCCACATTTATAAAGTCAAGTCGAGCCTCTTGAGATTGGTGTTCTATACGGTGGTGATTGTTTTAAGCCACTTGATTATGAAAGCAAAACCAAGCAGCAGCACGGCTCTATCCTCCCACATAGAGGCCTACGGTGAGCCCATGTTCCCCGGGGTTTCTGTGGGATGCGGAAGCCTATTCCTTCCCTAACAGCATCTTGGGCTATTAAAGCCCACAGGAGAACCGCTCTCTGGAGACCCAAGGACTGTGAAAACCAAGGGAGTGAAGGCAGGGGAAGATGACTGCATAGCAGTAGGGCCAGAAAGGAAGAGAGGAGGGCATTTTAATGTCTCAGGAGGAGCCACACTGTGAAGAGAGGAGAAAAACTTCAATAAGGAGCGTATTGGGAAATGTAAACTCAATCTGGTCATATGGGAAATCAGTCTGGGGCAAGCCTTTCACACTACTGTTTAGGAGGTAGAACTGTGCCTCATTGCCAATCTATTATATAATCAAATAAACACAGATTTCTGCTTGTATCCTCAAGAACCCAAAAGCAAATGCCATCTTCCAAGTTAGACCAAATCTAGCTTAGTCCGAAACCTACCCGTTCCCCAGGTAGGTATCGGACTTGTACCCGGAAGTATAATCTTTCATTCACAGGTCTCTCTAATCCTAAAGAGCATCTGTGCATTATTTATTTGTTCTTAAAGAACATTTTAAAAGGGATTTACTGGGTTTAGTTCTGAATTTTGAATTTTAAAATATTAGAAGTTACAAATCAAGTAAGGAAGGAGACGGCAAAATATCAATAAGCTCTTTTATGATTCTTATTAACTATGAAATCTAATCAGAACGCATTCCCAGACTGCAATGCTCTCCTTCTGTATCTTCATTTACTTCATTCCTTATCATCCATCAGGATTCAAATGTTAAGGCCACCGATTTAGAGCATCTGGCTTGGGCTTACACTCTCTAAAACCCTTTTATTTTCTTCCTAAATATGTTTCCGAGTGGTCTGTCTGCCCCATTTAAACAGAACTGCAAGGAGAACAAGAATCACGTTTGTCACAGACCTTACCACGCAGACGGTGTGTCATCAGTATTTACTGAATGATTAAATAATTTTAGGTAAGAAAATGTATTCTATGGCTCTACTACATAGGTCTTTTTTCTGGGGGTAATAACTTCAACAACAGTATCAGGTAACATCTGCACTTTTATTATCTTTTAATATGGAAGACCCATTCATTCCTTCTTTTATAAATTGAACTGATTCTAAAATACCTTTAATTTACCGATTGTTGTTTAAGACTTCGGAGCACCAAAGATGAGTAGGTCACAGAACCTGTGTAGAAAAGCCCCGAGTCAAGAACATTCTGGTCAGAGAATTTCACAGAACACTCCTGGTCCTTTTATTCCTCTGTGCCCCTGTCCTGCTCATTCTGTCTTCTGGAATGCCGTGGTAGCTTTATCAGGTACCTTCCCCCCACGACATACTGAAGTGGGGATGATACAAGCTACATTTCAAACATACACCCAGAGAAAAGAGCGAAGGTTTTTCGAACCGTCATTGAGAACCACAGCCTGTTATAAGAAAACGCCGACTGAAAAGATTGACAATAAAACTTTACTGAAATATATGTTTTAAGTTCTGATGCAAACACAAACACAGGAAGCCTTGAAGGCATCAGGCAAAATGAAGTTTAGATTCTAGGCTTAGAAATTAGAAGACATTTGGGGAGTCAAGTGTTAGGAATGGTTAGAAATTTCTCTTCCCCAGTAAGCTTAACTGAAAGCAATTTATCATTTCTGAACTGTAGAATATCAGACTATACTCTGTGCCTTAGAAAGTACATAGAGGTTTGGATCCTAAATGCTTTCTATTTTCTCAGGGAGAATTGTGCTGAGGATAATGCTACTATAGCGACTTTAATAGGTAATATACCGTCTTATGTGAGCACTCTTCTTAGGGCTTAATTCAATCCTGTCTTTTATTTAAAAAGGAGGTAAACGAAAGAAAGGAACAGATTTCAGCCACAGAATAGGGTATGAATTACTGACAAAGGCAAAAATTTATAGATGATAGTCTTGTAGAAAGTAGTGGAGACAAATACTTATCAAATACCCTTAAAAGCTTTGTGGATTGCCCAAATGTCATATAATAGTGAAAAGTATCAACATCATCACCACATTTCAGGGAGCCATGTGATATATTGCCCGTAACTTGTCAAAGCTCTTACAAGTAATTTATTTTGGAATTAGAGCAAGAGTCTAAAATCTATTGTGTCAACCACTAATTTGTTAGAAAAAACACTTTCTGGAGCTCATTTTCTAGCTCCAGAATGGGGGTGATTTTCTACCTTCCTCATGGGTCATTCTGAAGATCACAGTTACCTGAGTGCTCTGAAAATGTATGAAAGGATGATACATTTTTTTTTTTAAGATGATACATTTCTATGCCAACCCAGTTGCCTTCCAGTACCTAAAAAATTGTGACTGTTTCTAACAATTCATCCATTTTTTTCCTCTAACAAGTTTATACTACAGATGATAAAACTGCCAAATATATTTTCATAAAGAAACTTTAGTAAGATTTTCAAGAATGAGGGGCACCTGGGTAGCTTAGTGGGTTAAGCCTTGCCTTCGGCTCAGGTCATGATCTCAGGGTCCTGGGATGGAGCCCCGCATCAGGCTCTCTGCTCAGCAGGGAGCCTGCTTCCCCCTCTCTGCCTGCCTCTCTGCCTACTTGTATCTCTTTCTCTGTCAAATAAATAAAAAAAAAAAAAAAAAAAAGTTTTTCAAGAATGAGAAAACATACGACATTAGCCAATGAACAATCGGATACGGCAGCTGAGTGGACTGAGCAATTTGGCAAACTTGGCAAACCTCCCCTTGACGAACTCACTACAGATAATCGCTTTTCTATTTAGCCCTTGGTGCAGAATGTCCTTTCTAAAATGGCAATCCCTGATCATGCTATTCAGGTACTAATCTATGTTGGATCTCAACTCCACATCCAAATCCCATAGCAAAAGGCTGGGCCTTCTGACTCCCTCCCCCATTTCCTCCAGCCCCCAGATCTCGTCATCCAAGCCTTGTAAGGACCTATGCTCCACTGAGGCAGGTATGGTCTTGCCCACAAACTCTTTATCTTCCGTAATTCAAGCAACAGCAAAGCTATACCCTTGGTTGTCCATCCAAGGAGAAATTCTCTTGTACTTCACATTTCTCTGTAATAGAATGACTTGTCCAACAATATTGGTCTCCTGCTGTCCTATACACTCCTTGAGGGCAAACGCATGTCACTTTTTTCCCTTTTCTACGATGCGTTGCCCAATACTGTCAATATACCAGCGGCATGTAGAACTTTATAAACAAAGATCTGAATTTCTATCTCCTAGACAGAGCCCTCCCTGGTTACTTAGAATAAAGAGAGTGAAACCTGTATCTATTCTGTTTAGACAGGGATTTCTTTTTAGTGCTCCCTGACTGAATGCCTGTAATAATTGCTTCCACTCTGCACCACCCCCTCCGATCCACTCTCCACACAGCAGCCAGCCAGACCTTCTCAGAGCATAAATTAGAACATGGCCTTTCCCAGATTCAATTACTCCAGTGGTTTTGCACAAGCACTTTGAATTTAATTCAAACTCCCTTTCCTGGCCTTGGAGATGTAATTTCTATTAAGAAGAATGTTCCCGCACATGTCTCCAACCTCACCGACTGCCTCCTTCCCTTTTGCTCACTCTACCTCAGCTTCGGTAGTCCTGGGACACGCAGCTCACTTTCAAATTAGGCCACTTAACTGGCCATCTTCTCAGTCTGAAACTCTGCTTCCAAATCTTCTTGGAACTCTGCTTGAAACTCTGCTTCCAAATCCTCCATAACTTGGCTCGCTTAGACCTGTCAGCACTTCCTCTAACCATCTTCGATCCGCAGTAGCTGCCCGAGACACTCTCTTAGCACGTGACCCGTTCATATTATTTTATAGCTCTTATAATTTTCTGATATATTCGCATTTATGGGTTTATTGTCTGTTTTCTCAAACTGTGTAAATCCCATGAGATTAAGAACCTCATTTTATCATTTCCCACATCACCCCTAGTGCCTGAAACAGTGCCTGGCATTTAGGAGGCACTCAAAACACAATTACCAATGAATAAATGAATTAAGCTGGTTTGTGCCTGCACACTCCAGCCAAGTACTTTTTTTATATTTTACAACTTTACTTAGAAATATCTCTATTTTCATATAATAAGGTCAAGCCCAAAGGAACATCTACAGCAATCATGGTTTAATTATCTTTACATCTATGCAGTCTAGCATATGTCAGATACGTAAGATATACTCAGTATTTATGGAATTCCTTACATACGGAATACCTCTAATCATCTCTTCTCATATGTGCTCAGAAGTTATAAGCTTATACCTACCCAAATGCAAACTCCAATTTAAGACCGTATTACAACTGAAGTTTATTTTTTCAAGTTGTCTTTTTTTGGCTCAAAGGAGATTCATCCTGAGTTTAAGCTTACAAAAGAGAAGTTAGATTCCCAAGTTAACTGGTAACGATCTATTTACCCTGCCAGCTTCTGAACTATGAAGGAATCTTGTAACATTCATAACAACTCTGATCTCAGCATTGTTTTATAAATATAGGATACTGAGTCTTCTGAACAATCTACTCTTTCCTTCCTCTGTGGGCTTATTCGTGAGTATGATCAAAATTATTTTTTGAACACTTACAGTTCTCTGAAATAAAGTCAATTTATGAAGTTACTGTGAATACATACACATACATAGCCACTTTTTCTCCATTGTTCTTGTTTTGATTTGTTTTCATTGTGATTTTGCAACCTCATTTGCTAATATTAAGAATAAATGCCGGAACTATATGCTTGGTATTTAGGTTTCCTTCACTCTCAGGAAGCTAATTAAGATGACTTGGTCACTTGGTCCAAAGAATCTCCTCACTTCTGCCTTAATATTTCCCCTCTCGTGGTCAGAATTCATTCCAGTCTCTCCATTCCTAACCTTGTTTCCCCTATTTTCTGAGTGATAAAATTGTCAAGGTGGCAAATTTTTTTAATTTGCTTTTAAATTTGAGACTCCTAACAAGATGAAGTTATTTATTCAAAACCTTTCTCTGCCTCTCCTCCTGGAATCTGTTTACGAAATCCTCCATCATACCCCCATCGGCCCAAGGCAGTACGTCTGTCCTAAACGAGAATACCTTGGTTTTAAGGAACAAACCCTCACCCAATGAGGTCAAGTAAGGGTACAGGGAAAGGGTGCAGTGGACTAGCAGTGTGCACACAGGATATGCAGCAAGATGACTAACAGCTGAAGCTGAGAAGCCAAGCACCTTGGTTCAAATTTTAATCCCACCACAACTCTGTACATCTAAGAAGCCTTTCTTCCGGTAGAAATTGCCAGACATCTATAGATATACACTTATTTTATAAATGCCAAATTATAAGACTTTGTACATTATGAGTCTTACTAGCAACACAAAAATAATATCTATGAAATATCACTCTTTTGAGGCTGTAAGAAGTCAAAGTGAAGACCTGATTTGTAGATTCCTATCCTAGACTATTAGAGAATTCTGGAAGCCCCCTATGGCCCCCAGATCCTACTCTGAAAAACACTTGCCTTTAAAGAATAATAAAGAAGAGTGGCTAAGAACTTAGTTTCTAGAGTCAGATTAAATAAATAAATAAATAAATAAATAAATAAATAAATAAATATTTATTTATTTATTTATTTAAACAAGTTTAAGATTTTATTTATTTATTTGACACACAGAGAGAGAGAGATCACAAGCAGGGAGAGAGGCAGGCAGAGAGAGGGGGAAGCAGGCTCCCTGCTGAGCAGAGAGCCCAATGCGGGACTCGATCCCAGAACCCTGAGATCATGACCTGAGCCGAAGGCAGAGGCTTTAACCCACTGAGCCACCCAGGCACCCCCAGATAAACATATTTAAATCCAGCAAAAATGTCTGCGTGCATTTAGGCAAGGTATTTAACCTCTCTAGACATATTTCTCTATTCATAAAATAGGGATAATGAACCTACCTCCTAGATTATTAAAAATAAAATGACATTTATATTTAGCCTAACGACTGTCCTAAAGTATTCACTGTTAATTCTGTTACACGCAAACACTTCAACAGAACTTTCCACCTCTTGGAGATCTATAATCCACCCAATAACCATCTTTCTGTCTCTCTACCTGTATGCCTCTTCCTCATTCTACATCAGCATTACTTCTCTTAGCTTGGAAATATCCAACAATAGACACTGGATCTGGAAATTTGCCTTGTACAACATCTAGAACAACTAGATACAAACTTTTGGATAATGTTATCACAGTGGAAGATAGCTGTAGAAGTACCTCATACAATCTAAATCCTATGTTTCTTCTGGATCTAACATCCCTTGAAGTCCATAAACTTCAACAGAGTTCACTTCACAGAGGTGCTAGGGAGATCAAGTCTCAGTCATTATTTCCTGGGATTGAAAGACACATAAAAGCAGACTACTTGCTTAGTAATAAAGGTTTTTCTCTTAAAGCAAATTCATCTTTCTCTAGTCTGCTTGATGTGCTCTTAACAAGACTAAATGTGTCTTTTAAAAAGTTCTATGAATCTTTACTGTTCAAATTCCATTTGTCTTAGAATTTACACTCAAGATACATGTTCGGAAAAGCACACCTATAGCTAACACCCCCTTCCTAATATTCCTAATACTAAGACCCAATCAGTTCACGCTAAGCCTGAGCACACAAATTGCAGCAATATTGCTAAAGCTGCAGAAGATGAACAAATGCCCCCAAAGGACTGCAAGTCTTAAGAGTTTTAAGAGTATGAATTATGAAGAAGATTATCTTGATTCAACATTTCTATCTTAGAAATGAGAAGATTAAGCAAGACCATATGGTTCAATGATAGACCTTATCAAGTCTTTTAAAGCAGAAAACAGATTGAGTCCAATCAGTTTATTGAGCTACTATAGAGAGAAAAATAATTCAAAAGAAGTCATTGACTAACATTGACAAAGGACCAGACCCTGAGCAATCAAGACTATTTTCTCTATAGGAAAGATTGCTAGATTCTGATACCGAAGCAATCCAAAGAGTCTTCTTGAAATAGTTTAGGAGGAAAAGATGATACATCAGGATTTCTGAACTTTAAAGGACAAATTCTAAAATGGACGGATAGGAAATAATTAGCACATGTAGATCTGGGCACCAAGTACATCTTTATTCAGGATTCCATTAATGAGCACCTAGCTCTGTTCCCAACTCCTGAAGGCTGAAATAGAGAGTGTGATAAAAGATTCTTACAAATCACCAAAAAGCATTATGAGTCTATCTTGACAAGTGAAGACACTAAACTTCAGAATGATTAATGTCCACAATCACATGGTAAATGAAAAAACCTCCAATTCTAAACTGAGGATTCTTTTCTTTGCATAATGCTTGTCCAAACAGTATGTTGCACTGAAATATAAGGGAAGAGGTTCCATCTTCACTTTCCCCACTAGTTAAGAGTACAGATTCTGAAGTCAGATGGCCTATGTTCCAATCCCACTATTATCTGGTAGTAAAAAATCTACATAACCTCTAAGTATTCTACTTGCCTCATCTGTAAAAGGGGACTGATTACAGTATGAGCCTCAGAGAGATGCTGTGAAGATGAAATGTGATAGTACTAGCGGAGTGCCCCAAACCAGGCATCGCATACTGGATACATTTGATGAATGCCATCCAAATTCATGGATGAATTTGACGAATTACTCTTATTACATGTATCATATTTTTATATTTTGAACTAAAAGCTATTTTGCAAGTAAATGTCTGATAAATGCTAGTGATCTGGAAAATAGAATGCAATTATCATAAAACACTACTAGCTTGGATTGAGGATAAAAAGCATGCCTATGTAAAAGGTAGAAGAAATGGAGCAAGTCACAGGGCCTCTATACTGCGACTCTAAGAGCTCTAGTAGTGCTCTCCTCTGTGGGAATGGTACCCTAGAAAGGCAGGCAGCCAACAGCCAGCAAAGCCATACCTAACAGCTCCAAGAGCACAGAAGAGTAACGCACTCCCAGCGGTTTTGGTAACTGCAATCATGAGTCTGACTCCATTTTCCATGTTTGACTATTGACAAGTTTCCAACCCCGCTCCTTCCTTTTTCCTCTTAGCATCATCAGGAAGTGCAAACAGCACTCGCCTCATCCCCACTGCCTAACCACCATAAAACCCCCAGGCCAGTCTCCATTCCTTAGTCTCTTCCTTATTTGGGGAACCTATCCTGCCCTCCTCAGAAAGCCTCATCATATAATAATTTTAATATTTTGCTCTATGTGCAGGGTCAGCAGTTTTGATGCTGGCACTGCATCTTAGAATGGGGAGCAAGGCCCATCCAGCTTCAGGAGGGTGCCACAACTCTAACTTTGAGTCATAATGTCCTTTTGTTTATCCTGTGCAAAACTGGCTCAGTGAGGTAAGTAATTCAGGGGAACCTTTACTAAAACTATCTTTTTTTTTTTTTTTTTTTTTTTTTTTAGAAGTGAAGTTCGCTTTATGCAAGAACTACCTTGTTTAAGTTTCCCAAGCACAGTTTTTCATTTTTCTGTGGTCATTGGTTCTCATGGACAGCATACATTTTGTCTGTGGGTTGCAGACTTTGGAGAGAGATAGAGGTCTGAGAACACAGTGAGAGGTCAACAGACAGGTTTTTGGGGACACAGGGGAACTCTGGGCAGGGCCATTTTGAGACCGGTGAACATATGTTCAAATTTGCTTAGCACAACCTAGGTTATGCCTGTGAGCAAAGCATAATGATCACAGTAGCCCCTTTTTACTCTCCTAAGTGCTGTGGTTGAATTATAGATAATGTAACCCTCCCTTTCAACAAACAGATTTTGAGACTCAGCATAGAAGCATGGCTGTATCTACAGAGGAGGAGTGAAGAGGGTCCTCATCAGGGACACCATAAGGAAAAGACAGTTGATAAAAACATCTGCTCCCTGTGGGTGTGTAACTATTATACGTGCTACTGTGACGACTGCTATAGTCAACGGTAATATGGCAATCAGCAAAATCCCCATGAGTTCAGAAGCATCTTTTAATAGGAGATCTGGAGTTCACAGACATTCCAAAGTCTACTCTTTTGCCTTCTAACTGGAGGACCTAAACAGTCACATAACTTCCATAAATTTTAGCTATGCAACAAAGATACCAATTCCTGCCTTCCATAACTGTTACAAGGGATTAAGTAAACTAACCCAGGTAAAGGTCATTACAGAATACCCTGTACATAGAAGGCAATATATTAACTATAGCTGCTGCCTATTATGATATCATCATCATCATCATCATTATTGTTAGCGATACCATCCAAATTACCAAGACCTTCCAACTATTTTCAGGCCTACTTCAAACAGGAGAATGAGAATGTTCTGTTTAAAAAAAAAAAAAAAAAAAAAAGAAACCTACATGAAAAATGTTTTTTGCTTAAGACTACTTGTTGAGAGTATGTCCTTCCAAAAGGTAGTTAGTCAAAACATATAAAACCATGTGTATTTTTTGAACCGGCATTTGCATTTATATATATTTATTCTCAGAAAAAGTCAGTCCTGTAGTACAGTCCATAGAGTATAGTAATGTGAGACCTGGACTCTGGAGTCCAACAGCCAAGGGTTAAATCCACACTGACTAGCTGTGTTGCCATGGCCTCGTTACAGAAATCTCTGTCTCCATTTTTAAAATGGAGAAAATTGCATTACTTACCTCATGGGACTATAGGGAGGACAAAATTATTAAAATAAAGAATAGTATATAGATTGTAATAACTGCTCAATGAGTATTATTTTTATTAGATATAATGATTCATTTCAAAATTATGATCATAAATAGTTAGAAACTAATTTAAGTATCTTACAACAAAAGAACGGATTCAATAAATTGAGGTACATATAATGACCTAGCCTTTTTGACTGTTGAAAAAAAATTTAATGAAACAATATAGCATTTCCAATAATATAAAGTACATGATCATCCTTGTTTTAAAATAAAATGGTTTGAGTTTAAACATTTAGAAGTGGCCTTTTCTTTTTGGTAAGATTATACATAATTGTTTATTCTTGCTTTCTCCATAGTTAAGTTTTATAAGTAATGTGATTTACTTTTATGTCCAGGAAAAGGTTAAAGTTGTAAATAAAGGAAAACAAAAAAAGGCATTTGGTCATATATAATCTTATGATCCTTTTTCATTGTTTCGTAGAGGGGTTTAGTGTGCAAAAGTTACCTTAAGTCCAGGTCACGTCTTTAAAATAATTCGTAGCTTCTCAATTAGTTCAGTTCAAATTTATGAAGAATCTCTGAATTATATTTGTCATGTTATCAATGATTCTACAGTTAACAAAAGAGGTCCAATATTAATGAGACCAAGATAGAAAACCTCCCATGCAGAAATAAGTGTTTTGACACCACAAAGTGGATTGGCTCTGTAAAATTACATAGCCATGTAGTTCCAATTCTACGTAAGACATAGGAACACTGTCTTGTCTACTGAGTGCAACAACGTGATGGAATTTGATAGAAAGCAATATGCTTTTGTTATTTCTGAGATGGAAAACAATGGCATAAAATAAAGAACAAAACTCATCCGAAAATCTTAGCCAGACTTACTGTGTACTTTTTACCCATGTAAAAAATGCACACTAGATTTATAAGGACAGTTTAAACACAAATATAGAACTCTGCAAACAAAGAGAATATGCATTTAATGGAAACAAATGCATGTTTCAGTCAGAAGAGGTATATATAATCCTCTGTCATAAACAGTCCCACATTAAGAGTCTGAATTCACTCTCGCCCACGTCATAGTAAGGCAAAGAAGAAAACAATAGCTGAAAGCATCCTCTAGAGAAATGCGTCATAGATACATATGAAAATAACTAATTTGGGAGATGTTTTTATAATTGCTCCAAATGTTAGACCATGAGTCTGCTGCCATTTTTCATATAATCATTCTAAGGAAAAAACTTAAGTATTTGGAAAATAATAAAATGACATACTTGGCTAATAAATGTCAACATGCCACAGGCTGCAAAGAACACTGATAAATTCATATCCATTCATTCTTATTGTCATATGTACCATCTATTTAATCTCTGTTCATTGTGTGTGTCAGTAGTTGATATGACAGAATTTGCATGAAATTCTAGTACTGTACGCTAAATAAAAAGCAAGAATTCTATCCCTTTATCTCTTCCAGAACTTTTTACAGTTTCATGCCATATGGCCCAGATACTTCCCCTTCCCATGTCAAAGTTAGTTGGGTGATGGCCTCATCACCCATTACAGCTGAGGTTGCCCTGAAGCATGCTTGGTCTAAAAGAGCATATACCAAATACACTCATGAGTTCTGCTCAAAAGTAATAGAGTTAGGAAGGGAAATCAAAGCCCTGAACTCAGAAGACATTCTCCGCTACAGAATTCTATCAACTCCTATCATGTTCTTTCAGTGACAACTAGCTCTGATCAATGGTTTGGCATGTCTAACCACAGTGATGCCTTCTATTTCTAAAGTCACATTAGTCTCTTTTATTCACTTGACAATAAGGCCAAGGAATTGCTGTTATTAAAAATGAGGAAATCTTTTACATAATTTAGTCCATAATTACTTAGCCCAGATCCCCAATTTTAATGGTGATAAATTAAGAAAATTAAAAACAAAAAAACCAAACCTGACTCCATCTACAGAGTCAGTAAGTGGAAGGAGAACCAAATATAAGATTTTTTATGTGAACATTTAACACTATGTCTCTTGTCAACAATTGGATCCAAAGTTCTTTGAGATTAGGCTATAAAAGAAACTACTTATTCTGACCACCCTAGAAAGTAGGAGACTATTACTTAAAAAGGAGATATTCAATACATAATTCTAGCGAAGGATGAATAAAAGAACTAATGCCTTTCTCTGTTAAATGTGTTTGTATTGTATAGTACATTCTAGAATAGAATAGAGCAGAATAGAATAGAATACAAATAAAGCAAGCAGTTCTAAATTTTAACACAAGGCTTCACAGAAGAGAAGGATCTCTAAAACCACCCAATGTCATTTTTGTGCTCAATTCAGTATGTTGGTAGAGGAAATGTTTTCCACACATGAGCGATTTTTAGTGGTCCTTTCTCTTCATAAATATATAGAAGCAGTTCTCTAAAAAACAAAATTCTCACACACACACGTGTTTTAGCTTCGTAAAAGGTAAAAACATTCAAATACAGCTTGAGGAAATCAAGTAATTCTTAACTATAAAGAAAATTACCTAGTATTATTACCACAACTCAAAGACTGTCTTCTAGTCGATGGCTCCCTCTACACACGGGGTATTCCATATAATGGAGCTTTCTAGGAGGTACCTGGAACATCCATTTGTGATCAGATCATGATAAATCAGTAATCATCAATTACATAGTATTTTCACTTTTAACTAGAGTCTGAGGATTTCTAGTTGGGGTTCAAGGTTTTTCAACTAAAAGCAAAGAGTGTAAGATTTCTGAGACCCAGGGTCCATTGATGATTAATAGATAAAGATGTAGTATATATACAATGGATTATTACTAAACTATAAAAAAGAATGAAATCTTGCCATTTTCAACAACATGGATGGAGCAAGAGAATATTTTGCTAAGCAAAAGAAGTCAGTCAGAAAAAGACAAATACCCTATGATTTCATTCATATGTGGAATTTAAGAAACAAACAGACAAGCAAAGGGAGGAAAAAAGAGGGAGGCAAACCAAGAAACAGGCTTTTAACTATAGAGAACAAACTGATGGTTACCAGAGGGGAGGTGGGTGGGGGATGGGTTAAATGGTTGATGGGGATTAAGGCTTGTACTTGTGATGAGCACCAGGTGTTGTATGGAAGTGTTGAATCACTACATGGTACACCTGAAACTAGTATTACACTGCATGTTAACTGGGATTTAAACAAGAACTCACTAACAAAAAGATTTCTACAGACAGTCCTTAGTGGATTCAGCATGGATTAATGCTCGAGGAAGAAAAGTTTATTGGAGTTGACCAGCTGGAATGATGGTCATTCCAAAATGTTAAAGCCAGATGTAACAGAGTAGAAATGAAAAAGAAAAAAAAAAAAAATCACTGATATGCATGTAGAATACAATTGATTGTTCAACAATCATTGCCTCTAGTGGGACTCCATACTCAGGATTTGATTAATAAACTTCAAGCCCCTACTTATTCTTTCTTAATACAGAAAACATAAAAAGCAAAGATGAGTGGTATGCAAAACTTAATTAAGGTAATTAATGATGGTAATCACATCTCATGAGAATATTCTAAAGTTTAGTTTAGAAACTACTTGGCCACAAAAATGAAAGGTTTTCCAAATATTCCTATATAACATTTATCAGTGCCTTTGTAGTTTGTTCTCATTGAAATCATTAACTCTCACTTCTACAACGCACTCTTCCTATCATCAACTATTAATCCAACCTTGAAATTGGAAAGTCATCCTAGAGAGCACTTTCTCATTCACAGCATCCTTCACTCTGTCCAATCACTAATGTTTACTAGTTCTGTACTAACTCTACAAACTGTTTTCCAAGCAGACCTGTGGTCTCTATTACTACCATTACTGGTCTAATTCAGGTTCTCAATGCCTCTGTCCAACATGGATTCCAGTATTTCAAGTGACTTCTCAGCCATAATCCCATGAACCCTTCCCCCCTCCCTGAAATGCTTTCCTGATTTATTCACTCCTTTTGTACAATCTCCCAGAACCTTAAAACCCTTTGACCTAGGGCAAATGTTAAACTCTTGAGAATGACCTATAAATTCCTCTCTTCTTTGGTCACTGCCTAAATCTCTGGTCTCATCCCTGGTCATAGTCTCACCCATCCTTTAAGATTAAGAATCTGTGTGAATCTGCCTGCTCTTTTCTACTCTCCAGAATTAGAAGCAATCATCCTCTGCTTTAAGAACCCGTAGTACTACAGACAGAGCTACTCACAGCTCTTATCAAGCCTGTCACACTGTATTGCAAGTGACTGATTACATGTGTTCTCTAAAACAGGAGTGGCAAATGAGTTTTATTTCTGTTGTGTGCTAATTTTAATCAATGGTTAGAGATTGTTTGGAATCACTTTCGAGAAAGAATTGTTGAGAAGCTTACCTGACCTGCATCCAATCCAAGCTACCTCTACTATTGGAAGCAAGAGAAGAATGGTATTTGGACTGGCTATTTGTCATCCTTGCCCTAGCTGGTGAGTCCTGGCAAGTAATGAAATGTGCTTTATTTATTCATTCTGAATGCCTGGCATAGTGCCTGACATAAAAGTTTATTGAAAACAGAAACATCGGGCACCACCCATCCTAATCTACAACTCCACGCACAGAAGTCCAGACTCATTCTTTTCCGTTCCTGTAAAGGCAAACACACAGGACTTGAGTCTAACTTCCCTGAATTGGTTAATGAGAGGAGGTATGTGTCATTACTAGCAGAATGACAAGAGACCTAGTAAGAGTGCCATCTAAGGCATTCCAAACACAACTTTTATTCCTAGTGGCTCTGTAAGTTTCCGTTGACAATTATTTGACCCTTCCCAAGCTCAATTTCCTCATCAGGAACATAGGGATAATGAAAATCGCTTTCCAAGGTTGCCATAGGGATTAGAAATAAAAAGCATCATTACATAGTGGGCCCTCCGTAAATGATAACTATTAGTTTGTGCTATTTTGGCTCACAGCAAATTTCCATGGGGAGAAATATGCTTTTTCAAACCCAAAGAGATAATTTCAGTCCCTTTTACAAGACATTTTTCTGCTCAGTTATATAGGTTGTTTTGTTAGTAACACAGCATCAGTGAATATCAATTATATTTATTACATCTTTATTTTGCCATTGCCCGAGCTCGGAGTTCGTGTTGCACAGCAGCCTCAAGGATGTTTATTAGTATTACTTTAAAGAATCGATGAATAATTGATAACCATGAAACACTTTGCCTTTGTGTAATATTTTTCATCTTTGGATTTTGAAGGGTTAAGGTTTTTAGCTTTTCTCTTTTCTATTTCTCATCCTAGCTTCTATTTACCAAACCCCAAAGGAATTCTAAAGCACAGTAAGATTTTTCCAGCATCACTCAATGGATTCTTTGGATTCTTATTTCATCAAGACTGTCCTTTTCAGTGTTTCCACAGGTTGTGGCTGAAGAACATGTGTCTATTTACATATGCACATCAAAGAGTTTGGGGGATAAAAGTCTGGCATGCAGAGGCTAGAGTCAAGAATTGATTAATGAGCAACAGCACACCTGAATCTAGTGTCGTCCAGTCACTGGATGTCACCTACTGGCTCCCTGTTTCAATTCTTATTAACTGGACCCTTTTAGGTGGGGGATATTATCCTGCAATAAGGAAGTAGGAAGTTTCAAAAGATTAAGTCACAAGATGACACGGCGTATTATTTTAGAGAAGATAATGATAGAGTTAGCATCTGACATGACAATAAAAACACCTACCACCATCGACTGATGTCTTTATACTGGATGTGTGTTCTACAAATCCACAGGCTCTTGGGTGGCAGAACAGAGACTGAACCTCGATTACTCTGATTTCAAAGGGGACTTCTTTTTGGACACTTAATTTCCTCTAAAAGTAGAGGGGTTTGAACATGTTGAGTCCTTTATCATTCAGAGCCCATCTTTCTTATCCAAAGATCTCCGGGCTTTCCCTCCCAAATGCTTCAGCCACTCCTAGGTTATCGGCCAGTGCCATCTGGATTCATCTTTTCCATAGGGATACTCAATGACCTACATGCCACATTCAAGAAAAATGCAAGCAAACCTTTTGTAGGTGCTCTTCAGTTTATGCAAATTAGTATAACACGAGTCAATCTGACATAGACAGAAGCTTATAATTAATGAAGCCACAGACCCCAAATTTGTTTCACAATGGACAATTAACTCAAAATCATTGTCATTGTGTAACCACTTCAGAACAAGGAGATGAATCATAGCTTTACAAAAGTGTTGCCCTGTCTAGCTAATGAGTGTCTGCAATATTGTTCTAATTTTTATTACGGTGATCATTAAGGACTTAAGGAGCACTTGATTTGTTTGTAGTTTCCTATCCCCCCCCCCCCCCGCCCCACTCCACCACCAAAACTAATTCTATGGCAGTTCTGATTCGGTTTATCCCCATCCTAAATATTAAGAGAATGCTGGTCCAGGAATGATTTGAACAGATAAACTAAAAACCTGTTTTCCTCTTAAAAGAGCTATTCTTCTGATAGAGATGATCTGCAGGGACAAATATTGCCACATGGATGGGCAGGTTATGGGAACAGCTTTTCTGCCCTGTTAAAAATGACCTCAAAATCAAGAACAATCTATCAGAGACTACTACTGAGAAATTATGTGCTTATGAGGTAATCAGTAGTAAGTTAAATAACTGTGCTCCTAATAGGAGCAGCTGCTTTGTGATTCAGCAATCTGAGAATCAATGAGCCTTGTGTGGAAATGTTCCATAAACAACACCAAAAGTCTGAGTTATAAATGTAAACCCTATAATGCAATTTTCCGAAGATACTGACAACCTCTGCCAGCTTCCAGCCTTTCCGTGATCCTCTTCAAAGAGCTGAACACCTTTTTGCCAAAAACACAAGAGTTTTATTTATTCTCTTTCACTTTGAAAACTCCAGCTTAAAAGTAGACTTGTAGGAGAAGATGTTAAAAAATGTTTAGGAGGATCACACTCTATTTCCTGGAACACATGGAAGGTGTTAGGACTCCAACAACAACAACAACAAACAAGGTTTTCCTGTTTTGTAAGTCCTCAAGGTCTCCGTGGAAGGAAAAAGGTTCATTAATGATGTAAAGATCAGACTTGCTGGTATTAATATTTCCCCTACACGAAGACCTCTATGAAGTTCACCTATTAAGATGTTCAGTTAGGGCAAAAACCATACAGCATCATTTAAAGCTAGCAAAAGACCGTGTGACAGAGACCTAGAACATCTTGAATTCACCTAGAAGTGACCACAACATTATCAGTCAGCCATTCGTAAAGGCATGGATCTTTCCTTCCATTAGAGAAAAAGACCTAATCCAGTGTGTGCCCATCCATGTGTGTGTGCGTGTGCGCTCATGCACACGTGCTTGTATGCGTGCATAGTGCTGGGAAGACAATCAAATCATGAAATAAAAGGATATCCTTTTGTTCACTTCTAAATTTCATGGAACATCAACGGCGCCTACAATCATAGCTGAGCAGAAAGCTCTATTTTCTATCTCTAATGGTCACAAGTACTGAATCAGATTTGGAGGCCCATAAGGAACTACCTTAACATCTGCCTTCTTAAGCCAGCCATGTCTTAGCCTGCTGATTACTAAGACACACTTCAAAGAAGTTTATCCACATCATTAAAAGTATGTAAGAAGTGAACTGTGCAATAAAGTATCATATTACATAGTTTCAAGTGGTTATCAAATGCTTCTATCCATCATTATCATGAATCTGGTTCATACACAGTCAAGGATACCAGAATAGTGCAAATAAGACAAGACCCACAAAAACCAGTATTTCTAACACCCAAGCCACCATAAGAAAGGACAAGAGTCTTATAAATCTCAGCTGCCGTTTGCAGGGTGCAAGGGAAAAGTACAAATGGAGGCCGACAGAACAAATAACTAAATATTTAAAACTGACAAATTAAAATTAAATATTTAGTTATAACTACTCATAATTCTAGTATTCAACGTCCATATAGTTGTCAGCATACAGCCCTGATAAAGAAGTGAAATATCACATGTTTCACCTAGACAGGTGGTCCAACAGAACTTACTGCACTGATGGAAATATTCCCTGCCTGGGTCATCTGGGACACTAGACACATGGGGTGACTGAGCACTTGAAATGGGGCTAGTGCAACCGAGGAATAAAATTTTAACGATATTTAATCTTAATTAATTTTAATATCCCCCTGTGGCTATTGGCTACAATAGCCGACAGCGAGATCCAGACCTAGGATAAGGTTCCTCAACTGTCCTATGCAACGGTTGCCAATATTGTGCTAATTCATGAGAGCCATTAGAATAAGAAAATGGACATATATATTTCTGAGAATAAAATTACTTCGTTATGCAAGATCTTTCACGTTCATGCTCACAGAAGAAGATTTGACACTTAAATTGATGTGTTTTTTTTAATCTATCAAAGTGCCTCCATTGCTCAAATCCTCCTCACTCTGTGAGGCAGCCCTCATCTATACCATCAGCAGCGGCTCAGGCCACAAACATCCCCTGTTTACACTCAGTTACCTTTGAATTCAAAGACACAGGGGGAAAGATGGGGAGAACCTCTTCCCCGTTTAGACTGTGTGAAACGTGAGATTGAAAGCTTGAGCCTATAGGCTTCTCTGTGCCAACTGAGGGTTGGATCCAAAGTGACAAGAGTTGCCTGTGAATCCCGCAATCAATGTATTTGTGTGAATGTGTGTGTGTGTGTGTGTGTGTGTGTGTGTGTGTGTGTGTGTGTGTAAGAGAGAGAGAGACAAAGACAAAGGTAGGCAGACACAGACAGGCATAAAAGGCCTTTCTATAATGTGGGGACTTGGCTGGAGACCCTTCTGCCTAAAAGAATACTGCAACGGTGTCACGTAAAAAGCAATTAGAAATTTTAGTTTAGTGGTTACACGTTGTATAAAATTAGCGTAGGATGACATTTTTACTTAGAACAAAATGGAAAAATGTATCTTACAGACAAGTGGCAATATAACCAAAGTAAAAAGCAGCAAAAACAGCAAGTAAATACTAATTTTCACTTCCCTTTACCCTACAAATAATGACATACCCATTATTATGGCTGATGCTCTCAAACAATTTCCTTACATGTACGAGCATGATTTTAAAAGCAAGTAACAAAGTATAAAGGCAGACCACTACAAAGAGAGGCATATGGGAAGAAAATGGAATAAACTATCAATCAAAAAATTCAGAAGGTCAAGAAACCACAGAATCAAATACCCTCCTGAAGCCTAGAAACCATCCACCAGGCTCTAGTCTATGGGGCCAGAAAGTGCTGTAGATAGGCGATTTCTTTCACCAGTTTTACTAGACATGAATAAAACCGAGTGTCCCCATTCTGTCCTTTTATTTGCTCAGGTCTAGAATTCTCATTGTGTGAGACAAACTGAAGCAGGTCTGATCTATTGTTGGCAGCCCCTAAAATTGCCCCAGCCCTGGCCCAGAATGCTCCCGATCTCCACCCAGGAAGGAAGTGCAAAGGGAGAAAGTCACTGCTATCCTTTGCTAAGGGGAGCTGACAATGCAATCTTCACAAAGGGAGCCACACATGTGGAAGAAAGTTGCATCCTGATCATGCCAACTTGTGTTTCCAAAGGGTTGTGTCTCTAACTTCGGTCCCTGCAGGACTCCTCATTATCCTCAGGCCAAGTAAAAACTCACGAAGAGGACCCACAAGGCCCTTCATTATATGGTCCCTGCTTCAGTCTACAAGTTCATCTCTCCCCAAGCCATATGATGTATTATTTCATTTATTCAAATACCCAATTCTCTCTCTCCCCCTGTGCTTCCCTTGAATGGCTTTTGTATAGGGTGTCCTTTGGCCTAGAATAAAAGTCCCTCCACTTCCAACCTCTCCCTACTCTCTGATATTCACTTTTCTTCCTCCGAGTTGGATTCTGTTTCTTCAATGTGCTCTCCTAGTACCCAAAATTTTACTGATAACTGAAGAAGTTATCAGTCTCTAAGATTATTATTACATGTTTGTTTGCTTCTATCATCCACTAGACTAAAAGTTCTATTATAGCATGAACCATATGTCTTATTCATCATGCTACACCCAGAGCCAGCACAATCACAGAATATAATAGTAGGAGCTCACCTGTAT
>CM052892.1:38122620-38152697 GCA_028534135.1 Potos flavus | reverse complement strand
AAAAAAAAAAAAAAAGAAAAGTTAAGACTATGTAAGTCATGAATGGCAGAATGAGAATTTAAACCTAGGCATTTGGATTCACAGCCTATGATCTTAATTACTATGCTCTGTGGTTTCCTAACATAATAGGTGCTCAGTAAACACTTTGAGAATAAAATAAATGAAGGATAAAAAAGAAAAATATCTAAGTAAATGAGGTTTTGGTGTATTTCTGACATGTGTCGTGTCCCTTTCAGCACTCCAAGTGCTGAAATGACTTAATTTCAAGGACTGCAAATGACAAAATACTTTAACTTGGGGTCACTCAATGAGATCATTTGAACTTGGGGGGGGGGGGTTCTGCTAGTACAAAGGCCTGCTACTAAACTTGACCTTTGGCTAGCATCTGAGAACTTGACTGGTATGTAATTCCCTACTGAGATATAAAATCTCTTAAATGATAACAAGGGCTCACTGTGCCTAAGTTGATCATGTCAACAATGTGGTTCATGCTGAACATCTACTGCCTTTCCGGGAGTCTAGAATTTTGGTACATGCTAGTCAGATTGCATCTGTAACTAGTCCCCAAAACATATTGGATGCTGAGCCCTTAATGAGCTTCCCCAGTAGACAATCCTTGATACACCGTCACAACCCATAGCTGGAAAAATTCAGTCCATCTATTGTGACTCCACTGGGAGAGGACCCGCAGAAGCTTGCACCGGGTTTCCTCCAGACTGGACCCATATATCATGATCCTTTGCTTATCTTGATGATCTTGTTTTGCATCTTTTCACTGTAGTAAGTCTTAGCCATGTGTGTAAATATATGTTGAGTCCTGTGAGTTCTTTTAGCAAAATTAATGAACAAAAAAGTGGTGTTGGGGCTAACCAACACAAATCCCTTTGTGAGAAGGCGGCATGAAGCAGGAGAAAAAATGAACAATGACCCAGGCCTCCAACCATGTTTACTACAAAGCATAATAATTTCACTGGTCTTAAAGCAATTCCCCCACTGGAATAAAGTACTGAATTTCGACATAAAACCTCTATTTCACTCTCCTCTCTGGCAATATTAAGGCACATGATAGTGTGCAAACAACCGATCTCAGAGCTTTGTCTCTTTACCTGTAATATGGCAAGAACAATGCTTATTTCTCAGATGATTGTGAAGTTTCGTTGGAACAGTATATGTAAGTGAGCCTAGGTCTATACCCACCATGAATAATCACTCAATAAATATGCAATTATCAATTGTAGAACCCCAAACCATTTCTATTCAACAAAGCATTCCTATGAAAAGACAATATTTCATTTAAGATATGACATACCTCTCTGTAGGTTTAACCAAACACACTCACTCAACACATACATGTATTGACTTACTTTAAAAATAAATATATAAAAACAAATCAATAGAGCTTTTTTCCCTGCCAGACCATATAATTTCAAGCCAAATAACAACAAACCTAGGAGCTTTTGTTCAGGTGCCAGCGACACGGCTCTCACAAAATGAGACTTTAGCATTTTATTAATCATAAGACAGCACTAAATTTACTTCCCACCTGACAGTTTTAAACATGCAGTCAAATGGTGAGTTAATTAAGTGACAGTGTCCACGTTACTCAGGAAGATGAAGCAATAAATGGCTTCTGTGGCAGATTAAATGTCAGAATAAAATTGAGATGTCTTTGATAAACCACTAGAGAGGTCACTGGCTACTCTGAGTCCTAGAATTTGGACTGCAGTCCCACAGACCACGAACACTTGCAGTTCTAGCAATTACTGGTCCATTTTTCAAGGTGTGGTGTATTCCAGTTGAAAGGTCAAAGGCGGCACTTTCCAATCAGGCTGAATGCCCGAAATTCTGACGACCATCTGACTTTGAGATGAATAATGTAACACGTGTTCCTCTTCTGAGGTAAGAGAAAGGTTTGGATGAGATGGGTCATTTTCCAGATTCATAAAGGATTTGGGGGAGACACCTCAGGTTCTTCAGAAAACAAAATGGAGGCTGAGCAATGAGACTCTACTTTGTCCACAGCCCCCTCACTCTACCAGCAACTCCAGTTACATCTCATTTAAGGGACTCTTCCTTAAAAAGGAAGGAAAGGAGGGAGAGAGAGGAGGAGGAGTATTAGACTAGATGATCCAGTATTTCCATCTGTCCAATCCCAATTTTTTTTAGGACTTAAACTAAAACATGGACACCTGGGTGGCTCAGTGGGTTAAAGCCTCTGCCTTTGGCTCAGGTCATGATCTCAGGGTCCTGGGATGGAGCTCCACATCGGGAGCTCTCTGCTTAGCAGGGAGCCTGCCTCCCTCCCTCTCTCTGACTGCCTCTCTGCCTACTTGTGATCTCTCTCTCTCTCTCACTCTGTGAAATAAATAAAATCTAAAAAAAAAAAAAAAAAAACCTAAAACCTTCCCTTCCATTCTGCCTTGATAATCTCTAATACTACAGATCCAACATCTTCCTCAAGGAGACAGCAACATACTATTAATGTAATTCTCATTGGCAGTGGGGGGAAAAAAAAAAAGCTGATGAGAGCAAAAAAGAAGAGATGGGAACTAATACACTGTTACTGCCATTATTCTAGTCCTTAAAGGTTGTATTTATTCTTTTCAGTAACCTGCAAATATCCTCCTAATTGACTCCTTACAACTTTACAGTGTTTTCCTTTGGGTTTCACAAGTGAGCAAATTGTGAGATGAGAAAACTTAAGAAATATGCTAACGTTCTGATAGATAGTAGTAAAACAGTGATTTACATTGAAGGATGCTTTGACTTGACAACTTGAGTTACTTCTTTAAAAAGAAGCAAGTTTAGGGCAGTTTTTTTCTACTTGGAAGTGCCAATGTTTACAAAGGATAGGACATAGTTGTGTATATAAATTCATAGAAAAGAGTTTGGAATACTAAAAACAGTGGTTACCTCTGGGGAAAGGAATTGAGAGAGGAGGTAACAAGAGGATGTCTACATTGTCTTAGTCCATTTAGGCTGATACAAAACACAACAGGCGGAGCTGCCTGTGAATAACTTATTGCTTACAGTCTGGAGGCTGGCAAGTCCAAGATCAAGGTGCCGGCAGATCTAGCATCTGGGAAGGGCCCACTTCCTGGCTCTCTCTAACTGTAGGTGGCACACAGGAAGAGGAAACACTAATCCCACTCATGGAGGCCCCACCCTCATGACCCGGTCCACCTCCCTAGGGCCCCACCACCAAGTACTATTACATTAGGGGTTAGGTATTTCAATATATGAATTTTGGGGCAATGGAAATATTCAGTCTATAGCCTAAATTTCATTCTATATGCTTTTATGTTACTTGAATATTTTGTTTCATTAATGCATTAATATACTCCTCTTATAATTTAAGGAATAAAGAGAAAATTGCATCTTCTTTATAAGAACACACTCTTGCATCAGTCTGACCAGAGGATTATCAAATCGCTTTAAAAACAAATTCCCTCAACAATAGGGTGACAAGGCTCCTATTTTCACATTCAACTTTATTACTAATCTGCTTAGCTAAATCCTGCCCTAAAGTGTTACTGGTGAATGTGGATTACAGATGGATGGAATCCACTATTTTCATTCAGAAATATTAAGCATTGACAACTCTGTCCCTTTTATATGCTCAACCTACTCCTGGGCAGTGTTTACTTACTAAGTTCTTACTAGACCACCTATCAGCAGTCCTGCAATGACAGTTCTGCCGATATAGGTAGGAATTACATCAAAGCATAGTCTCCTGGCATAGTCTTGAAACGGTACGTGTGTGTGTGTGTAATACATTAATCAAAATTGGTTTATCACATTTTAATTCAGAGGTGCTTTCCCTATTTCATCTTTACAATACCCTTGTACGGTTTCATCCATTGGAAAAAATATAATTTATTGTAATTATGTTGCTGAAAATTACTGAGTCAATAAAAAGAACTGAGACTTGCATCTAGTTCCTGGGCTCAGAATTCTAGACTATATAAGCCAACAATAAGCGAAAGTCATTTCTGATGGAAGAGAGAGGGATTAAGAGCCATTAAGTCCGCAAAGCCCCCTGAAGTTAAAATCTGGATCCATTGATAATTCCTATTATCAAGGAGCTGACTTGATAAAAACATGTAATAATCAGATTGTGGTTGCCTTAGTTAATTGTAGTATCGAACAACTAGAGTGAAAGCCTGGTTTTGTGAGAGAAATTTGTAAATTTTGCCTCCTACAAGAAATTCAACTCTACATATATCATAATAATGGCTGATCGTTATTTTTCCTATCTCACCTCTTTGCCTAATTATAGCATTTTGAAGTTGGCAGGGAATTAAATATATTTATGCATTCATCCTACATTAAGTGATAATAATTAACTCTATTTTGCAATAACTCTTATTATCTGTGTTTTACAATAGTTGACATAAAATGGCTCAGCTCAGAATAATGCCTACATTTCAAAACTTAAGAAACAAAGTATCGATACTGAAAAAATGGAAGGCAAATGCCAGAGAAAATTTCTAAATAACTAAAAAAAAATGGGTAAAACAGGAAATAGATGGTCTCTTGGGGAAAGGGCTCGAGGGTAGGACTAGTATGTCAGGGAGGTGCTGGGTTTTCTAATGCCTTACAGAAGTACTTATCTTTCTAAATATAAGCGTATCTTACTTCAATTAATAAATTCTTAAAAAACTTTTCGGACACCTAATTTTGAATTTCACATGATGGCCATAAATGGCCTTTCTCCTTTGGAGAGAGCTGCTGGTCTGTAACTGATGCCTTTTAGTATCGTCACATTTTCCTGGTTCTTCATGTATCTAGGAATTTTGGGTGGTACCATGGCTTATTTTAATATATTAATGGTAGTGGTTTATTTAAAAGTAGAAAATCTGTTCTAAATGACCAAAATGCCAAGACAACAGAATTAAGCCCGAGTAAACTAGAACATGTGATTAGCCTAACTACAGAGCAAGCTGATGATTTCTACCCACTGAGGCTCTGGAAATCCTATTCTACCTCTTAGTCAAACCAGCCCTGTGGAGTGGAGAGTTGAAAGGATTCATCTTTGAATCTGCTTCATTCACTCCTGCTTCTAATACATGACCCCAAACTAGCACTATCCAACCCCAAATATAGTCACTCAAGCCGGTAATATAAGCAAATTTAATTTAAGGGCATTCTGCCTCTCTGCTTGCTTGGAAAGAACGCTTACCCAAATCCACGGCAGGGAGAGAATGGAGAGCCAAACTTGACCCTTCTACCCTAGGCAACTCTGCCCACAATGAGATGGGAGGTCACTGCCAACACTGCACAGGTGACCTGGATGGCCTGGACAAGAGACCAGTGGCAGGTGCAGGAGTGACAACTGCCCAGTAACAACACAGCTGAGTGCCCACAGCCAGAGCTGAGTGACGCACGGGTGGGAATGCCAATGTGCAGAAAATGAGATCAACCTCTCCAACCGAAGAAGACTCTTCACCCTGGCATATCCACCCAAAGAAAGAATGCATGGAAGAAAATACTGAACCTATTCAAGTGGACATGCCAGGAATAGGATACCCAGATAGCTCTACAAAGCAGGGGTAAGCCGTCACCGCCATCTGAATGCTCGGCCAACTCAAAGTGAAGCTGGGTCATAGAATTATTTAAATCTAGAGTCACACAGATGGCAAAAAGGAAATACCAGGAAAATCAAACCCAAAATAGAAACCCTAAAGTAAGATCAGGTAAGACTGGAGCAAGTAAATATTTCAGTGCAAAATAAACAAAACTAACAGATTTGTGGACTGTGTTCAGATGGAAACAATCATAAGACTGGTGTCAACGACTGCTTTCAGACTCCTAACTGGGAAAGGAAAGGAGCCAGGGCTCATAATGGTGTCAGGGCATGAAGAGGAGAAGAGTTTGGATCCTCAGAATAAACAGAAAGAGATAGCCCATCAAATGGCTTCTTCTTAAAAGAAAAATTTTTAGAGCATCATGGCAGGACCTGTGGAGCCCAACAAAACAGTTTTTTTCTATCACTTGTATTTTTACACTCATCAGCACTGAGCGTTGTTTTTCATAGTAATAGCAAACAATACATAGCTGTATTTAAGAACAAGAAGACAGGCTCCCAAAATGCTTGTGCTAAGCCCCACATCACCAAACCAAGACTAAACAGTTTCGCCTCTCTCAGAAATGGAATCTTAAACCAGTCTGATCAGCACGAGGTAGGTAGTCTTTCTGACAGACCCCTGCCAACCCGTGAGGAAAGAAAACAGGCAATAACCAACCCACCGTCTGCCTAGTGTAACTTTCCTGTTTGCACTCCCTTCTGCCTGTAAGTCTTTCACTTTGTAGGGCTCCTCAGAGCTCCTTTATCTGTTAGACTGAATACTGCTCCATTAGAATAAGTTTTTTGTTAAAAAAAAAAAAAAAAGCTCTTAAGAATGTTAATATGCTTCGGGAGGCCTGGGTGGCTCAGTCGGTTAAGCAGCTGCCTTCAGCTCGGATCATGATCCCAGGGTCCTGGGATCGAGTCCCACATCGGGCTCCTTGCTCGTCGGGGAGCCTGCTTCTCCCTCTGCCTGCTCTGCCTGCCGCTCCTCCTGCTTGTGCTCGCTTTCTCTCTCTCTCTGACAAATAAATAGATAAAATCTTAAAAAAAAAATTTTTTTTTAAATGTTAATATGCTTCAGTTTACCTGTGACCCCTGGTATTATGGGAAGCATCTACATCCTAGAAAAGAAATGGATGAGAGGACAAGGATGGAAATTTAAGTCTTCAGTATTGAGCTAGACATAGACAACTGGATCTGTTTTATTCAGAAAGTACTTTATGTAGAAATTAAAAGTCAATTTAAGTGTATATCCCAGACCAAACCTAGTCAACATTTCTCAGTAAAAATGCAAAACAAGGGCTAAAGGTCTGCCCGGAAACTGATAAACTAAAAATCACCTAAGTTGAAGCCTCAGCTTAGTTTAGATCAGCATTCAACAGCGCAAATATATAGAGCTCATCAACAACTTCATGTCAAAGAAAAAAAAATTATATGAAACAATTGATTTCAACATAAAAGGGCAAATAAATAACTAGATAACCACAGTCCTCAATGGTCCTTTCCATCCTTAGTGATCAAATAAAATGATTCCTCTCTTCCATGTACTGTGGAATGGTCTACATTCTCTTGGAGCAACTGTGAACTTGAGGTGAAGGTGGGGCTCATTGTTCTCGTCTCTTCCTCCTCATGAATTTCTATATGCACCAATTTTTAGTACTTTCCCATTGTCCCTGTTCTTGTGTCTATTGTCCTCTTTTTGAACCACTGTTACATACACTTGGCTATTGTCCCCCATCTTCACCCAAAGCATCAGCACTGCTCCATCAGGCACACAGTGAATTTGTACTCAAGGGTTAGACATTATAGGGTCACTGTACCAGAACACAGAATAGCAACCTATTTCAAAGTCAACGTTAGATCCCATGGCCTGAATAGTCCGTGGCCAGAGTCACCACAAGATTATGGCTTCAGAGTCACACTTTTTCCTAAACCCCAGTCTCTTACCGTGCTGTAGACCCATTCTCTGAAGACTTACTCTCTTTTTCCCCACATTCCAAGGACAAATAAGCCTCTGTCTCCTCCTCACAGGAATGATTCAAAACAACGTGACTTTGTTACCTATTACCTATGACAATTTAGCTTTCAAACCTTTTCTCACATTAGCTCCCAGATGAACATTTATGTACACCCCCCGCCCGCCAAAATAAACTTCATGGTGTTTTACTAAATAAAATAGCTACCTAGGACAAATTTCTACTCTTAGTACTGCTAAGATCAAATAGAACCTTGAAATTCACTTTTCTTAACCTTAGGCCAAGCAAAAGTCTTAGGGTTCCCTCCATCACCAACCATGATTCCTATTTTAAATAAAAGTAAAGGTCCATTTTCTGAAAAGAGGAGCTCACAGGTTTAGTTTAGAAAGCCTCTGAGTGCCCAACAAATTTTTTTCTGACCATAGACTACATTAGGATGAGGTTAAGAAGAGGTCTTAAGTTCTGCCTGCTTTCCCTATTTGGGGGGAGTAAAAGCAGTAGAGATACAGAAATACAGAAAATAGGTTAAGAGAAAAGCCGTAAGAAAAAGCCCGAAATCTTGAGAAATTTGGTGATAGGAGATATAACTATTACAAGATTCTGAATAAGTACATAGAATTGTGATGGCAAAAGCCTCATTCAGATGCTGCGCCAATAAAAGGCCATTTGGGTGGATGATTTCTGGAGTGGCAAAGGGGAGCAAGCAGGGGTCATTTGCAAGGACTTTCGCCTCATTGACTTTTGCTTCCTCCAGGGTCCTTTTTGGCTGATCTGTCATCTATGGTTCAGTAGGAGAGGAGTTATTTTCGCTTTCTTCCTCTTCGCCTCGTGCCTCTTGGCTCTTTAGGATGGTGTTTAGCTCAGACAACAGCTGGCTACTGTCAGTTTTGTGTAGGGTTATGAGATACAGTACTTCAGTGTTTATTTCAGATGTCTTTTGGAAACAGTTCTGTTTGGCTTCCACCTCTCACTGCCTGGACCTCTGTTTACTCATTATGAAAAAAAAGAAAGGAGAGGAAAAGATAAGAGGCTCTCTGAGACAATAGGAACACTCTTCAAAAGGCAGGTTGTCCTATTTAGGGAAAATAAATTCAACTAATGGAGAAGCTAATGTAATCTACACCATTCTGGCTGATGGCCTGGGGTCTGAAGAGGATATGTGAGATCATGTCCATTTTCTTCTGAAGCTTCAGTCCCCTCCACCCTGATCTGTGTCTCACTTGCTTTCCTTCTCGAGAATTTAATGGTTGTACTACTGGCCTCCTCTTTGGCGGACTCTTTCCTCCAGGTGGCCTAGATAATATTCCCTTAGAAGCAGTCCTTCAGGAAATCTCTTTCTCTTCCTCTAGTATGCTTCCTCTAATATTTCTCTATCTAAACAGGAACTTTAAATGATAGGAACGCTTCAGATTTCAGCCAGACATACGTGGGTTCAAATCACACCACAAACTATATGAGCAGGGGACCTCTATGTCCATTTGCTGAGCCTCAAACTCCCAGGGTAAAACCCTTTGCCTAGAAGGCCTTTTCATCCAGGCACAGCCAAAAAGAAGTCATGAAAAAAGCCCATTTCCGAAGGAAAAACCAAGCCAAACCCCAATAGTTGAGAGTCACTGCCCACCCTACATATGTAAGTCTATGCCATAAATATGTGGAGTCAAGGTTTTCTAGGACTCCAACTTGCAATAGCCTGGATACTCCAGAATTTTCAGAGCCAGTCCCTTAGCAGAGGGTCAAAAACTTGAGAAACTTGGAGATTTGGGAGGGAAAAAGAAACAAAACAAAAAAAACAAAAAAAACAGCCTTTCCCATCAGAGAGCCCCGAGTTCAATTCCTACTGCTCTGCCACTTGCTGGCTGGGTGATTTAAGGAGGTTGCTTGACCTCTATTTCTTCCACTTGAAAATATTCATAATGTCCAACTCTTGAAGATGTTGTAAAAATTACATGGAATTATATAGTTTGTAATTCCAAAATAAATATTCAATACCTATTAGTTATATCAACCAACTAGCATTTCATGAGGATTCCTGGCTAAGAAGGTAGTCTTAGAACTCATCTCAGGTGGACAAACTGAGCATTTTTAAGCTACTTAGAAGCCCACCAACACCAAATTTTGTGTAATTTACACAAAGCTGTTCTGTCAAGGAAATAACCCAAAATGCTCAGAAAAATGTGCAAAAGGAATCCCAACATAGATAGACCCTGTCCAACCATGGACGCTTTCCTTATCCCAAGGCTGAATGTGTACAAGGATCAAGAGGGGCTGGTATAGCAATGGGCAAATCTGTGTAATGCCTTGGTCAGAAAGCCTAAAGATGCACTCTATGCATTCTGCCTTTATTTTCTCCATTTCTTCCCTGGATGTCGGGAGACACGTGAAAGGAAAGAGATTTTTTTTAATAATTTTCACCAAAAAAAGGGGGGTGGGGGGAATCTGTAGTCAAAGCTACAGAAGTGCAATTGAAAGAAAGAAATTGTTTCCTAGCGTCCTTTCTGTTCTTTGCAGAGGACAGTTTCCCGAACCTTGGGACTCAGCCAGAGTCGGTGTTGTTCAGCAAAGCCACACTGCCCTCTGTTGGAAACATGGCATACTTGCACTCTGCTGACCCGACCGACCCAAGGATTAACTGCAGCACTTTATTTAGCAAAATTGGTGGGAAATTGTTAAGTTTCCGGTCTAGAACTTCCATCCCTCCTTGTCAGAACAAAAGAAAAGAAATGAACAAGAGCCCAGCGGCTCCAAGTCTAAAGCTACAAAGTCTCTCCCAGATACAACACTGTGGCAGAGTCTTTGAAAGAAACAAAAGCAGCACATTTTGTGACAACAAAAAGTCGGTCCTTGAAACCGATTTGGTTTGTAGTTTTAACCCTTAGGGCGATTGCCAAAAGTAGCCGAGGCCCCTCCCTGCCTCCACTTCTTCTAGCACTTAAAAGGGTCACTTCCTGCTTGCAAACGCAGGGACAATACTCTGCTCAGCTGTTGGCTTTTAAGGACGAAAATGCCTCTGATTAAAGTGTAAAAGCAAGGAACTGGAAGGCTTATATTTGCCATAATGTCATCTACTGTTGCCACTCTAGTGCCTTAAATAGTACAACTTCAAAATGACAGTAAGCATTTAGTTCCTAATAGCACTTTTAAGCCACCCTAAGTAGACTGAGATCCAGTCCCAACCCTAGCCTCTATCAACACCAAGGAGCAAGTGGAAACACGAGTTTGAATACAGAAGAAACAAATGGAGGAGAAGCATTTAACCGAGTTGTATAGGGACAATCTTAAGGTATGGATTAATGAGTGAAGGCATTCCATAAACAAAGATAAAATGAAACAGCACACACACATTATTCAGATACTCAAAGAAGCGGCCATAGAATGTTCAAGGGAAATAGAAAAGAAGCTCTCTAGAGAATGGATTTTCAGTTATGTTAAAATCCTTAGTGAGCAATCTGACTGCAGTCATACACTCAATTTTAAAATAAACTCGCAGCATGCTTTTTATTGTACCGTACATGTAATGTTAATGTGGATGTCTTCTCAGTTTGTTCAATTGCTTTGACTCCAGGAAGAGCAAGCCAGACTTTCAAATTAGACAACAGCCTTCTACAATGTGATGCATTGGTAGCCGCAGAGTCGGAGTACTCCTTAGGAATTCCAAACAAAATAAATCCACTCTCAAGTCTTAGTTAACAACTAGAATCTCGAATCTGTTTACATAAACATATATATGTAATCCGATAATACACCCTATGAACAATTTGACCAATTTCAAAAGAATGTTCCTGGAACTCAGCGACATGACCGAAAACCACAGCAGAAACCCAGTAGTAAATGAAGCCAACAAGAGACTAGACAGAGGAAAGCTTGGCTTTGGCCTTACGTGGGGACAGTCCATGCCAGTTTTTCAGGATTCTTAGCCTGTGAACTGAACTCCAGAAATTTGTTTTTTAAAGATTAATTTTGGCACACCGTTCCATTTAACTTACGGAGGACGCCAGAGGGATCCATCAATGCGTCGTATCGCTTCTAGGAAAAACTTCAGTAAAACTTAGAAACCTGCCCTCGTAGCAGTTTTACTCACCAGGTCTTTCCTCGTTTTTCCTTGCCCTGGAGTTGACAAAAACCGCTCAAACTCTACAGTCCGTAGTGGCAAACCGAATGTGGCTTCACTCCAGGAACACAGCACCCAGGCTCCCGTGTGAGCAGGCATTTTCAGGGTCTGTTTCCGCCCTGCCTTTATTTACCTCAGAAACAGGCCACCTGAGAAAGATTCCTCTTGTTCTAGATAATTAACCAATCCAGAGCCTACTCGAGCTCCCATAGAGGCGATGCGTCTTGTGCACGTGAAACCAGTGAAATCTAAGTGTGGTCCCTCCATGTGTATCTTTGGCCCTGAATACAAAATGGAATTCAGCCCGTGAAGGCCCTGACTCCCCAGGCCTTCCACTGACGATTGCGAGCCTCAAAGCCCTGCAGAAGCCAGCTTTCAGAGCTGCAAATCCCGTTCTGTTCACCCACAGCTGAAGGGCTGGAAGGCGCCCTTTCCCTGTATTTTTGCCTCAGGCCCCACTGTAGCTCCACCCTGAAAGCCTCGTGCAGCAAAGGTCTGAGGCCCACATGCCTTTGCTTGTTTGGACTTGTTTGGACTCAGTCCATTCACACAACACTTACGTGGGCCCTTTACCACCCACAGGGTACACACCTTTACCACAGCCAAGTAGTTTTGTGAAAGCTACTCACTTAAGGTCAATCGCCAAGGTCAGAAGACCATGTGACTGCTCTAAAACCTCTTGCCCAGGCCACAGCAGTTAAAATCAAGCAGCACAACTATAAAACTCTCCCTAGCCTAATAGAAACCTCTGCTAACAGTCAAGGTCACAGTGGTTTCCCTCTCTAAAAGCCTTTCTGGAATATATTTTGCTCCGCTAATTTCAAGTCTTTTGGTTTTAGTTCTCGCTGTTCTAGTCAGTGCACCAGATGTTGGAGTCTCTAAGAGGTTCCCAATAAATAGCTCACCTCTTCCTTGCTCGGGTTCTGAACAAAGAAATGATAAAAGGGGGTCCAAACAGCTAACTTTTATTACTGATGAAGGCTAAGTTGGAAAATGTAGCTTAGCATGAGTGCCTCACAGTTTTCCTACTACTGAATCTCTGAATTAGAGAGCTTTCTCCTAGATACAGCAGTGCTGGCTTCCCCTGCCTTCAAGCATAACATATTTTTTCTTCCTAGATTTACCAATGCAACAAGTAATTCCATCTCTCTACAGGCAGAGCGTGTAAGGGAGAATAGAGAGGATAGAATCTGCTTGGAGAAAATCCATTCTCATGAAAATTCGAGAAGTGGGAAAAGGAAGCACCGTTGTCACATTTACTACAATCTGAGGAAACTGCTGGTTTTCTGCTGGGACTTTCCCTCCAAATCTCAATGTTTCTCAGGCACGGTCCTTGTCCCATGAATTCTTGGATCTTCAGCGCTCAGCACTGTGCCTGGCATTCATATATTCATTTATGCCTCACCTTTAAAAAGATTTCAGAAAACTTTGAAGTGTGAAAATGACCCCTAAGGACAAGTGGAATTAAAAGAAAAATGAGAATAAGGAAATAAGATGAACCTACAGAAAATCCAGTATGTAGAAATACATGACCTTCGAAATGAAATTATTTTGAGTTTTTGACACCTGATTCAAAAAGAACCCACCCCCACCCCAGCCCCCAAAACACACACCCTTGCTCATCAGTGCGATAACTGGCATCACCAGGAAACTTGTAGTTCCAATCTTGTCAAGTCCCTATGAAGCAGAATAGCTTGAAATATTGGAAGACAGCACTACTAACTACCTCAGTTTGTACATGTAAATATATGACGTAAAGTGAGAACAAGGAGTGAAAGGAGCAAAAGTGAGAGAGAAAGAAGGGGAAGACAGAGAAGTAAACAGCACCCAGATCACAGAGGGCTCTGAGTTCCTCTTTAAACCGCTTGAGTTTGATCAGAAAACAATAAAGAGCCATTAAAAGTTTCATTTGTTGTTGCTTTGGTTTGTTTGCTTTGGTTGGTTGGTTGGTTGGTTGGTTGGTGTTTTTTTCTTGAGCAAGGAATAATACAATGGACCCCTTCAGAATTCCCTCCTCTATAAAATGATAAAGTTGGGTTTGGTGTGTTGTATGTGGAACCAAATACTTTATTTCCAAATCACATTTTTAAGGGTGAAAGAAACATTTGACAACAGACAACAACCTGACGGTCTTTCCCCAAATCCTGTGATCCTCTGGCCCTTTATCTCTTGTTGATCAAGTCACTATCCCACACTGCCCTGAGTCCACATTCTCCTCAGTGCAAAGTAGCAGTGACAGCCAGTCTAAAATGTTATTCAAACAATTTTCTTTCATTTCATAATTCCTCAGATGCATATTATAAGCCCATAAAATTCAACAGCCCATAAAAATAGAAAGCCTGATTTTATAAAACTCTCTTTTTACCACAACTGCTCCATATTAACCCCCTTCACCTTCATTCCAGAAGCGTAACAGTGATTTTTAGAACAAATTTAATGCATGCATTTAAGAATTTTTGGAAACATGAAGACACATGGGAATAACAAAACATAACAAATGGAAATTATTTCTCCATGATTGTTATTTGCAGGTTGAAGCTATTTTGTCTTAGATTGATCATGAAAGAATTGTCCTTAATGTATTTTTGTTGTCTCAAGCAAGAGGCTTAGACTATGTCCCATTAGGATCAGACATGAGTGGGATTTTTTAAATATATTGTAATATTGGTGACTTCAAATAGAGTATTAAGAATAAATTTCAAATTCTGATTGATCTTTATTACATGTGAATAATAAACACATTGTAGGACTTTCTGCCAAGAGTTTTTTAATCCATCATGAAAAACTTCTCACAAAATCATGTTCTGTGATGCAACAACTGAAATAAATAACTAAAAGACAGGGCATGAAACTATATAAAAAGTATGACCTGAATAATGTACATAAAATACAAAGCACATGTATAATAGTGTTATTTATAGAGATATGCAGAAAATAACAATGGTGAGATTTTGGATAATTTTGATCTCCTGCTCTTATTTTCAGTATATTAAAAAGTTATCTGTATCAGCAGAGAGTTATTTCTTTTACATTTTAAATAAGAAAGCTGGTCCTCAAAGTTTACTGTGCATAGAAATCAGCTTGTGATCTTGTTAAAATGAAGAATCTGATTTACTGGTCAGGGTAGACACTGAGATTTTCCATTTCTAAAAAACTGCCAGGTGATGCTAATGTTGCCAATCCAGGGACTACGCCATAGGGTCAAGGCCACAGAACTCTAGCTCTCCAAGGTAGCTGCCCCTTAAAATCATCTGGAGAGTTTTTAAAAACACCAACGTAGGGGTCCCACAGCCAGAAGTTCTAATTCAATTGGTCTGGGTGTCAGGATTTGTAAAACTTCTCCGGTGAACCTAATGTGCATCCAATTTCAAGAACCACTACTACAAAGGTTTGTATTCTAGAAGGTCTGATCCTAGTTTGTTACATACAACAGGTGGTTTGTACTGCAAGTGGTTCTTACATCATTTTTACCTTCTCTGTGATGCGAGGACATCAGCCATTGCAGTGTGGACCTTAAGATGTTCTTCTCCCAAGCGATGGCTTTTGAACTCTCCAGAAATAGAGAAGCAACATCATCCTTCATAGCTGCAGCTCCAAAATGGATTCTTTGGAGTAGAATCTCAGTGAGTCAACAGTGTTCACTGGAAGCTGAATGCACACTACCTGTGGAAGAGCCACAATGTCAAAGACACATTACACATCACAAATACGAAAAGTTCGTTCTGTGTTTCTTGTTTGATATTCAACTTTTATTCATCAGAAAATATTCTTTCTTTTTCTTGCTGTGCTTCAGACCTTGGGTAGGTAAGCCACTGAACTCCTCCGCGGCTTACATAGGAAATGAAGGGATAGCATTAGAGAGTCCCTATCCCCTTTCAATTCTCAATTCTGAAGTTCTGACTTTCTTTCCTTTGCCTCCTCCCCTTCTTCCTAATCCCCCCTGTTGTTGTCTGCATCATCAACCCTGTCATCCTCTCAAATCCTCTCCTCAAGAACAGCGGTTCTCAAATTCAGGGTATGTAGATTCTGAGCCCCATCCCCTGCCTGGCTGGCCCTGTGGGTCTGGTGTAGGGCCTGAAAATTTGTATTTCTGACGTATTCCCAAGTGATGGTGATGGTGGTAGTCTAGTTCACGCTTTGAATACTAGCACATGGAGCATTCACATAAACAAAATTAGAACAGCGCCGTGGGAAGTAATTAGCAAGCCTGCTGTGGGAGAGAAATGGGCACTTCACTCCAAAACCCACATTGCCTAAAGGATAATAAGGAGTTTTACATGTGTGTTTTTAGAAAACTCTGCCTGACCTATCTTGCAGATCAATCTACTTGGAGGAAAATATCTTTGCTTGCCTCTACATGCATGCAATTTGATACCAACTCTAAGAAGAGACCATAGGATTTGTCCTCCTCTCCAAATAAAAACGGGCTGAAATAAAGCAACACGTTCTTCAGTTTGATGAACTCACTGCAAAACAGGCTTGGCCCGGAGAAAGCATGTATGACTTGCAAAAAAAATCTAACATGCAAATGAAATCAATCCAGCGACACTGTAAGTGAACTTAGAAAACACCTTGTCAAACTACTTAGTCATATACTTTCAGAAAGTGAGGAATGATATCCAAGATCTGACACAAATTTCCTGGATATATGTGATTCAGACCATTTAGATACCAGTCACCTGACTCCAAAGCTCTCCTAGTGAAGACATCATGATGAAATGTTTTCTTTTTAAATTTTACCTTTTCCTATGTAGATGGAAAAGATAGGGTAAACTATGTTTAATTAGATATTGGCAAATCCATAACCCTATGTCACCGGGAGGAAATTTTAAGTACCAATAAGACTACCATTCCTGTGTGAAATCATTCCTTTGTGTCGGCCTATAGAATAGATTTGCAAACAACAAACACACACATGTATATAATATAATTTATACATACATGTAGATACATGCGTGAGATGAAAATACACCAATATACCTATATATTCACATACATACTGTCCTTCTAAGAAATTGGTGGACAGTTGAAAAGAAGATAATGAAGTGTTTTGCTTCTCTTCTAGAAGAGAAGGTCCTTGTAGATTTTTTAGGCTTCCCCAAGAACAAGTGGGAGTATGAGGTCACATGGGTGGTGCTGAGTAAGTACCAATCCAACACACACACACACACACACACACACAAACACACACACACACACACACACACCCTCACCTTCCCTGCCACGCTTGGTGTTCCCTACACCTATTTCAAGATCAATATTGTTAATATCCCTCATTAGGCCACTGTCATCGAAACTATTTTCTTTCTAGAGAATGATTTTGAAATAGCATGAAATCCTCAAAATGGTTTAGATGAAAGAAAAAGGAAGTAGTGTGGAAATAGCTTGGGTCTTTTTATTATTTTGTTTAAAGGAGGATATTAAAATGTTCACCCTGAAGCTTTATCAAATGTTTTGGAGATTCTTTGTACCTCTGTTCAGTAGTTATAAATTTGAGGACTCCATAAAGCTTCTACCATGGGCATTTTTTTCAGCAACTTTATATGAAGAAGAGGGATTTTTGAGTTTCGTTGTCATGGTAACCCTAGATTCAGGTTGAAAAGCTTTATTGAATGTTTTGGGTATTTCTCCATCGCAGCCTTCATTTAATAGATTTTGATGTTCAAATGTTTAAATATACTACTTCATCTCTCCTAGGATTGTTTGGCTCTTATATTACATATATATGTATGATATATACTTCTTAAATGCTTAGGTATCACAGGAAAGAAAATATGCTAAATATTATTTTTCTTTCTCGTCCTCTATTCCTGTTGGTACCTAAGATGTTCACTTGTAAAAAGCAAAGGAAGATATGCAGATAGAGTCTCAGACACAGGAAAAATAGATGTCCTCTTGTTTGTACCTCAAAACAGTATCTTGATGTATTTCTGGAAAATGCCATCATTCTCCCACATCATTGTCTTTATTCAGAAGGATGGAGATGATACAAGGGCAAGGGACAATGGAGATCAGAGGGGACAATATGGTGATACGGGAAATCACAGGGTATTAAAAAAGCAATCCTAACTATTTGTCCTTTTTACAAAGACTCATTGTTGCCTGACATTTCTGAAAACATTTTTCTAGAGAATGCACGTGTGCCGTGGAGGGCGAATGAGTGTTTCAAGGTAAAAAGGACTTGGTGTCAATATGTTAGGATGACACTGAATGAGGCAAAGAATTTAATGTGCTTCTGTGCATTGTGATATCTTTGGGGGATCAAATATTGATACCCACATATTGTGGCCAAGGACCTTGGGAGTGGGTCACCTACAGAACATACTTTGGGAAACGCTGCTTTCTAAGAGGTTTCTACTGTTGCAAATGTGAACAGAACAGAAAAGATTCCTAGGTGAGTCAGCAAAGGGACACTCAAGTTACACCTTGCCCTACTCCACACGTGGCGACTACACTTGAAGAGTGTATTCAGAGTCTCTCAGAACAAGATCGGAGCTCATGGGAGGAAAATTATAGACCCCGGGACAATGGGCTCTCCATCTACTAGGTAATAATCTCTACCCTTGAGAAACTGAGAGCAGCCTGCCTCCAAGAAGGAGCACTGGGAAGGACAGGACATGGGTGGCAGAACTGACCCTGAAACTCTGCCCCGAGTATGATTCTATGGAAGCAAACTTATAGGACAGGACATATATGAGACTGAACTTTGATAGCCTCCAGCATGAACGCTGCTGTTTCCCCCCAACTCCCGTATTTTAATCTGAATTTAAGCCTCTTATTACCCAGTACAGTAACTACAGTAATAGGAGCCTAGAGAATAATTTTCAATCAAATATAATTTTCTTTGAAATTTGAAGGAAAAAAATCATTTAGTTTCTTAAACTGAAGCTTCCACCTTTTGGACTATGTTTTGCAGAGACTTAATATTTCTGTTCCAAATGCAAAAACAATTAGAAATCATTACCTGCATCATTTCAATGTACATTGCTTTGGACTTCTTATTTTGTACCTGAAACACTCCAATAAGGGCACGTTGGTGATGATGATGATCGGTATTATTTAACACTTTTCACTTCTAACCCTACTTTAGATTCTCTCTCCCCAGCAGGGTTATTTTATAGATACAATCCCCAACAGGGGTGTTGGTGGTTTGGCTATCAGCAAAAACCACTAATTTTTTAAAAGGTTTTATTTATTTATTTGAGAAAGAGAGAGAGAGAATGAACAAGGGGAGGGGGAGAGGGAGAAGAAGGCTCCCCATTAAGCAGGGAGCATGATATGGGGCTCGATCCCAGGACCCTGAGATCATGACCTGAACTGAAGGCAGAGGCTTAACCAACTGAGCCACCCAGGTGCCCCCAAAACTGTTTTCCTTTACATACCATTTGTTAGCCAGAGACGTTCCTCCTAATTTCATGACCAGCGTCCTCCTTGTCGTACATGACATACATAAGGGAACGAATGGGAAAGTTGCTAAAGAAGCAGAAAGTCTGCTGTCAGCCCGGCCGTGGCCATTTCATACCATAGCACTGTGGCTTTGTTCAGGAACGAGAAATCTCTCCCCAACAGAATCCGTTCCATAACGAAATTGTTAGTCGCTGGGTGGCTTCACCGTCTAAAACCTGTCTAGATCAGTTCTCATACCCTCACCATAAAGGTCCAGTTTCTCCAAAGCTCATTGGTGGAATGTGAAGAGTGCCTGTGCTCACACCACACAGCCTTCTTCAGTGTCTTTGCCTTACTGGTTTCTCCACGACCTTAAGTCAAAGAAGGCAACTCCGTGGTTGTTGGTGGCACGAAAGCCCGATCCCCTTCACCAGGTCACAGATTCGTCTTCCACAGGCTGTTGAGGGTTGGCAGCTAGCTGCTCACAGCTTTCCCCTTCTCTGGAGAATTTCTCTTGGCTGTGGCTGGGCCACCACATACAGGAATAACCATCCTGATTTGTCTGAGACACTCCTAGGTTCAGCACTGAAAGTTCTGCACCTCAGAAAACCTCTTCATCTCCAGCACGCGGAAATGGTTTATCTTTCCCACCTCCTTTCCCTTGTGACTAAGAGATACAGGGTGAGTTCAAGGAGCTATCAGTGCTGTGATGTAGGGCCTGCTCTTGAGCTCCAAACTCCCTCTTGGAGGGCATCATTACTTAGCTCCCTCCCTTGCTCCTTCCTCCTCTTATTACACACTTTTCCTTGGAGAACTCCTTCCATAAATCCTGTGTACCCAAATCCTTGTCTCAGGCTCAGAAATCCTACCCTACCAAAGACAGATAGCCTCTCAGTTGAAGGAAAACGAGCTCCAGGAGGACAGCAAAATATAGGAGGAAGTGCGTGCATTTTGAAGTAAAACTGACCCACCTTGAAATTCTACTTATTTTGCTTGCCAGATATGTGACCTTAGACGAGTTGCTACAACTCCCTCTTCTTCCGTTTCTTCATCTCTTAAATGGTGATAGTAACATCTATCTTACAGGATTTGGTGATTATTTAATAATGGGTAACATTTTGGGCATATAGTCAGTGCACAGTAAATAATACCTTTTCTAAAAACCTGCAGCATTTCTCTAAAGTGGGTGCTCAGTTGAATACTTATACGTTAACTGCATAAATCAACCCACCCTAGAAAGACATTCTACTCTTATAACCAATCTAAAAGGCATTTACTGAAAAAAAATTTATTATAAGTCTGATTTCAGATATGAAGGTGAATAAAAAATTTCACCAAACTACCAGACAATTCTGCTCAAAACTCTTTTAACTCTAAAATTTGCCTTCAGGGATTATTCCTAGATTTTGAATATACATCATATTTTTAGAATAACCATATATTTTGGGGATATTGGGAAGTTCAGTTTTGGAGGTAAATACTGAAATAATTATCATATTGCTATAAGTTATTTTATTGTATAATTATTTTATATGTACTCTTCTGGCAAATTTTTAAGTGAACCATACAGTACTGTTACTATAGGCACAAAGTTGTACAGCACATCTCTAGAACTTATTGTTGCACAACTGAAACTTTATACCTGTTGAACGGCAATCACCCATTTCTTCTTTCCCCTGGCAAATGCTTTTCTACTGTTTCTAGGATTTTGACTATTTTAAGTGCCTCATATAAGTGGAATCATGCAATATTTGTCCTTCTGTGACTAGCCTATTTTACTTAGCATCATGCCCTCTAGGTTCACCCATGTTGTTACATATGGCAGGATTTCCTTTTTTTTTTAAGATTAAATAATATTCCATTGTATGTATACACTGCACTTCCTTCATCCATTCACTGTCTATGGACATTTTGGTTGTTTCCATGTCTTGGCTATTCTGAATAATGCTGCAATAAACATGGTAGTGCTAAATTTCTAGAAGAGCATGGCAGTGCTCTTCTAAATTTCAATTTTTTTTGGATAAATACCTAGAATAATGGATATATGGATCATATGGTAGTTCTGTTTTTAATTTAAAATTTTCCATAACCCATTGGATTCTACCATAGTTTTTTTTTTATTATTAACATATAATGTATTATTTGCTTCAGGGGTACAGGTCTGTGAATCATCAGTCTTATGCAACTCACAGCACTCACCATAGCACATACCCTCCCCAATGTCCATAACCCAGCCACCCTACCCTCCCCCCTACTCCCCAGCAAACCTCAGTTTGTTTCCTGAGATTAAGAGTCTTTTATGGTTTGTCCCCCTCCCTGGTCCCATCTTGTTTCATTTTTTCCCTCCCTACCCCCCACAACCCCCTGCCCTGCCTCCCAAAATCTTCATATCAGAAAGATCACATGATAATTGTCTTTCTCTGATTGACTTATTTCACTTAGCATAATACCCCCTAGTTCCATCCACATCATTGCAAATGGCAAGATTTTGGGGGTTTTGATGGCTGCATAGTATTCCATTGTATATATATACCACATCACATCTTCTTTATCCATTCGTCTATTGATGGACATCTAGGTTCTTTCCATAGTTTGACTATTGTGGACATTGCTGCTATAAACATTGGGGTGCACATGCCCCTTCAGATCACTACATTTGTCAAACTCAACACCCAAAGAACAAAGATATCCATAGTTTTTGATAGATGTGTAAGTCAAGATCAATAGCTAGAATAGAAGTTCGGAGATAGGACTGGTGTTCTTAAAAAGTGATCAGTAATAACTCTTACTTACTGAGCCCTTTCTGGAGTTCTGCAGCAAGTGTATTACTTATAAAACTCTTTTCAGTTTTCACAATCTTGGAGTAGTGATATTACCAATGTTACAAATAAGGAAATTGAGACTCAAGTTAATTAATGCTAGGTCACAGAGTAAAGGAAGAAAGAGTGTGAGAAATAATAAGGAGGAGGAAAATAAAAATCCAACCACAAGACTTTCTAGAAATCTCTCTTTAATTAGAAATCCTTAAAATTAAGCCATCTTGCAATCAATTTAACTTGTGTATGATTACTTTGCATTTGGAAATATGCCCTTCCCTTTTACCCCTGACTTCTTAGGATACAATAATCATGATACATCCTGAGAATTTCAGAATTGTTCACAAATTTATCTGCCACACCTGATTCCTGTTCATCCTGTTCATCTTCCATACCAAATAAAACACATATGACCTATATAAGCCTCTTTCTCTTTATATAAAACAGCTGTCCATCCATCAACACTCTTTACTGGGGACAGAGCAGAATACTTGACACTCTAGTAGGCTTTATAGCTACTCAACTATGATGAATTCAAATAACAATCTTATCCAGAAACCATGGATTTAAATACCAACTCCATTCAAAACAGAGGGAGAGGAAAAGAGCGTTCAACTCATATGTGGAGTCCTGAGAATAGATTTTTTTTTTCCATAGAGCCTAATTTATGAACTTGTAATTGACTATGGACATCATGCTTTAATTATGATTTTGAAAAGGCCCTGGCAGGAGACTAGCTCTGACAGCCTGTGACATGGTGTGGGCTTAAGAGAATAGGTATTTATACAGGCGGTGTCAGTCACGCGGTACCTGCCATTTCAACTGCCTGTCCCAATCAGGGCTAGCCTCCAAAAGTATAGCAATTAGAATGAAGAGATGAAAAGCACTGGGGACATTACGATGGAAGTCAATGGCCAGAGGAACCCACAGAGACAGCACAAAATGTCACCTTCATGCAGACGGCTATTTTAATCCTGATAAGGCAAACTGCAGTCCTTTAAAATGGGGCCACATAACTTGTTGAAATAGAGAATAAAGAGCTAATTTAACAAACTCAAGGTGCGCACATATTTCCCACGGAATTTAGGGATTTAACTCTAGATTTCACTATCACGTACAACATAACCTCTTAACCCAGAACACTATATATATTATAATATACTAAATGGTTAGTATTACATAGGTGCCACTATTAGATCTTATAATCACCACTGGACACTGAGGATAGAAAAATCACAACCTAATGATCTATTCAGCCAAGTCATTATTTAGATTCATTGCTGTCCCTTTTTTGTCAGTATTCAATGAAAAGTGAAGAACAGGTTCTTAGCTGCGAAAGTATAAAGTCCCATGTTCATCCAACTTATTCTACCTTTGAAACCTTGAACAAGGCTCCAAATTTCAATTCTTTTACTGCAAAGCATGATGATAACATAGAGCCACCATGCAAATCACTTGATGTCAGACACGTGTTAACTATAAAAAGACAAATAATACAAAGAATTATCATTATTAAAAATTATCCTATCTACTGCCACGTTAAAAATTATTCTCAAAGTTCACATCTGGAAACAACGAACACATTATGTCACACATTCTAGACATCAAGAATCTGGTGCTGGGCTTGTCTATATAGTTCTGGCTGAGGGACACTCATGGAGGCTGTGACCGAGGTGTTGGCTGGGGTGAGCTCGAGGTTCAACTAGGGCAGGATCTGCTTCCAAGATGACGGATAAGGTAGTTGCCAGAAGATCCACTTCAACACTCCCTCGTGTGACTCTGCCTCAGAAGACGTGTTTCCATTTTTATTTACATGGTCTTCCTTACAGAGCTATCTTACCACATGACAATTGACTTCTCCCAGGTATCCAAGAGAATATGGATACCAAGAGTTATCCAAGAGAAAGCAAGAACAACTAGCCAAGGGAAAACCACAATCGTTTTGTAATCTACATCAGAAATTACATACCATCACTTTGGCTGCATTCTACTGTTAAAGCAAGTTATTGAGTCTAGCCCTCACTAAGAGAGATGACATAAGGCTGTAAATGCCAGGAGGTAGACCACTGGGGCCATCCTAGAGGCTTACCACAAAAACTAGCAGCAACTGTAGAGATTTGACTGAGCCTAGCAATTAATTCAGTCAAGGAGTAGATAAAAGCAAAAACAAATATAGCTATTTAGGTTCTTTCCATGATTTTTACTCTATTTGGGACACATAACTAATCGATTCCGCTGTTTTGTCTATACATCCTCACTGTAAGTTAAGCAATGAAAGTTTTGAAAGCTTGTATATAATTTTCTTTCTCCACTCTTTGGAATGCAGACAGCTGTCTATTTATAAGCTATTTTGCAAAGTCTAGGGGTCAATTATCCATTTCACAGAGTATCCATGAGTAAGCTTGCCAATCTTATGCTATGCTTTAAATTTTTCTTCACTTCTCCATTTCCTTGGCTAACTAATTTTACCTACAATTTGCATTCAAAAATAAGTGATGAGGTGAGTGGTTTATACCTTGAGTCTGTCCCCTCTCTTTTCCAACCTTTGATTAGCAACCAGGAAAAACTTATACTCACCCTTTCAGGGAAGGATCTAGTCAGACAGACCTCCACCCGCTGTGTCCCCGCACAAAAGTCCTGGATTAAAATTTGAGTTTAAATCAGAGTGTACTAAGAGTCAAGAATGTTGAAAACAATCATCTAATTCAATCTAATTTTCAAGGAGGAAAACTGAAGCCAAAAGCATCATATCTGAGAGCAGGAAGACAAGTATCTCACGGTCTAACTGAAAGAAGAGGAGAAAGAGAATAAAGCAAAAGAAATATTTGAAGAGATAATGACTGGGAAGTTCCCAAAATTGTCAAGAAATAAATGAATAGATAAAGCCATAGACCAAAAATGTCATGAACCTCTAGCAAGATTAAATAGGGCTAAAAATAAAATCACTTGTAGTTACTTCTTATGAAAATGCTGAAAATCAAAGAGGAAAATTTTCCAAAGCTAGAGTGGGAAGAGACATACTATGCACAGAGTGGGAACAACAAGAATTATGGCTGACTTCTCATTACAAGCAATTGAAGCCAAAAGACAATGAAACAACAATTTTAAAGAGCAGAAAGAAAGGAAGAAAAAAAAAATGACTGCATATAATTCCACCCTAGCAAAAACGATCTTTCAAAATGAAGGCAAAATAAAGAATTTTTTTTAGAGACAAAAACTGAGATAATACATCTCTAGTGGGACTGTAGTATAAAAAGTGATAAAAGAATTTATTCAGGCTTGAAGGGAAAAGATACTAGATGAAAGCCCAGATCTGCAGGAACAAAAAAAAAGTCACCTCATACGCCTTTGCTTTGACGGGTTTACATTCTTAAGTATATTTTTGATGTAATATTTTTCAAACGCAACCAGATGGAAGACATAAAAACAGCTTATTAGGTGAATATTCTATATCTTCACACTTTACAGTCAATATATAATTTGTGAATCTCAGCATTTTATGGTCTCTGTCAGAAGTCACAGTATATTTCACATATCAAGTCGACTCTAACAAAGCTGTTAATTCCCCTTCCCCACCTGCTTCCTCTTCTCCTTCCCACTGCTTCCTAGTTGGCTCCATGACTGTGCCCCCAAAACTCTTCCACGTTGCTCTCAAAGTGTCAGGAAAGGCCAGACAGTACAAAGGAGATTCATGCTCACAAGTCATGAAAGGACCGATAATGCCACCAAAGGGCCTATCCCTGACTGGGAAAAACAGAAATTTCATAGAAATAAAATTGTCTTTCTCGATATAGAAACTCTGAGAGAACGTTGCCCTTGAAGTTGCTGTGTGGGGGTTTCAACAATGAGGTAAAAAAAATTGAATTTGTGTTTTATTATTTGTTTTTGTTTTAGTTTTGCCTTTTCAGCATATGTGTGTTACATTAATAATGTCTTCGACATCCAAATTTTCCAGTTTTGGCTCTCACATCCTGCTTATTCTCTAAGTTTAAAAGGTTAGTAAAACTTAGTAAAATACACTCAGGCCGATGGAAAGCCATTTGTGTAAAATTTCTAGAATTGAGAAGGATGAATTCTACAATAGTATGCTATTGTTTGTATTAAAACAAATTTTGAGCAGTATTCTGAAATTTCAACTTGGTATCATAGTTTATTAAACACACTTTTAATTCCCTCTTTAAAAACTCTCTATGTGTAGTCTGTTATACCCAGAATTTCCTAAGGCAATCTTCTCAAAGGGGTTCCATCTACCTAGTCTGAGCATGACAATTTATTATATTCAACAAAGTCCTAGTGTGGATAGCTAAAAATCTGACAAGTTGTTTAATTGGGGAATTATAAGAAAAATAAATCAATTATTTTGAATAACTAAAACCACAGTTGTAATGAGAAGTATATACTTTACTAGAGAGGTAATATACATACAGGATATGTATCTGTAGTAGATTGTTAAAATTCTCCAACTCTTTGCTTAATCCTCTGTGAAAAGAAAAGGTAAGGTAAGGTAAGAAAGAAGGAAAGAAAGATCCCTGTTCTTTACCATGTGAATTGCTATGTGTCAAAGCAGGTGAAGGATACTGCCCTACTTCACTTCCAGGACTAGCCATGCAACTTTCTCTGTGGTGGAAAATGGGCAGACATGATACACGCCATATTCAAACAGAAGCTTTAAATGACCTTGCATTCTTTAATATTTTATTTTAATTTTTTGTTTTTGTTTCTAGCATTCCTGCACCCAGGCTACGAGAACAATAGAGTCCAGATAGAAACTACTATGTCATGCTGGGTTCAAGAACTGGAGGACATATAGACTAGACCAAATACAGTTGCAGTCAATTTGCACACTTGCCAATGAAAACTAAATACTATTTGAAGCTACTGAAATTTAGAGGTAATACATGACCACAACACAGCTGTCCAATATTGTCTGTGTGTGTGCACATGCACGCTTTCTTCTGTAAAGTCCATTAATACTGAGGCAATTTTCATTCTCTCCATATGAAATTAATTCACACTCAAATATAAAGAAGCAAATCCTCCATAACACTTTCTGTAACTGAAGTCTATTCTTTAAAAAAAAAAAAAAAAGATTTTATTTATTTATTTGACAGAGAGAGATCACAAGTAGGCAGAGAGGCAGGCAGAGAGAGAGGGGGAAGCAGGCTCCCTGCTGAGCAAAGAGCCCGATGCGGGGCTCAATTCCAGGACTGTGAGATCATGACCTGAGCTGAAGGCAGAGGCTTTAACCCACTGAGCCACCCAGGCGCCCTTATTCTTAATTAAAAATAATTTAGGAAGTCCCCTATGCTTCTAATAAACTTTATAAAATTCCAGACTCTCTTGCTCAAGGTATCTCTCTGTGTATTTCCTTAATTTTCCATTCTTTTCCTGTTTGAATATTCTATGAGGTATTTCACTCTTATGGAAGATATTTTATACCACTCTGGCTCTTGTTGGGAGAGTTTCTGTTTTTGTTTTTTGGTTAAGTCTGATAGAAAAAGTGCCTCTTCCCAACCTTCGTGGAAATCATTTCAGCTAAAGATATTCTCTGTTTAACACTATTAAATAGTTCTCTGTACTATCCACATAGAGAAAACCAGGGAGATATTTGTTAATTATTTCACTCATTCAACTGTGTACTCATGCATTTAGTTCTGGTTGATGAATTCTTAGAATTCTTTCAGTGTTCTTAGCATCTGGGCTACCATTTGTCCATGACATTGATGACCTAAATGTCTAAATAACTGCAAAACTTGTAAAGTTGTTATTAGGATGGTAGCCTTATACTTGTTCTTCAAACCAAACCTCTCCGTGTGTAATTATCACCATATTCACATGAAATTATTCTTTAAAACATGCAGTTGGTTCACTAATGACTTCTTCCAGGTATAACCTGTCCTCATGAAAGAGTGTGGATCACTTTTTATACCCAAAATGCAAGTCTCATTAATATCTAGACATCGTCTTTTCAGTCTGTTAAATGAACTATGTAATATACCTGGACCGATAATTACCCCCATTCAGTTCCCTTCTCCCTTACAATTTCTTTAAAATTCAGCACATTATCTTAAAGTTCAAGTACATCACTGAAGAGATGCCTTCTATCACCCTGAGTGTTTATTAATTGGCAACTGCAAAACAGGTCATACACACCATCTATAAGCAAAGCAATATTTAGGCAGGCTCTACAGCCATATAAACCTCCCTTCAGCCCTGGAAGCTCTGTTAGTTGGTTGCTTTACATTTTTTTCCCATGAAATATGTTTTGAGAACCAGCAACAATATGTATTTCTCCCTGCCATACATTCTACTACAGGAACTCTTCCGTTTCTGAGTATTCGTGAACAAACATGGACTACGCTTTTGTCTTGTGACACACACACACAAAGACTCTGGAAAGCATGTCTCACAAACTCCTTAGTAACACTGTTCTTTCTTGTTTTAGAAATAAATAATTTTCCTCTTCCCTTTTAATATTACTTGAGTTGTATAGCAGGGTTTTTCCCCTAGGCACAATGTCACTTATGCCAGAGTTGAGGCAGATAGCGTCATATTTCAACTTCTGCCTGGAAAATAAAGTGGGGAAATACTCAATAGATCAAGTGGGAATATCTTTGCCCTCTTTTTTTTTTTTTTTTTTTTAATGATTTCTATCCTTCTCATTTAGATGCATAGGTTCTTGCTTCACTTTAGCCAGTGCTACGATGGTGTAGAGTTCCGAGGTTGTCCATACAGAGGTTCCTACACTAAAGAGACAAACCCAGAACAGTAATCAGTCTGGCCGAATTACTGGAACCTACACAATCACATGTCAGATCTGGGTTAGTGCAAGTGTTTATTTAAAAAAATTTTTTTTAACATTTTATTTACTTGAGAGAGAGAACAAGCAGACGGGAGAGGGAGAAGCAGGCTCCCCGCTGAGCAGGGTGCCCGACGTGGGGCTCGATCCCAGGACCCTGAGATCACGACCCAAGCCAAAGGCAGAGGCTTTAACCCACTGAGCCACCCAGGTGCCCCTAGTGCAAGTGTTTATAAGCATGGGAAACAAGTAACTTTTTCTGCATCATCTAGCTTTCATTTTGCCTTTTCAAATGTCTTTCATTTCTCGGCACTCTTTCCAAGGCAAAGAATATTTAGGAGCATTTTTGAAAAGATTAGATATTCTAAAGAGTGAGAATTTTATTAAATGTTGTCCCAAAGAGATTTTTGAGAAAAGGAAAACAGCAAGCTTTTGGTGTTAAGAGTTGTTTACCTAGCAGAAAGACTATTTGACAAATCATGTAGTCAATCAGCCTAATTGTGAATCATGGAGTGTGTGCACTGGAACCTCAAGGATCTGGCAGAGAGGTTTCCTTTTTAAAATTCATGACATCATACTCTGGTGCTTTGAGTTTGGCTCGACTTGAGAAATCTCCTTCTTTGGATGAATTAATTGGAATATTGGCTCTATGGGAAAAATAATCCCTCCAAATCTCTTTATGAGGAAATTAGTATCTTGGATATAATTTTCAATTCCCTAAAGGGAACAACATCTCCTGATAAAGAAAATAAATTATTTCCCCAAATTTGTTAAAACTAGTTCAATATTCTGCTTTAATAGTTATGTCAAATGCTACAGTGAAAAGAATTTTCATTGTCTGGATAATTTATGAACCAGTCCACATGACAGAATGAGTGTTGAGATAGTAAGTGGGGAACTTTATGTTTTTTAAATATACATCCCATTTATTTGGAAGAAAGATTTGGTTTTGGAAAACAGAAAAAAATAATAAAAGAGCTTTCCAGGCTTATTAAAATTGAAGATGTAGAGTAATGTACTATTGGGAAACTTCCCAATTCATAGATATTGGTTCATGATCAACAATTTTAATGTTATATCACATATCATTAAGCTCTTTCTTCTGTTGATTTGATACACATATATCTCTATTCACAAGGTGGAAGTTAGCGATATCACTTTCGTAAGTTCACAATATCACTTCCGTAAGTTCAGCTCAACTTATATCCTCTAACTTTTCACCAGCCTTGACTCAAATTTGCTCCAGTGTGGTTGTGTGTGTGTTTGTGTGTGTGTGTGTGTGTGTGTGTGTGTGTAGGGGTGGGTAGATGTTTGCAGTTTGTGCTCATTATATATTAAAGCCATAATAAACCACTCCATGCTTTATTACAAAGAAAAATGGACCTTCTCCTGCCTTTCAGAGGAAGTGTAGTTTCTCAAATAA